>QLTV01003107.1:913103-934545 GCA_003457575.1 Thermophis baileyi | reverse complement strand
TCCATCGTAACTTCAAATCATCACTAAGGACTATCTGTATTTAAAGTCTGTAGAGATTCTCAGTCATCCAGATCATGGTTGTCCCAAAGATGCTTTTTTCAGGAGGCAACTGGATTTTCTTGTTTTTTTCTTTGAGGAGGCCACAGATAAACCTCCAAGTGCTTCAACAACTCTCTAAAAGGATGCAAATGACCAGCTGTCTGCAAGGAGCATAAATCCTTCCATTCCCCACCATCCAGTCAGAGCTGAAGAAGCTTCTTGGATGAGAAGAGAAACGTCCTCAAAGAAAAAACAAGAAAGTCCAGTTGCCTCCTGAAAAAGCACCTTTGGGATATCTGTATTTAACTAACCAGGGTTTCAAAGCCCTCCAAAATAAAAGTCCTCCAAATATGTTGTGGCAGTGAGTTCCATTAATGGAGCCTATTTGAAAAGCCATATTAGCTAATGGCTTTCAAAGCCTCTCTCTAAATGTGTTTTTAAAAAATTAAAGAAGGCCATTCTTGATGTAGGTATGGATGACCTCCAGCCTAATTTATTTTTTTCTTCTCCCATCTTTTTGCAGGACATTTTTTTGTTGTGTTTGTCTCATTTTAAACAGGGTGGGAGGGAGGACCGTTCGTTTCAAATGACAGCATCCCTCCACCACATCAAGCTCCGTAGCCACCTATGGATTGCCCTTCATCCGAGCAGATCATTCCATAAAACCAGAAAAGAAGAGATCTCTTCCATGGCAATCATCCATGATTTATCCCTCTGGAGTGGAAGGATGTCCCACGGAGGACCCAAATTGCCTACCACATACTGTAGAACTGAATGGGCTTCTTTTCTTTTTTCACTTGGTCGATCAACGGATTGGTAACGTTGTGCATAGCTGTTGAGCTTGAGATCCTGAGTGCTGCTTTTGGGGTCAGTCTTTAGATGTCAGAAATAATAATAATAACAACAACAACAACAACAACAACAACAATAATATCATCATCAACATCTGCCTATCTCAAGTCCCTGGGAAGGACTCGATAGGTGGATAAAAATGCCAAATCCAATCTGAACATCTGGCTGATGTGCGATAAACCATAATAACAACCCCACCAAGGATACCTCCTTTTCGTAATCATCGTCATCACAATACTTTGCTGTTTTGTGGACCAATTTCTTACCTACAGTAGTTAAGACCCTGTCCCCTGGATTTAAGTGACCTTTTCTTTTTTCTTATGCTGTTATTGATGTAAGATTTTCCACACGAAGTTAGTGTTGAGCCAGGGGTGGGTTCTAACTTACCTCGCTGCCGGTTCGCTTCCTCCCGCGCCGCGTGGCATGCGCAGTGCAAAAAATGAAAAAAAAAATGAAAAAAAAATCCAAAAACAAGATGGTGATGCATGCGCAGTCATTTGGCTCTGCGCATGTGCAAAAGGAAAAAAAAAAACTCCAAAAAAATTTAAAAAAAAATTCAAAAAAGAAAAAAAAAGCGGGCGGAAAAAAATTCAAAAAGATGGCGGCACCCACGGACCGGCACCGACTGAACCGGATCCGTGACATCATCGTGACATCACCAGCAGGTCGCTACCAGTTCGGGCAAACCTGTCCGAACCAGGTGGAACCCACCTCTGTGCTGAGCCAAGAATGCTCTTCTGCCTTTTGAGCAATTCTGCTTCGATGTGATGGAAAAGAAATGACATTGGGATTTTTTTTTTTTTTGCTTTTAAAGAAAGTGTTGATGGATATCAGAACGGTGGGGTGGAAGGGACGTGCCCATATCTTACTTATAGGTAGCCATAACAGTGCATGTGAACATTTGGTCTTTGTTTATATAGTTCTCACTGGTTTGCAGTCTCCCTGAAAGCTAGTTAAATCCAGAGAGAGAGAGAGAGAGAAAGGAAGAGATTTCTGAGCTTGGTGGTTTTCTTGCAGACGTTTCATTACCCAACTAGGTAACATCATCAAGGCTAGGAGAGAGTGGGATTTGCTCTTATTTTTCTATAGCTGTGTCCTGCACTGTCAGTGTAGGGCCAGGGCAAGCCGTTACTACATTAAAATAAGAGCAAACCCAACTCCCTCCTAGTTTCTGCTAAGTGTTTTGGGATAATGAAAGAAAAAGTTTGGGAAGCACTGTGTTAGAGGAAAGAGTTGGGGGAAAAAAATCAGACACAAAGAAGGAATGCAGTTCGGCATCACCGGGATTAACAATTTCTTCTGTCCAATGGCCAATTATTTTTGGATATGGAAGAGGAACAGGAAATCTGCTGCTGTGATTTGGACTGCAAAAACCTCTGATGCTATCCTTACAGATCGGTAAATACTCTGAGGCCCTTTTGTACATCTGTGCAACCTCACAACTCACCTATAATAGGGCCTTCATGCTGCCAGAAAAACTCTGCTTGCTTCTTCCTCCTCCCTGATGATCCCACTGCTAGAAATTTTTCCTGTTGGCTTCTTACATTGGAGACCATCCTTACAGCTTTATAAGCTGAACCTGCAAAAAATTTGTCTCCCTGCGGTCGTGAATCAAAATGTGCCTTCACCACTGGAAGCTTGCTGGCGCAGTTGTTCTTAAGAGGGTTTTTGTTTCTTTTTTTTTTGGTCATTTTATGTTGCACATTGTCCATTAGATTCGGGTCAGGCCCCGCTTGGGCAGTTTGGAAAAACAGCTTGATTTGGCTTGGCATCCATTCAGAGGTCTTGTGTCTCAGCAATGTCTCCAAATCTGAAAGCCAAACCAATAATAACAGCAACTGGAGCACCACTTGAAAACCTTTGGCCCTGACAAAATCACCATTGGTCAATTGCAAAAGGCAGCTTTACTGAGAACAGCTTACATCCTAATGTAACCTAAACAGCTTACATCTAAATGCTAATCTGCATCACACAGACGGCACTTAACTACAGCCCAGTAACAACAGCCAGCCAAAATCACACCATGACTCAGAAATATCGGAACAAACAACATTCAGACTAATTTGCATCTCAAAAAAAGGTATTTAAAGACCTGTGTTCTGACAGACAAGCACAATTCAAAACGCACTGACGATGTCTCCTCGAATGGTGACGAAACATTTGCAACCAAATTGCCAAGCTCGCAGCTCAAACCAACAGCCTAACTACCAACCCAAGCTTACTAATATTCAAACACATTTCAAACAGCTTACATCCTACGACAATACTCTTAATGCAATCAAACATCCACATCTGTCTGTCCCAGGTCCTTGGGAAGGACTTTGATAAGCGGATAAAAATGCCAAATCCAGTCTGAACATCTGGCTGACTGTGCAGCGAACCACAGTAATAATAACTGGAGGATCACTTGATCCGGCATTGACAAAGTCACCATCGATCAATTGCAAGAGGTACCTTTATTTGGCATAGCTTACTTCCTGTGGTGGTATTTTTAACAACATCTGCTTCTCCTTTGTCCTTGAGAAGGACCCAATAGGTGGATAAAAATGCCAAATCTAGTCTAAACATCTGGCTGACAGTGTGATAAGTCACATTGTGGGATTTCTGAATCTAACCTGATAAACTCTTCACCCAGAAGCTGAAGAAGCTTCTTGGATGAAAAGCGAAACGTCTTCAAAGAAAAACCAGAAAGTCCAGTTGCCTCTTGAAAAAGCACCTTTGGGACAACCATGACCTGGATGATTGAGAATCTCCATAGACATTCTTGACCCATAACACACCAGATTTAACTGTGGTTGAAAAGAAGAAAGTGCGGTTAATTGATGTAGCAATAATGGTATGGTAGAAGACAAAACAATTGGAGAAGATTGCATTTAGCAAGATCTAAAATATCCAAGTTGAAAGATATGACATAAGCCGGTCGTGGTAGTCCCAGTGGTTATTGGCACACTAGGTGCCATACCCAAAAATCTTGGACAACATTTAGAAAATCTGCGCATTGCCAAATTTCCATCTGTCAATTACAAAAGGCCACACTGTTTTGATCCACACATATCATACACCAAAATATTATGACATTCTAGATTCTTCGGAAGAGCTTGGTGCATGTAAAGACCAACATCAACTAAAGAACTGTTGTGTATATAATAATAATTGACACAAATCACCATCAGTCAATTGCAAAAGGCAGCTTTACTTGGAACAGCTTACATCCTGCAAGGATATCTTTAATATCATCAAACCACAATGACGGCCTATCCCAGATCCTTGGAAGGGCTTGATAATTTGACAAGAACGCTAGTCTGGCTGATGGTGTGATTAACCATATTAATAAATTGCAAAAAGCAGCTTTATTTGGAATAGCTTACCTTCTGAGTCCATGCCTTTATTTATTTATCTTTAATTCCTTCCTCATCCTTTATTTCAAAACTGCATTTTCTCGGTTGGATTTCATCAACAGAATCGTTTAAAAAAGGGGGGGAAATGAAGAGCTTGCTCTTCTTCAAGAGAACACAGCTAATAAAAACGGATCAGGACAAGCAGACCTTCAATCTATCAAACAGATGGCTGTATTTTTCATTCAAGAAGAGAGAGATGCCACTTGCTGGAATAGCTTTCATATTATTAAACAACAACATCTGCATATCCCAGATCCTTGGGAAAGACTGGATAGATGGACAAAAATGCCAAATCCCGTCACAATATCTGGCTGTCTTGTGTGACCAACCATAATAAATAATTTTTATTTAGTGAAAGTCTGGCAACTATAAAGTACAAAGCCAGATCTTTCATCAATGGACAATGCTGCTCAGCTTCATATTTGTCAGTGAAAGTGAGTCAAGCAAACTTTTTGCAGCCAAGAACTGCAGCTTTTTTTTTCCTTTTCCTTTTTTTTTTTTAAATCCTTTTTTTATTTCTACTTGGCTGCCACCAAAAAAAGAAGGGAACGGGTCTGGAATTTTCATCTCCATTTTGGTGAAATTTTGGGGTGGATTTTTTTGAAAGACGGCATGAAATAAAAAGAGTTCTAACCCCCCCCCTGTAAATTGAGAGTATCTATTTTTACTTAATTTTTTTAAAATGCAAATTTAAAAACAACAAAAGTCTCGCATTTATGACCGCCGCCACCTCCCTGTAGTCACATGATCAAAATTCAGGCACTTGGCAGCCACCATATATATAGATAGTACTCAAACAACAGTTCATTTAGTGACCGAAGTTACAACGGCACTGGAAAAAGTGACGTATGACCATTTTTCACACGATCGTTGCAGCATCCCCATGGTCATGAGATCTAAATTCTGATGCTTGGCAACTGACTCATGTTTATGACAGTTGCAGTGTCCCGGGGTCATGTGATCCCTTTTTGCGACCTTCCGACAAGTAAAGTCAATGGGGAAGCCAGATTCACTTAACAACCGTGTAGCTAAGTGCAGTGATTCACTTATAAACAGTGACAAGAAAGGTCGTAAAATGGGGCAAAATTCACTTAACGGTCTTGCTTAGCAACATAAATGTTGGACTCAATTGTGGTTGTAAGTTGAGGACTACCTATATGTGGCTTTAAACTTTAGAAAACTTAACATTTTCTACAATTTTAAGGAATTCCTCAGGTTTTAAGCATCCAGTGACTGGCTGCAAGGCTCAAACCCCACCCCCCTCTTGTGGATAAACTTGGTTTCACCAAGATGAGGGTAGTTAGCCAGTGTGACAGTGTAACTTCTGAAGCCCACATTAAACAGAGTTCAGGATGCTGACAAACATCACAGTCTCCCCCCGCCCGAGCTTAGCACAGAAGAGAATAACAGAAGAACAGAGTCGGAAGGGACCTTGGAGGTCCTCCAGTCCCACCCCTGCTCAAGCAGGAAACCCCACACCATTTCAGACAAATGGCTGTCCAATCTCTCCTCAAAAACCTCCAGTGCTGGAACACCGACAACCTCCAAAGGAGGGGAGGGGAGGGGAGGGGAGGGAAAAAAAATGAGAAAATTAAGGCACTAGACTAGACACTCCAAATTTCTGCTTTAGCCATGGAAGCCTGGTGGGCGACCTTGGGCCAGTCATTTTCTCTCAGCCCAACTCACCACACAGGGGTTTTGTGGAAAAAATAGGAGGAGGAAGTAATAATAATAAAGACAGGGTATGATTGATTGATTTAGAACCATGAGTTAGATTGATTGATTGATTGATTCAGAGGTGGGTTTCTACCGGTTCTAACCGGTTCTTTAGAACCATTAGTAAACCGACGATGATGTCACGGAACCGGTTCTTTCGGTGTGTTCCATGGGCGCCGCCATTTTGGTTTTTGCTTCTACGCATGCGCAGAAGCGAATTTTTGCTTCTGCACATGCGCAGAAGCTATTTTTTTATTGCTGCCGGGGGGGGGGCGCACGGCGCGACCCTGAGCAAACCGGCAGCAAACGGATCCAGAACCCACCCCTGGATTGATTGAATGAATGAATGAACGAAAATTATAACATTGCATCTAGTGTTGTAGAGTTGTGCAGCCTTCTGTATTTCTAAAATAAAATAAAAATTCTGAGTGGGTCAAATCTGAGGTTTTGCTAGCTTTTCCCCCAAGGGAGTGATTCCATCCTAATTTTTAAAGGGATGGTTTTTCCCTGAACACGGCTTCGCTCCTAATCAAGCACCAGAAACTCATAAAGAAATGTTCAGTGTGGTGGGGTGGTAGAAGTCACACACACACACACACACACACACACACACACACACACACACACACACCCTACATAATTCTCTCCAGCAACTGGTTTTCAAAGATAACACTATTTCTGAATCTGGAGGCTCTACTACAGTCCATTTTAACATTGGCAACTTTAAAATGGGTGGACTTCAACTCCCAAAATTCCCTGGCTGCGGAATTTTGGGAGTTGAAACCCTAACCCTAATCCTAACCCCCACTTTAGGGACATACAGAGAATTTTGCACTGATTGGTTTTAAGGGATGATTCTGCATTGAATTATTTAGCGTCCGAGGGGCAAACTATTTTACAAAAAGGCAAGGACCTCAGCCATTGCACTCTTCATAACAGGCTCCTTAACAATTCTCAGACCATAACAGAATGTTATTTTTGTTGAACCGAAAGAAAAGCATAAAGCATGCATTGATACCTTTTATTAAAGTTTTCTTTGGCTTTCAGAAATGTAGCATGGTACTGCAACAAATTAAGAAAAATGCTAATTTTTGGGGAGAGTACCAGAATATATCTTACTCCTCCATTTTGACAGAGCAGGGGGAGAAAATATTCCCATTATTGTGTTGCTAAAGTTCAATGAAATTGTGGATTTTGTAAACAACTTAGGACTCTGATGAAATGAAGTATTTTCTTTTGTGTTAAGAAGCAATGCTTTGTAGCAGGTTGCTGATGATGTATGTTGTACATAATGTATATTTAATTTATTGCTATGGTAGCCTCTTGTATTTGTCATTGTATAAAAAAAATTCTACAGAAGGGTAAAAATGTATATTTTGTTGCTTAAACGTGTCTTTGCAAAATTCATAATTAAAAAAATATTTTGTGTCAAAGCTGTCTCTTGGCTTGTTTGCCCCCATCCCACCCCAGGAGCTTTGTTTGATGGACAGTTCCTTTCTTTACTGTGGCATGAAGTTCCACAGGCCACTGAGCCAGGCTTCATTAGCTTTAAGGTTCCAACATAACCCTCAAAAAGATAATATTCCTGTTAAGTAGTGGGAATGATCACAGGAGACAGACTTCAGAACAGCTCTTTTATTCAGCTCTACTCCAGACAACCAGCAAAGAATGGTCTGACAGCTTGCCCTTTTATAGGGAGCTGTCAGACAGAACAGCTAATAGCGTTTGAGCATTTTCCCGCTCAAACGCTGGACCTGGGTGAAACCATGTACTGACAGTTAGTACATAACACCCCTCCCCTCTTAGATGGAGCAGTCCGGCAGATGTAGTCACGCAGGTAGGCAGGGCGTTTAGGAACCCTCCCTGACCTGCACAGCTCAGTTGTTGGCGAGGCAGCGGCCTGTGCGGACAGGTCTGCTGTCGCTCCCGAGTCTGAGCATGGAAGCTCCTGGAACTTATCTGGCATGGCCTCTTCGGGTATGGGAACCGGTTTGGCTGGAGGACGCCGCTGGACTTCTGCTTCACAGGGTAGGCCTTCCGAGACACCCGGGCTTGAGTTAGCTAGGGGAGGAACACAGGGAGTTACTAATTTTGAGTCTATTAATTCCCCTTTTACTCTGTTGCGTAGTTGGTCTATGTGCCTTTTCCAAAGGCGGCCGTCTTGGAGGTGGACCTCATAGGACATTGGACCCAGTATTTTCTCCACTATCCCAGGTAGCCATAGGGAACCCTCGGCGTAATTGCAGGCAAACACAGAGTCCTCTATGGAGAAGGACCTGGTTTTTTGTGCGCTTTCTGATTTTGCCCTTGTGGCGTAGTTTGGGTGCAGGCGGTCCAGGACAGATTGGAGCCGGCGACCCATGAGGAGTTCTGCGGGGCTGCGGCCTGTGGTAGCACTTGGAGTTATGTGCTGTGCAATTAGAAAATTGTCAATTCGGGCCTGCCAGTCCCTGGGGCCTAGTCTACCCAGTGCTTCTTTTGCAGATCGCACGAAGCGTTCAGCCAATCTATTCGTGGCCGGATGAAACAGCGAGGACAGGGCATGGCGGATCCCTAACTCTGCCAGGTACCCCTCGAAATTGGTGGCCGTAAATTGGGGCCCATTGTCCGTTACAAGGACGTCTGATATGCCATGGGTAGTAAAAAGGTGTCTGAGGACTTTAATGACAGCCTCAGCAGTAGTCAAGCCCATGGGGAAGATTTTGAGCCACTTAGAATAGACATCTACAATAATCAAGAACATCTGCCCATGGCAGGGGCCAGCGAAGTCGGCGTGCAGCTGAGACCAGGGGCTTTTGGGTTGTTCCCAATCATGGACTGGGGCCTTAGGTGGAGCTGGCCTAGACTCTTGACAGGGTTTGCATAACCCGACCCAATTTTGAATTTCTGCATCCATATTGGGCCACCAAACATACCTCCTAGCCAAGGCTTTCATCTGGACAATCCCCGGATGGCCTTCATGTAATGTCCATAATATTCCAGCTCGCAGGACCACTCGATCACCCCAGAGGAGGCAACCCCCTTGCTCAGACAGTTCGTGCTGCCTCTGTTCATATGGTTTGAGGTCAGATCTGACTGGGTCCTTCGGCCATTCCCTCCACACCCAGTTCAAAACAGTTTTGAGTGAGGGGTCCTTGGCCGTGTGCCTAGCCACCTCAGCAGAGGTGACCGGTCCAGAGTCCGCTAGGTCAATTAGGAGGACGGGGGTGTCCAGGCCAATGTCCATCAGTAGATTGGGCAACGGGCCCCTGCTCAAAGTGTCCACGTTGCCCATGTCTCGACTTGGCCAATGCACCAGGCGATATGAGTAGGCGGAGAGAAAAATGGCCCAGCGGGCAAAACGGGGTGACAGAGCAGCCGGAGTGGGGCGGTCCCCAGCGAGCAACCCCAAAAGAGGCTTGTGGTCCATAACCAGAACAAAATCCCTCCCAAACAAGTACTCGTGAAATTTTTTCACACCTGCCACAGCAGCCAAGGCTTCTCTGTCCAGTTGGCTATAGTTTCTCTCTGCGCTGGACAGAGTTCTAGAGTAGTAAGCCACAGGTGCCTCAGTGCCATTGGGAAGCCTGTGGCTAAGAACGGCGCCAACCCCCACAGGAGAGGCATCACATACAAGGACCAATGGCAGGGTGGAGTTATATTGGATGAGGAAACTGTCACTAGTTAGCAGTCGCTTGACAGCTTTGAAAGCTGCAGCTTCCTTGGGGCCCCACACCCAAGGCGTGTTCTTGGCGAGCAGTTTGTGGAGTGGCTCCACAATGGTGGCTTTGCCTTTCAGGAACAGACTGTAGAAATTGAGGAGTGGCTTGGAGCCTTGGAGCTCGGCTTGGGTCCTAGGGGCTGAGCTCCCCTTGGTTCCTGGGGGCTGGGGCCTCGTGGATGGCCCGAAGCTTGCTTTCTGTTGGGTGGATGCCTTGTCCATTGATACGGTAGCCCAGGAATTCTACTTCCGGTACCCCCAGCAAGCACTTGCTGCATTTGGTTTTAAGCCCTGCAGCGCGCAGTTTTGACAGGACCATTCTGACTCGACAGCGGAGCTGGTCCTGGTCACAGGCAGAGATGAGGACATCATCGAAGTAGGGCACAACCCCGGGGATGTTCTGCAACAGATGTTCCATTACACTCTGGAACAACCCCGGGGCCACGCTAACCCCAAACTGCAGCCTGTGACATTTAAAAGCTCCCCTGTGAGTCACAATGGTCTGTGCCTCTGCGGTAGCGCCATCTACTGGCAGCTGCTGGTACGCCTGCACCAGATCTAGTTTAGCAAACAGGCGACCAGGACCCAGATTGTGCAGATGGTGCACAATCGGCACAGGATAGGCGCTCTTGCAAAGCTTATTCAAAGTGCATTTATAGTCGGCGCAAATCCTGATGCTGCCGTCCCCTTTAACGGGGGTGACTATGGGAGTCTCCCATTTTGCATGGTCGACTGGTTCTACTATTCCTTGCTGTATGAGCTTGTCTAGCTCTTTGTCAATTTTTGGCTGCAAGGGAAGAGGGACCCGCCTGGGCTTAAGCCATATGGGGGCTACGTTAGGGTCAAGGTTGAATGAGATAGGAGTCCCCACATACTTGCCCAAGCCTTCACTGAAGACGTCCTGGAACTCGTCGAACAGGTCGTCAAAGTCCGAGTTCCCAATGGCGTTGATGCCGGTGACTCCCAGTCCGAGCGCGTCGAACCAATCCAGGCCGAGGAGGCTTGGAAGGCTGCCGTTGATGACGGTGAGCTGGAGAGCCCCCTCGAACGTGTTAAACTTGACGCAGAACTGGCCTTGACCAATGACAGGGATTCGGTTCCCTTGGTAGTCGGAGAGACGAATGGAGGTCTTTTGCAGGTGGGTAGACCGGAGACTCGGAAGGGCGAGCTTCAGTGTCTGCCATGCTACGATTGAGACTGCTGAGCCGGTGTCGATTCCCATTGTAATGGGTGCTCCGTCGATGGAGACAGTGACCATCAGCTTCTTTTTATTGTGGCAGCTGGCTCTGGCAACCCTCATTTGGTTAGTGTCTGGTTGTTGCGCGGAGGCTTTGTGGCGCGGTCTTTGAAATTCATGCCGGGATTGGTTTGACAGCTCGCCGCGGGCAGAGTCCTGCGCATGCGCGTCTTTGGCGGGAAAAATGGCGTGGCAAACTCGCGCCAAATGGCCCCGTTTTTCGCACCATTGGCAGACAGCGTCCCGGAAACAGCAGGAAGCCCTCGGATGTCGCCCCCCACAGCTGGCACACACAGCGGGGGAGTCCTTAGAGGCAGGCAGGCACTTGCGGTCAATGCGGCAGATGTCGTCGTCACTGCTGTCAGGCTCGATGAGGTCGCCCTAGTGCACAGCTGAAGGAGGCTTGGACTCCTTCTTGGTGGCGGTGAAGCAATGTAGGGACTCCATGGCCTTAGTCGAGGACTCCGCAGCCCTGGCCTCGTCCAATGCGGCAGCCAGGGTGAGCTGGTCCAGGAGAATGTCGTCCAGGTCGCGGAATTCGCAGTGGCCGGAAGCCTTATGGAGAGCCGCGATGTACTGGTTAATTGTTTTGCCCTCCTGCTGCATCCGCTGCCTGAACTCGTAGTGCTGGACGACCTTGGACGGGGTGGGCGCATAATGAGTCTTCAGAGTGGCCTGAAGGATGTGCCATGGTACGGGTTGGGTCTGACAGCGACTCCGCGGTGTCAAACACCTCGGGGCCGCAGTGACTTAAAAATAAAGCTCTTTTGCGATTGTCGGTCAGACCCAACAAGTCATTGGCCTCGAAGAAGCACTCAAAGCACCACATGTATGAGTCCCACTTCTCTCGGGAAGGATCAAATGGTGTCGGCGGGTGGAAGGCAGACATCGCTGTGGATGAAGGCAGAATTTCCCATTTTAGACAATAGATTCCCTTATTGACCATAGCATTCACTTAATGACCGCCACAAAGTAAGTTGTAAAATTGGGCATGGTCACAGGGTGACCCACTTAACAGCAGGCATGATTTACGACCATAATACCAGGCTGAATTACAGTCGTATGCTGAGGACTACCTGCTGTGTAGATTCAGACCATTTTTCAGGGGTAGCTAACCACTCTCTCTCTGGTTCCTGCCTTATTTCATGCTGGTTTTGTTACATAGATTCTGGGGTGTGTGTCTTTTTTGGAGGGGGTGGGGGGAAGGGAAGATTGTAGTTTTTTTTAATAAAGGATACCATTTCTTTCAGCCTGCAATACTTCTACAGAGGCAACATCTGGAGGACTGTAAGTAAATGATTCATCCTGTAGCTGGGAAGATTTGCCAAGTGAAAGAGATGCTAGTGCCAGCATTTGAGAAATAAATATATAAAGAGGCCAAACATTTAACTCCCAATAGAAGGCATTGTGAAAGGCAACTGGGAGTAAGGAACAGCTCAAACCACAGACCATCACTCTGCAAATTGACCGTACAAGGAAAGTGCAAAGGGAGCCATTAAAAAAAAATCTATGGAGAACCCCTCTCCTAAAGGCCATTTGGCTATGAGATATGAGATATTTGCATAAAAGCCATGGTGGCGCAGTGGTTAGAATGCAGTATTGCAGGCTGACTCTGCCCACTGCCAGGAGTTCGATCCTGGCTGGCTCAAGGTTGACTCAGCCTTCCATCCTTCCGAGGTTGGTAAAATGAGGACCCAGATTGTCAGGGGCAATATGCTAACTCTGT
This sequence comes from Thermophis baileyi, assembly GCA_003457575.1. Taxonomy (NCBI): domain Eukaryota; kingdom Metazoa; phylum Chordata; class Lepidosauria; order Squamata; family Dipsadidae; genus Thermophis; species Thermophis baileyi. The sequence goes on along the minus strand of QLTV01003107.1, from coordinate 921,877 downwards.
ATACCGCTTAGAGAGGGCCGTAAAGCACTGTGAAGTGGTATATAAGTCTAAGTGCTATTGCTATATCCTGATGGTCTACTATCCTCAAAATAAACAACTTCTGACTTTCACTTTCTGAAATTAGCCAAAGGGGACTGGCTGCTGTCACTTAGCTGGCTTTGGTAGAGTGCAAAGGACTTTCTAAAGCAAGTCTAGTATTTCACCCTTCTGTTCTGCCCCAGCTACGGACCACAAAGAACGCAGCACACACAAAGTCTGTACAAACCTTAGTTTACTAATTAAGGACTACTGATAAGCTTTCTTAGTAGTCGTTCAAACACAAATACAGTTTAAATCAGTGTTTTCTGAACACCGGCTGTTAATTCAACTTCATTAACAGCAGGCAAGAGTCCAAGGAATAATAACTCAATTCTGAGGAAACAGTCTTTCAGATAACAATAATTTTACTGTGGTTGGGCAAAACGCCCAGCACGAAGGAATATGAACGAAGTTGTTTCCTGCAAAGTGGCTCAGTCATCATCATCCCTTAAATAGGCTAAGGGAGTGGCCAATTAGTCCCAAGCCTTACTCCTGAGGAGACCTCCTCCTGAGGAGCCATTCCTGCCTTTTGGCAGCTCTGCACGCCCGTGCATTGAGAAGAGGCTCCTCCTCTTCTTCCTCTTCACTTATGGGAGCTTCTGGAGGTTCTGAAGGCCCTGGCTGAATCCCTGCCTCTGGCACCGAGTCCTCTCCAGCCTTCTCACTGTCCGACTCGGGTACCAGCTGCACAGGCCACTGGTGAATCACCACACCAGCCTCCTCGCTATCGGAATCAGCCACCAGCTGCACAGGCCGCTGGCGGGCCACATCACCTTCGCATGTTTTCTGATCAATGCTTGCTTCAGCTTAAACCTGCATAAACATATATAAAATTGCAATCTTGATTTCTTCCTCCTTGCCTCTATTGGTGAGGATCATACCTCCAGTTTAGATTCCTATTAAGGTGTATTTTTCTCCCCACAGTCCATGACATCTGATGTCACCCTAAATGTTTTTAAGACGTGCCTAAAAATAAAAACTGAAATAATAGATAGATTTGGGCCCATGAAAATACATGCACCAACGGTAAACAAAAGTGGTATCCATAGGGAGGTTAAAAAGCCATGTTGGGGGTCTAAAACAATGAGGCATCAATTGCATGGTTGTGACCGCCATCTTGACTCTTTTGACCTTTCTTGCAGATACACATGACAGTCAGTGGGATAGCCTGGGCGCCAGTTAAGACATGGATGCTTCGGTTGGTGCTTGCTCCTTCCTTAACTTCAACTTTGATTTTAAAAAAAAACTACTTTAATTTGAAAGCATCACCTCCTTTTTTACACAAATACCCTGAGGTTTTATTCCAGATGCTCTTACCCAATCAATCAGAATAGAGCTGGAAGGGACCTTGGAGGTCTTCCAGTCCAACCCACTGGTTAAGTAGGAGACCTTCTACCATATCAGACAAGTGGCTGTCCAGTCTTTTCTTAAAAGCCATCAGTGATGGAGCACCCATAACTTCTGATGGCAAGCTGTTCCACTGGTTAATTGTCCTAACTGTTAGGAAGTTTCTCCTTAATTCCAGGTTGCTTCTCTCCTTGATTAGTTTCCACCCATTGTTTCTTGTCTTGCCTTCTGGAGCTTTGGAGAATAGCTTGACTCCCTCTTCTTTGTGGCAGCCCCTCAAATACTGGAACACTGCTATCATGTCCCCTCTAGTCCTTCTTTACTCTAGACCAGCCATACCCAATTCCTGCAAACATTCTTCCTATGTTTTAGTCTCCAGGCCTTTAATCATCTGAGTTGCTCTTCTCTGCACTTTTTCCAAAGTCTCAACATTTTTTTGTAATGTGGTGACCAAAACTGGACCCATTCAGAAAAAGAAAGGATTACTAAGGATTAATAAAATAGTACTATTATATCACGTGATTTTGATTCTATGCCTCTGTTTATAGAACCAAGGATTGCATTAGTTTTTAGAGAGAAAGGAAAGGAAAGGAAAGGAAAGGAAAGGAAAGGAAAGGAAAGGAAAGGAAAGGAAAGGAAAGGAAAGGAAGAGCGCTAGCTCATAGTTAGAGCTTTACCTGCCTGCAAGAGAAAAGGGGACAGCCCAGGTAAAGGTTTGAACACAACCTTGCAAGACATTTTGCAAATATGCTGACCACACGCTCTCAAAATAGCAAAGGACCCATTAATTCGACGCACAATGTTTTGACATGCCGTTTCCCAAGAACTGCTCTGCCAACTGTCTTCCCTACTTGGCGGTTTTTAATATGCCATCCTCCCTAATGTACACAGGTCCGTACAGAACATCCCAGCGTGGAAAGCAAAAATAGGAAGGCGAATTGAGTGAGTCCCACCTCGGTGTTAGTCACCCGCCGGTGAATTACTGATTGTAATTTCTCCCCTGCAGTGAAAAATGGCAAGAGCTGTGCAAAACTTTTCCGATGTCCGAAATGTCCCAATTTGAGTGCTGAGGAGCTCCTTGTGGTAGAAAGAAAGGCTGCTTGAAGCCGTTTAGAAGGATTTCAGACTTCCAAAATAATTGAGACGATCTATTTTGGACTCAAATTGGGGTTGAAAAGCTAAAAGGGTTTGTATTCAAAATATGCTGCACACTTCTTAAAAGTGGTATAAGCATACTCTAGAGCAGTGATGGCGAACCTTTTTTCCCTTGGGTGCCGAAAGTGCGCGCATGCGTGCCCACACCCATAATTCAATGCCCCCCATGCGCCCCACACCCCTGTGCCTGCACGCACGACCCCCCTGTGCTCCCCCACCCCGTGTGCAACCCCCCACTCTCCCCCACGCATGCGCGTATGACCCTCCCGTGCCCTGTTTTGGGCCTAGCAGGCCTCCCTCAAGCCTCCAGAGGCCGGGAATGGCCCGTTTCCCGACTTTCAGTGGGCCCGGTAGGCCTGTTTTTCGCCCTCCCCAGGCTCCAGAGACTTTCTTGGAGCCTGGGGAGGGCAAAAACGGCCTCCCCCGCCCCCTGGAGGGCCTCCGGAGGCCGGAAACGGCCCATTTCCTGACTCCCAGTGGGCCTGGTAGGCCTGTTGTTCGCCCTCCCCAGGCTCTAGAGGCTTTCTTGGAGCCTGGGGAGGGTAAAAACGGCCTCCCCCGCCCCCGGAGGCCCTGCGAAGGCTGGAAACGGCCCATTTCCCTACTTCCGGTGGGCCCGGTAGGCCCGTTTTTCACCCTCTCCAGGCTCTAGAGGCTTTCTTGGAGCCTGGGGAGGGCAAAAATGGCCTCCCCTGCCCCCCGGAGGCCGAAAATGTTTTTCACCCTCCCAGAGCCTCCGCGTGAGCCCTGTACTTACCTGGCATCCAAAACGGGCCGTGTGGAGACTCCTGGGAGGGGAGGGGTGGCATGGGTGGAGTCAGCCAAAAATCAGCTGGCTGGCGTGCGCATGCACGCTGGAGCTGAACTAGGGCAACGGCTCACGTGCCCACAGATATGGCTCCGCGTGCCACCTGTGGCACACGTGCCATAGGTTCACCATCACGGCTGTAGAGAGTCCTTGATGTCCTAGGAGCTGGGATGTTTGCTTACCCAATTAGGTAACATCATCAATGCGAATGAATGTGGGGTTTGCTCTCCATTTACACACAGTAGCTTACTCTACAAATGATGGTGATGGTGTTTTTCCCCCCTTGGTAGTTCCTTGATTAGGGTATTGTTTTCTGCTTCATTGTTTGCCTGGTGTTAATCCCTGCTTATCTGGATGTTCATTGCGGGAGAGGATGTGTTCTGATCTTTTTTGTTTCCTTCTTAGCTTTGTTTATTGTCTCTTTTGAATGGTATGTAAATAGCAATAGCAATAGCAATAGCACTTAGACTTATATACCGCTTTACAGTGCTTTACAGCACTCTCTAAGCGGTTCACAGAGTCAGCATATTGCCCCCAACAATCTGGGTCCTCATTTTACCCACCTCGGAAGGATGGAAGGCTGAGTCAACCTTGAGCCGGTGAGATTTGAACCGCTGAACTGCTGAACAGTCAGCTGAAGTAGCCTGCAGTACTGCACTCTAACCACTGCGCCACCTCGGCTCTTAAATGTGGTTTATCTACATGTGTCTATTGAAACAAACCATATTTGTTTCCTTCTTAGCCTTTTTATCCTCTCATTTGAATGGTGTGTAAATATGGGTTTATGTCTATGTGCCTATTTAAGAGATATATAGAAATGTTACATTTGTTTCCTCCTTAGCTTTTTTTATTCTGTGTAACGGTATGTAAATATGGTTTATTTCTGTCTCTATTGAACAGACAGAGGAATAAACCATGTTTGCTTCCTTCTTAGCTTTTTTGACTCTTTTGAATGGTGTGTAATATGGTTTATTTCTATGTGTCTATTCAATAGACCATCACAAATCCTCTCCAGCAGGTACAGTATCACTCAGATAAGCAGGGATTAATACCAGGCAACAATCAAAAAGAAAACAATTCCCAAAAGTACCACTAAAACAACTCCACACATACACACAACATAGGGAGCAAACTCCACACTTATTTTGTCCCCTTATTTTGTGCTTTTATTTTAAAGGCAACTGGACTTTCTGATTTTTCTTCAAGACATTTTGCTTCTTATCCAAGAGAGCTTCTTCAGAACTTCTTAAAGAAATCTTAAAAGAAAAATCAGAAAGTCCAGTTGCCTTTAAAATAAAAGCACGTTTGGGACAACCATGACCTGAATGAATAAGAACCTCCATAAACACCCACACTTAACTTTTAGATTATAGAATGAATGAGCTGGAAGGGACCTTGGAGGTCTTCTAGTCAAGCCCCCTGCTCAAGCAGGAGAACCTATACTATTTCAGATAAGTGACTATCTAGACTCTTCTTAAAAACATCCAATGATGGAGCGTCCATGATTTCTGGAGGCAAGCTGTTCCACCGGGTTATTGTCCTCACTGTTAGGAAGTTTCTCCTTGATTCCAGGTTGCTTCTCTCTTTGATTAGTTTGCAACCATTGTTTCTTGTCCTGCCCTCTGGTGCTTTGGACAATAAATTGACCCCTCTTCTTTGTGGCAGCCCCTCAAGTACTGGAATACTGTTATCACGTCATCCCTAATTCTTCTTTTTCTTTAGACTAGCCAAACCCAAATCCTGCAGCCGTTCTTCATATGTTTTAGTCTTCAGGCCTTTGGTCTTGCATGGATGTGGTTACCTAGTAAGGTTGTGAAATGTCTGCAAGAAAACAATCAAACTTGGAAAGCACCATAGATTGCACAGTTCAAGGCTGAGCTGCAGACATTGTCTTCTATTAGAACATCTTATTTTCCATCTGCATCAGCCGTCCATCTCATCTAAGTGACTTTGGACAACTCACAACATTCACAGCAGAATTCATTCTCCGTCCTTTTACAGGTTGGAACCCCCCATAAAGATAAAAGTCACCTTTTCTAGCAGCATCCAATTCCACGTCCTAAAAAAAACCCAGCTCAGGACCAAATACAAGTAGTCCCTGACTTATGACCACAACTGAACCGAAAATTCATGCTGCTAAGCAAGACAGTATTAACTGAGTTTGGCCCCATTTTATGATCTTTCTTGGCAAAGTTGCCAAGTGAATCTCTGCAGTTAAGTTAGTCACAGGGTTGTTAAGCGAATCTGGCTTCCTCGTGGATTTGGCTTGTCAGGAAGGTCGCAAAAAGTGACCCCGGGACATTGCAACCGTCATAGATATGACCCAGTTGCTAAGCAGCCGGATTTTGATCACGTGACCATGGGGATGCTGCAATGGTTGAAAGTGTGAAAAATAGCAATAGCACTTATACTTATATACCGCTTTACAGTGCTTTACAGCCCTCTCTAAGCAGTTTAGAGTCAGCCTATTGCCCCCAACAATTTGGGTCCTCATTTTACCGACCTCAGAACAGAGGTGGGTTCCTGCCGGTTCGGACCAGCTCTGTAGAACTGGTAGCGGGAATTTCCCCCCGCTCGTCAAACCGGCAGTGATGGCCAGCTGGACACGCCCCCAAACCGGCTCTCGCCGCCACCGCCGTAGGTGCCGCCATCTTGTTTTTTGCTTCTGTGCACGCGCAGCTATTGTTTGCTTCTGCGCATGCGCAGAAGCTGGGTTTTTAGCACTGTGAATGCGCGTGTGTCTGCGCGGCGCGTGAGGAAGTGAACTGGTAACGAGGTAAGCCAGAACCCACCCCTGCCTCGGAAGGATGGAAGGCTGAGTCAACCTTGAGCCTGGTGAAATTCGAACTGCCAAACTGCACTCTAACCACTGCACCACCGTGGCTCATAACTCACTTTTTTCTGTGCGTGTAACTTCAAATGTCATTAAATGAATGGCTGTAAGTCAAGGGGTACCTGTAATTGAGTTCACCCACTTTGCTACTGGTCCTCCTCTTCTTCCTTTACCTTCCACCTTTCTCAGCATCAGAGTCTTCTCCCGAGAGCTGAGGTTTTGTACAAGGATGCATTTTTGACAGTCAATTTGGTACCATCTGCACAGCTGAGCTTTATGCAAGCTTTAGAGAACAGCCGACAATGCCAATTCTTACAGTAAGACTGCCCCCTGGTGTTGCCCACATTATTGTCGAAAGCTTTTACAATCCAAATCAAAACCTTTATTATAGGCCAGTGATGGCGAACCTTTTTTTCCTCGGGTGCCGAAAGCACGTGCGCGCGTGCTATCGCGCACATGCAAGTGCCCACACCCATAATTCAATGCCTGGGGAGGGTGAAAACGGCCTCCCCCGCCCCCCCGGAGGCCCTCTGGAGGCCAGAAACGTCCCATTTCCTGACTTCCAGTGGGCCTGGTGGGCCCGTTTTTCGCCCTCCCCAGGCTCCAGAGGCTTCCCTGGAGCCTGGGGAGGGCAAAAATACCCTCCCCCGCCCCCCGGAGGCCGAAAACGCCCTCCCAGAGCCTCCACGCGAGCTGAAAATTAGCTGGCCGGCACGCACATGCGTGCTGGAGCTGAGCTAGGGCAACGGCTTGTGTGCCAGCAGATATGGCTCCGCATGCCACCTGTGGCACCCGTGCCATAGGTTTGCCATCACTGTTATAGGCCATGGGGCAGAAAATACAATAATAAATAATTACAACTCTAATTAGCAATACCAGTTGTTTTAATTTACTTATTTATTACATTTATATGCCACCCATCTCGCTTTGCAAGGCGACTCTGGGCGGCAATAAAATTGCAAATAAAGATGACATAAAATACATAAAATGTATAAAAAAATACAGTTGCAATAAGATTACAGAAACTTCAATCAGAATAGAATTGGACGGGACCTTGGAGGTCTTCTAGTCCAACCCCCTGCTCAAGCAGGAGACCCTATACCATTTCAGACAAGTGGCTGTCCAGTCTCTTCTTAAAAACCTCCAGTGATGAAGCTCCCACAACTTCTGAAGGCAAGCTGTTCCCCTGGTTAATTGTTCTCACTGTTAGGAAGTTTCTCCTTAATTCCAGGTTGCTTCTCTCCTTGATTAGTTTCCATCCAATGTTTCTTGTCTTGCCTTCTGATGCTTTGATAAAATAAGTTGACCCCCTCCTCTTTGTGGCAACCTCTCAAATTAACAGAGGGATACAATCAAGATCAAGTGAGGTACTAATACCACTCTATAAAGCCTTAGTAAGACCACACCTAGAATACTGCATCCAGTTTTGGTCACCACAGTATAAAAAAGATATTGAGACTCTAGAAAGAGAAGAGCAACCAGAATGATTAGGGGACTGGAGGCTAAAACATATGAAGAACGGTTGCAGGAACTGGGCATGGCTAGTCTAGTGAAGAGAAGGACCAGCGGAAACATGATAGCAGTCTTCCAATATTTGAGGGGCTGTCATAGAGAGGAGGGGGTCAAGCTATTCTCCAAAGCACCCGAAGGCCAGACAAGGAATAATGGATGGAAACTGATCAAGGAGCGATTGAACCTGGAAATAAGGAGAAATTTTCTGACAGTGAAAACAATCAACCAATGGAACAGAAGTTGCCTTCGGACATTGTGGGAGCTTCATCACTTGAGACTTTCAAGAAGAGACTGGACTGCCATCAGTCAGAAATGGTGTAGGGTCTCCTCCTTGGGCGGGGGGTTGGACTAGATGACCTACAAGGTCCCTTCCAACTCTGTTAATCTATATCTAAGATACTGGAGGTAAAATACATTACTGGAGTAACTGTAACACAAATAGCAGTGGCAATTGCAAACCATAACGAAGACAGATAAAACAAATGGCACCACAAAATCAGGCAAGGTGAAAAGATATTTCAGGATCCTGGGCAGATAAAAGCAGCGACAGGCAAACATTGTGCCCTCTACTAGAGGGAAGTTGTGGGTTTTTTTAAAAAAAAAATGGGATAAATATACAGCTTCCTTTATTCCTTATAGAGGTAGCAACAAAGGGGCATATGGCTTGGGGATTTCACACAAAGTCTGCTGAAAAGGAATATTTTAAAACCACTTCCACAGAACTGCAGAAGGTAGAACATCCAGTCAAAGTTCAACAAAATTTCAGAATTAGAATTGAAGAGAGATAAGACGAAGGCACACACTCATTTGAGAAGACTCCATTAACTGTAGAGTCAGATACCAGGCTTAAATTGGCTTGAAAATCAATACCCCAGATAGGGATAAGTTCAGTGGTGGGATTCAATTTTTTTTACTACCAGTTCTGTGGGCGTGGCTTGGTGGATGTAGCAGGGGAAGGATACTGCAAAATCTCCATTCCCACCCCACTCCTGGGGGAAGGATACTGCAAAATCCCCATTCCCACCCCACTCCAGGGGAAGG
>QLTV01003107.1:899757-910575 GCA_003457575.1 Thermophis baileyi | reverse complement strand
CCTTTCCTTTCCTTCTTTCCTTTCCTTTCCTTTCCTTTCCTTTCCTTTCCTTTCCTTTCCTTTCCTTTCCTTTCCTTTCCTTTCCTTTTTTCCTTTTTCTGGAAATCCGTTCATACTCCCACACCATTCGAGGGTGTTCATCCCAAAGTGCATGGCTAAAAGTCTATGGAGTCATTCAGGTCATGGTTGTCTCTTTGGGATGAACACCCTCGAATGTGTGGGAATATGAATGGATTTCCAGAAAAACTGCAGACTACAGGAACCATTTGCACTACTCAGGTGACCTCAGGTGACCTCAATGACTCAATGAGAATGCAAATGACCAGCTGTCTGCAAGGAGTATAAATCCTTCCATTCCCCACCATCCAGTCAGAGCTGAAGAAGCTTCTTGGATGAGAAGCGAAACATCTTCAAAGAAAAAACAAGGAAGTCCAGTTGCCTCCTGAAAAAGCACCTTTGGGACGATCATAAGGCGAGGGTTGCCTGTACTGTATCTCCCTCTGGATACACTCCTACACACTCAAGGCACTAATCTATCCAAGTTAATTTCAATGGAGGCTAATTGCTCGAACACTGAACACTAATAGTTTAGCTAAGAGCAAACATTGTTTTACCATGAATTCAATTGGGTTCTCCTGTGAAAACAGTTCCTCCCAGCCGTTACCCCGTGCGATTGTGTTCTTATTTTCTTTAGAAGAATCTGGAGCTAGCAGAACAGACTGAAGAGTGGAAAGGGAGGGCTGGCGTAAAATCAGAACAGCCTTTCAAGCCTTCTCCAAGAGAAACAGAACGCTCCGATAACTGCTGCTTTTCTATTTCTGTTTGCAAGCCTCTTTCAAGAGACTCAGGATGATTAGAGACAGGAAGTAGGGTTAGTTTACTTAGTGTCTCCTTTTGTAGGAGAAGTTCGTCCATTTTTAGCAGTTTGACTGTCTAGCACAGGGGTCAGCAACCCGCAGCTCTGGAGCCGCATGTGGCTCTTTCATCCCTCTGCTGCGGCTCCCTGTCACTGGTCGGTGCCACAATTTTGAGAGGAGCTTCCGGTTGGGGGGGGGGGAAGCATGGCGTGCCAGGAGGAGACTCTATGGCAAGGGGCAGGTTTTCTGGTCGGCTCCACAATTGATAGAGCTTTCGATTAGAACAGGTAGAGGAAAAAGGACACTGCACTAGGAGGACACTCTATGGTGGGGGGAACCGGACTTCCGGTCAGCTCCAGAATTGAATGGGGGGCTTCCAGTTAGGACCTTTGTGGCTCTTTGAGGGTCTACGGTTGCCGAACCCTGGTCTAGCAAGACTGCTGAGCCACAACTGACTATACCCAGTCAGAAGCCTCTCTTCTTTCTCTTTCTCTCTCTCTCTCCCCCTCCCCCCTCCCCTCCCCTGAGTTAGCCTGCAGTACTGCATTCTGTGGTGGCGCAGTCGTTCGAATGTAGTACTGCAGGCTAATTCTGCTGACTGCCAACTGCCGATTGCTGGCAGTTGGATTCTCACCGGCTCAAGGTTGACTCAGCCTTCCATCCTTCCGAGGTGGGTAAAATGAGGACCCAGATTGTTGCGGGTAATATGCTGACTCTGTAACCCGCTTAGAGAGGGCTGTAAAGCACTGTGAAGCAGTATATAAGTCTAAGTGCTATTCTAACCACTGCACCACCACAGCTCCTATTATCTGTTTTATTCAGACATGATTTTTTTGAGGTAGAGGGTTAACAGTTCACCATCCTTAGTGAGATAGTGAAAATAATAACGCCCTTCCCTACATCTCGGATACTCCGTGTCTAAGAAAAAAACCCGTTAAGGAGATTAATAGAGGTAGCCTTCAACTTCCAACTATTTATTTAGTGACCCTTCAAAGTTACAACAGCAAAGAAAAAGGCAACTTATGACCATTTTTTCACATTTACCATTGTTGCAGCATCCCCATGGTCACGTGATCAAAATTCAGACGCTTGGCAACTGACTCATACTTATGACGGTCGCAGTGTCCCGGGGTCACGTGATCCCCTGTTGCGACCTTCTGACAAGCAAGATCAATGGGGGGAGCCAGATTCACTTAACAAACGTGTTGCTAACTTAACAACTGCAACGATTCGCTTAGTAACTGTGGCAAGACAGATCGTAAAATGGGGCAAAACTCACTTAACAACAGAAATTTTGGACTCAGTTGTGGTCATAGGTTGAGGGCTACCTGTAGAAGAAATGTAAGATGGAGGAAGAGTTTAAAGTATAACAAAATATCCATTTCACAGAGGTCTTGAGGGAAGGAAGGAGATGCTGCTCCAGAGCGCAGGGCTGAGAGAGAAGGCACATCCCCTAGACCAGGGCTCCCCAACCTGTGGGCCGCATCCCACTACAGGGCCGCAGCCTATTTGCAACCGGGCCACATGAGTGGCTGCCTGGTGCCCGCGTGTCAGAGGGGCACTCACATGTGTCGCAGGTGCTCGGGGTCCCACTCACACGAGGGTCACGGGCACTCATGGCCCCCCCTTGCATGAGCGCTCACAGTCCCACTTGCCTGAGCACTCTGGGCCCCAATCGCGTGAATGTCACAGGCACTTGTGGCTTCATTCGCGCGAGCAACCTACCCCTCCCACAAAACCATTCCTTTTTTCCCGACTCCAGGCCACCAACCTGGAAAGGTTGGAGAACTCTGCCCTAGACTGCCTTTGGATGGGGACCAGAGGATGCCGAACCTGTCCAGATGCGTTGGATTATATAGTAGTCCGGCTTATGGCTGTCCAGAGTTAAGGGAAGAATACTATGTAAATTTATCACAATAAAACATTTTGACCTGGGAATATTTTCAAATATGCACACATTTGTGCTTTGCATGCACACCCACCCACCCACCACCACCCATACCTTGGTGTCAAGTTCAACATTCAGTTCACGTTCAGGATGTTGAGCTTTGTGACAGAAAGACAGAGAAAACCAGTGAAGCTACAGTCGTTAGGCTCTTGGGCCAGAGGAGTTGGGCCAATCCAATAAATTCACGGACCTAAGGAAGTCTTGTTGAAAACACGATGGGCTACAGCTTCTACAGCATCTTTAGCAAGCCCAGTGATACTGTTGGAAGAATGACAGAAGGGTAGAGCAGGGAGTTGGCTAGGATTGGATTGGCTCTCGCTCAGGTTTTCTTCTCACTGCCCTTTTGGATCAGGCTGTCCGCTCTCTGCCGGCGCCAATCACAGATGTCGACAAAGGCGCAATAGGAGCATTTCCAAGTGTCTTCAATGTCCACTCCCTTGGGATCCCTTTGCCCTTTCCAATAGGCTAAGAAATAATGGGACATGGACATCAATTCATCATGGTCATAGGTGATGACTTCGGTGCCCAGCAATGTGTTGGTCTCCTGATGAATGTACTCAATTTGAAGGCAGTCGATGGCTGGAATGTCTGAGTGGGTCAAGTTGAGGAGCACCAGCTCCAGGAGGTCTTCGAAGCACTGTACCACGAATCCAGCTTTTTGAGCGTGTTCTTGGATCTCCTGGCCAAGTGACTGTTTGGGCTTCAGACGAAGGTGATGTATGAAGATATCTTGGGTTAAGCATCCTTGCACCATCGCATCAAAGAGATGTTTATATAAAGAGACCTGCAATGAATCAAGCACCCCTTCTTGAGTTGCATCCAATTTTCAGCCTCACCTGTGTCTCATTGAGTACAGGTAGACCTCAACTTACGACTGTCAAGCCTCATTGATCCCAATCCTATAGTTGGGATCAATATTTGTATTGCTAAACGAGATGGGTATTAAGTCAGTCACCCTCGATTTTATCTTTTTTTGCTGCCATGGTTGTTAAGAAAATTACTGCAGTTGGTAAGTGAATCACCAGGTCGTTAAGCAAATCCAGCTTCCCCCACTGACTTTGCTCAACAGAAGCCAGCTGGGAAGGTGGCAAATGGCGATCCCATGGGCTCAAGGCACTGCAACTGTTGTAAATACATGCCTGTTGCCAAGTGCTCATATTTTGATCACATGACTGTAGGGATGCTGAGATGGTCATAATGTTGGAATTCATTGTTGCAATGTATTTTTATGCAATAACTGCAGTAGCATTCAGCCACTAGATGGCAATGTTTACAAGTTTGGATCTATGGTATATAATCTATGCTCTTTTGTTCTAAGTAGAGTTTCCTGTTACAGTTAAAATAGTTGAGCAGTAAAGCACATGGTGACTGTACTCTTTGTTTGCTCTGTGGTGCTATATATAAACAGAATTTCTAACACATAAGTGTAAAGACTGGGTGTCAGTCTCTTTTTTCAGTGCCATTGTAACTGAATGGTAACTAAATGAATGGTTGTAAGTTGAGGACTATCTGTATTTAGATGTATATGAGGGCTTATTGGGGTTTAATATAAAGGTTTAATACATATTTCCTGCATGGAAATGTCTCATGCTGTCCTCCAGACTGCCAAAATGATTATTTATTGGTTTCTCTAAGTCTAAATCCCAGGATCCTTTGGTACATTCACTACCGTCGACTTCAAATAAAATCTGATAACATTTCCAACATATACTCTTCAGTTCTAAGCAACCGTGATTAAAATATAGCAGCCGTGAAAAAGATTGGGGTATCTCTGCTGACCCCACGTTAAATCTGAGCCAGCCATGTGATGCAGCGGGTAAATAAGCAAATGCTATCAGGGGTGGGAGGCAATTAACACAAGCAGAGAATTCAGATCATGGAAAGTAATTGCCCCATGTGATTTCTCCCTGGTCAAGACTCCATTTGGAGTATGGGATCCAGTTCTGGAGAGAATAGGAGTCTTCAAATCTAGATGGATTGTCATGTGGGGGAAGAAATGAGCTCATTTTCTTTTGCTTCAGAGGCTAGGAGCTGACTCATTGGGTTAAGGAAGATCAAGTCAGACTGCGGGAGAAATTATCTGACTGTATGAACTGTCAGCTTATGGAAAGGGCTCTCGCGGGAAGGGCTAAATTCCCCTTCACTGAAATTCAGCAGCAGCTACACCACATATTGCAGATATGTTCTAGTGCAGCATTTCTCAACCTTAGCCACTTTTAAGAAGTGTGGATTTCAACACCCAGATTTCCCCAGCCAGCATGCAGACTGAGGGATTCTGGGAGTTGAAGTCCACCCATCTTAAAAGTGGCCAAATTTGAAAAACATTAATCTAGTGCAGGGGTTCTCAACCTTCCTAATGCCGCGACCCCCGCCCCACCGCCGCGACCCCTGTTGTTTCCATTTGTAATATGTTGTTAGTGCTTTAGTTTGACCTTTGGTCTATTTTATATCACTTTCTTGTTTTGCTCTAAGTCAGTGGTTCTCAACCTTCCTAATGCCGTGACTCTGCCCCGCCGCCGCGACCCCTGCCCCTCCCCCTCCCCGCGCACGATGAGGTGACAAAGGGGGTGTGGCACCAAGATGGTGGGCTAGCACGCGCTTAGGCGACCCCTGTGAAAGGGTTGTTCGACCCCCAAAGGGGTTGCGACCCACAGGTTGAGAACCGCTGATCTAGTGGATCCTGCATTGAGCTGGTAGGTGGATTAGCTCAGCGGTCCCCAACTTTGTGGCTTGGTGGCCCGGCTGGGGTGTGTGTGTGGAGAGGGGAACCGGGCCTGCACATGTTCAGCTGCGCTTGCATGATGGCCCACCACTCATGCAAGTCAAGCTGTGTGTGTGCACGTAGAGTCATATATACCGGCCTGCCGCTTGTGCGACCCGGTTGCAAATAGGCCATGGACCGGTAATGGGCCGCGGCCTGGAGGTTGGGGACCCCTGGATTAGATGACTTCCAAGTTCCTTCCCAACTTCAGTGTGAATGCAGCTCTTAGGTCTTTTAGTGTCCCAGCTGAATCCATTGTGTGAATGCAGCCAATTCCCTCCCTATATCCGGGTTCCAAGCCACCCTTTCAGCCAGCTTAGGGCCTCCAATCTCACCCTGACCCACCTGGAAACAGTCCCTCTTCTTCTGTGCTGGTACAGGCATGTAGGCTTTTTCCCGGGTCTTCAACTCGTTCAGTTGTAATTCCCCTTTAGCCGTATAATTCAGCTGGTCAATAATCCCGAACACGAAAACACCTTCTAAGACGCCAAAGACCGGACATTCCCGCACACGCTGACCTGCCAGGGAGAAGGCCACATATCAGGATGGCCACCTTTGCCATCCTGAGGGGCACGGGGAGAGTTCCACGACCAGCGTAACCCACCTTTTCGTAGATTAGTTATGGTCAGGAGGATGTTAAGCAGCTTGATGGCCCACCTGTCTTCTCGGCTCCTAGTCTTGACGGGCACCAGGTTATGGTCTTGCAGTTCTAGATAGAAGCAGCCAGAGAAAAAGAATGTTGCTTTCCTGCTCTTAAAATTAGCCACTTACCTCTATAGCACGGGTGTCAAACTCGCCGCGTCACGTTGCCGTCACGTGACGTATCGCGACCTTTTTTCCCCCTTCGCGGAGCTGGGATGGGCGTGGCCTGCGCATGACACATCCGGCCCGCCAGTTTGACACCCCTGCTCTATACCAAGGCGGCGCGGTAGCCTAGCGATTAAAATGCTGGTTTTTTTGACTGGAAGGTTGGCAGTTCGAGACCCAAGCACCGCATGACAGGGTGAGCGCCCGTTCCTTGCTCCAGCTCCTGCCAACCTAGCTGTTCGAAAGCATGCAAATGCGAGTACATAAATAGGTACCACTTTGGTGGGAAGGTAACAGTGTTCCATGCGACTCGGCATATAGTCACACTGGACACACGACTACAGAAGCATCTTCGGACAACACTGGCTCCCTCGGCCAGGAAATGGAGGTGAACACCTCCCCCTTAGAGTTGGACACAAGAAACCTTTACCTTTTACTCTACAGAAAATTGCCCCCCCGTTCCCCATTGCTTTCCTCATTCCCCTTCACTGGCTTCAAACACAGAGCAAATGGCAGCTCAAACAGTGCAGGTAGTCCTCGACTTACAACCATTTGTTTAATGGCCATTCGAAGTTACAATGGCACTGAAAAAAGTGTCTTGAAACCAGTCCTCACATTTATGAATGTTGCAGCATCCCCAGAGTTCTGGGATCAAAACTTGAGCACTTGGCAACTGGCCTAGGTTTATAACAGTTGCAGCATCCCTGGGTTTGACAAGTGGGAGAAGCCATTTTCCTTTAACTATCTCATGATTCGCTTAACAACTGTAGTGATTCTCTTAACAACTGTGGCAAAAGAGTCATAACATTGGGCGTGACTCCCTTAATAACTGCCTTGCTTAGCCATGGAAATTTTGGTCCCATCTGTGATTGTTAAGTCTAGGACTACCGGTAGCTTCTGTTTAGAATGACAGCCTGCCAGTTGGCTGTGCCCTTTCTCAGACATGCCATTACATTACTCTGGTCTATTTGAGGAGCAATTCCCAGGCATCGGGATGGCCCTTGCACTATGCTTTAAATTTTTGGAAAGGGGTGAGTTTTGCGGTCTCTTTCTTGAGTTTTTAGGGAGATCTGTGGCTCTACTTTTCTTCTGCATTATTATTATTTTTTTCCATTTATCATTTTTATTTTATTATATAAAATACAAAGAAGAGAAGAAAAAATAGGAAATTAAGGGAAGGAAAGGGAGCGGGGAAAAGGGGGTGTGATACAAGAGGAAAGAGAAAAAGAAAGAAAAGGGGGCATTGACTTCCAACTCTTCTTAGCACAGTCCAAGATAAACACACTCCAACCTCAACTTTTTGCTTTTACACATTGATGTATAACTAGCCATTCCTATAACACCAAATCTTTCTAATCAACAAAACCAAGGTCAAAGTTTCATTTTTTTTTTCTTCACAAGCACAAATTCCAGAAGCGATATCCAAATAAGAACATATTTTCCTCTTTAAATAAAATTTCTGCATTATTGAGCAACTATAAAGTTTAGCCATTTGAAGATTTATGGACTTCAACTTCCAGAATTCTGGCTGGCCAGGGAATTCTGGAAGTTGAAGTCCAGACATCTTCAACTTGCCAAGATTGAGAAACACTTGTTTAAAGGATCATGCCATTTCCCCCTTAAAAATGACAGGAAACTACATGGCCTTAATTTTAAGCCATCACAGACCAGGTTGGGGAAGAGGGCAGGATTCGAAACGATGACCCACTGTCGAAAGATCAAAGTTTCTCTTGAGTTAATCCTTATTTTGGTAACTTTTTCAGCAGCAATATTGTAGTGGTTTTGCCACTGCCAACTTCTCAGTCCTTTGTTCAGCTTACAATCTAATTTATAACTCTGGCATCTCCAGGTGGCCTCCCATCCAAGTACAGGGTGACCCTGATCATCTTTTTGAAGATCAGCCACAACTGCCTAAATGCTGTTGCTTTCCATTGTTAGTCACATTCTAAAAGGGCAGTCACATTACCACCACCACAACAAAAAAAGGTAGCTCTGGGGCACCTTAAGGACTAGCAGCTTTATTTTGCAGAAAACACCCACTATTTTAAAAGATAGAAAATATGGACATGTTCATAACAGCTCAAGGATTCTATATCCCACCCCTTGCAATGCAATCTGTTAAAGAAAGTATAGAGAAGACTAGAATTAACCCAAACATCCAAATGACGTTACCTCTGGCAAGATGGATGGACTTTCCTGTATTTAAGACAACCGTTGTCTTTTCTGGCAATTGCACACTTGGCTTTTCTTTGTGATAAACTGTCTGTTGCTCACACCATACTTGAGCAGAGAGATCTGTGACGCAAAGATAGCGCAGGTGGAAAGCTTCGAGAGGCGTCCTTGGTCTCTTTCTCTTTGCTGTCCTCCTCTTCCTTTCTTCCACATTAGCCGTCCGAGAATCAACATGCTGAGGCCTGGGACCACTTAGGAGTTGGGGTTCCCTGTTATGAACATGCAAGAAGTTTGGATTATCATGTCCCAAAAGTGCTTTTTCAAGAGGCAACTGGACTTTCTGGTTTTTCTTTGAAGACGTTTCACTTTGTCAGAGTGCGCACAGCTTTACTACGTGAAACAACCCAGGAGCAATAATAGCAAACAGAGGTTTGTAATAAATAGTGGCTTTATCTACAAAAGAATATATACTATACATACACGTACTATAGGCAGAGGTCAAACAAGCAGCAATTACAGCAGGGAAGAACACACAGCGAGAGAGACGCCCTAACAGGGCCTCTTCTTATTATACAAGGCTCTTAAAGGGATAACAGCCAAAAACCATGCTGACTCATTCCTATCATTACATCATTGCATCAGCTGGTCAGCTCTTAAATCACCACCCTGACATGCTTCTCATCCAAGAAGCTTCTTCAGCTCTGACTGGATAGTGGGGAATGGAAGGATTTATACTCCTTGCAGACAGCTGGACATTTGCATTCTTTTAGCGGGTCGTTGAGGCCACCTGGAGGTTTATCTTTGTCCTCAGGGTTACCTGGGTGGTACAAATGGGCGTGGAGCCTTCTTGGAACTGTTGAAAGGACTGTGTTGTAGATTGGAGATAGATGCTGTCGTATCCCACCCCCTCTATTGAGAGGGCTGTTCAATTTTGACATAGATGGCCTCTTTGACCCCTCTTTCAAACCAGAGGTCCTCTCTGTCCGAAATGTGGACTTTGCTGTTTTCAAAAGAGTCGCCTGTGTCTTTTAAATGCAGATGGACTGCTGAATCTAGTCCTGATGTGTTTGTTCTTCCATTCCATTCCATAAATCCTGCCATTCCCCACCATTCAGTCAGAGCTGAAGAAGCTTCTTGGATGAGAAGTGAAACGTCTTCAAAGAAAAACCAGAAAGTCCAGTTGCCTCTTGAAAAAGCACTTTTGGGACAACCATGACCTGGATGACTGAGAATCTCCATAGACATTTGGATTATCATATTTCTGCTGCAAGACTCCAGATGAGCATAAGATGGCAATCATGAGTTATTTTTCTTTATTTCTTTGCTGCCATCTAGTGACTACCCAGGAGTTTTGCAGCCCTGATAATAGTAACCCTCCATGAAAGGACATCTATTTCTTATTTACAGCATTTCTATATCCTGCTCCCGGGGTGGGTCCTGTAAGAAGAATAGATAGGCTCTGTTCTCAGGTTTAGCACTGAAAAAGACACAGCACTAAAGGAAAGTGAAGTGAAGAGGGAGAAGGAAAACAGAGGCACCCATTTGGGAAAGTTACATGATATTATAACGCTCAACTTCTCCAGCAATGACCAACTCAGGGAGGCCCCAATAACATCCACATTTCCATCCCCAGAACAGCAAGTGTTCTCTTGCTTCCTCCCATTCCTTTGCCTTCCATTTGGCTAATGGAGTGGAAACAATCTTTTCTTAGAAAGTAAACAGGGCTCAAGGTCCTGGGTTATTTCATAGGTATTCTCAGATAGACTGTCTTGGAACATGAAGGCTCACTGAGCTACATAAGAAGTGGGACTTTCAAAAACTGTTGCAGTGGGGGCAGTACTCAAGCCAGCTAGTCATTTTAATTAAACTTCCACTTTATTGGGTGTTGTTCAGATCCCACCCCACATACAGGTAGTCCTCAATTTATGACAATTGAGCCCAACATTTATGTTGCTAAGCAAGACAGCTGAGAGAGTTTTGCTACAGTTTTTAAGAGAATCACTGCAGTTGTTAAGTTAGTAACACGGTTATTAAGTGACTCTGGCTCTTCCCCATTGACTTTGCTTGTCGGAAGGTCGCAAAAGGGAATCACATGACTCCGGGACACTGCAACTGTCATAAATATGATCCAATTGCCAAGGGTTTGAATTTTGATCACGTGACCATGGGGAGGCTGCAACAGTCATGTGTGTGTGTGTGTGTGTGTGTTCACTTTTTTTTTTTTTTTTGTAGTTTTTAGGGAGCGTTTGGGGAAATATGGAGCAATAAAGAGG
>QLTV01003107.1:870292-895149 GCA_003457575.1 Thermophis baileyi | reverse complement strand
CCTATCCTATCCTATCCTATCCTATCCTATCCTATCCTATCCTATCCTATCCTATCCTATCCTATCCTATTCTATTCTATTCTATTCTCCTCCCACTCTTATTCCTATTCTATTCATCAAGGAGAGAAGCAACCAGAACTAAGAAGGCCTTTTCTTTGTGCTGTTCTTACTTTTTATCAAGATAAGATATCTCTAGGCAGAACCTTATTGGCTAAGGCAGCATTTCTTAGCCTGAGTAATTCCCAGGTATGTGGAGTTAGGAGACTGAAGGCTAAAATATATGAAGAATGGTTGCAGGAAATAAAGGACTAGGGGAGACATGATAGCAGTGTTCCAATATCTCAGGGGCTGCCACAAAGAAGAGGGAGTCAAGCTATTCTCCAAAGCACCTGAGGGCAGGACAAGAAGAAATGGGTGAAAACTTATCAAGGAGAAAAGCAACCTAGAACTAAGGAGAAATTTCCTGACAGTGAGAACAATTAATAAGTAGAACGACTTGCCTCCAGAAGTAGTAAATGCTCCAACACTTGTCCGGAAAGGTATAGGGTCTCCTGCTTGGCCAGGGGGTTGGACTAGAAGAACTCCAAGATTCCTTCTCACTGTGTTCTATTCTCTATTCTAATGGTTGCAGCTTCAAGGTTGTTTCTGAGCAATGCACTGCAGATGTGCTATGATTTTTCAGCGTTTCTCCAACTTGGCAACTTTAAGACATGATTTAAAGTTTCTAAGATGGAGAAATGCTGATCTTTATCCTGCCTTTGTTTTTGATCTATCTCATTTTTTTTCCAATGAAAAATGTTTTTAAAAAACAACAATTTTTATTGAAAGTTTAAATAACAATCCTAAAAGAGAATACAAGCTAAACTCCGAAAGAAGGGACAGTAAAGAAAAATAATAATAATAAAAAAGTGTACAGAAACAAAGAGAAAGAACAAGCAAATGAAAAATAATGTTTACTGCCTTAAGTTATTTATAAAAATAATAAAGGCAAGATAAAAATAAATATATAAATTTACCTAATGCTCTAAACTTAGTTAATCTGTGGATAGTTCAACATTTGCAATATTTTTGGGTAAGTCACGGTCTAGCAAAATGAAGCCTCCATGTTCAACAGCAGAGTGATTTCTTGTTCCTCGGGTATCTCGGAGTGGATTCAAAATGGAGGCCCCAACTGTGAGGTAAAAAACCCATATTTTTTACATGTGGTGAAATGCCACTAGGAGATGCTGAGTTCTAATCCTGTCTTCGGCATGAAAGCTGGCTGGATGACTTTGAGCCAATCAGTAGGAGACTGTGAGTTCTAGTCCTGCCTTAGGCATGGAAGCTGGCTGGATGACTTTGAGACAATCAGTAGGAAACTGAGTTCTAGTCCCATTTTAGGCATGAAAGATAGCTGGATGACTTTGGGCCAGTCCCTTTCTTTTAGCCCAACCCACCTCACAGGGTTGTGTGTTATAGGGAAATTAGGAGGAGGAGGAGGTGTGTTGGATATGTTCGCTGCCTTGAGTTATTTGTTGAAGTAATAAAAGCTGGACGCAAATAAATAAAATTAGGTATGTTTGCCGCCTTGAGTTATTTATGAAAATAGTACTGACAGGATATAAATCAATTTTGACTTTTTGGACTCTCTCCCTATGGACACCTTTGGGTGTTGTCCTCTTCAAATATATATATTTTTTTCTGTAAAACAAATGATGGGAAAAGATTGATACTGTGCAATTTGTCCAATTCATTGTGCTGTGCAATTTGTTGGAAGTTAAGAGGAAACAGTTTTTTGGAGCATTTATGCCAAGTGTTTCTCAAAAGTAGCAACTTTAAGGCATGTGAACTTCAACAGGTTGACTGGGGATTTGAAATCCACGTGTTGCCAAGTTTGAGAAAACTGATTTAGGGGTTCCTGCGTCAGAGCAGTTGACCCCCCCCCAAAAAAATCTTAGCATCCAATTCAGAGTATCCAAAATCACAAGTTATCTGTTCTGGTTTATATTCTTCAAGGGATATACGTATGACATTCCAGTTTCCACTAGAGGGTGATCTAATCTCTAATATTAAGGAAATAAATACTTAAAAAACTTACAACAACAGCAAATGACAGTCTGATAGCATTTGTAAGATCTGTTGTGTTTTCACATGAAATCAGTGTTGATCATTAAAAAAAAACCCCAATCTCTTACTTTATTCTTTTTTCAGAGTGCATGGAAAAGAATCTAATTCTGCAGCGATACTGCTTAAAAAGTAGAATTGTGCAATGTTTTGTCTCTGCATCCAGAATTCACTTTCCTTTGTCAACCTTGATGATGGATCTTTCCATCTAAAGTTTTCTGATAGAATTAATTTCTTTGGAGTGGCTTTCCAGACTGAGCACGTGTGGGAAAGCCTAGGAATAAAGCCAATTATCCAGAATGCTGCATAGAATTTTTGAACCAACAGACTCTAAATGAAAACAAACCTTTCCAGGGTTGTCATTGTATTAAAATACCCCCCCCCCCTTTCTCCAGGGTGAATGAGTATTAATCTTCCCAGCGGGAAACAAAGATAGGGGGTGTAATTGTCCCCATAATAGAAATATTAGCAATTTATCTCTCTAAAAGCTCACCCAGGAATATAAATGGCCTTCCTGTCACTGCAGTTATTTATGAAACTACTTCACAGGAAGAACTGCAGGCACGTCTTAAGAGTTGTCATCTCTGGCAACTTCACTCCTGCAGGCAGCTTCTCTAAAGGCTGATGGGGAGGGATCTTGGAGTCTTAGTGGACAACCAATTAAATATGAGCCAGCAGTGTGCGGCGGCAGCCAAAAAAGCCAATGCAATACTAAGTTTCATTAACACAGGGATTCAATCAAGATCAAGTGAGGTACTAATACCACTCTATAAAGCCTTAGTAAGACCACACCTAGAGTACAGCATCCAGTTTTGGTCACCACACTATAAAAAAGATGCTGAGACTCTAGAAAGAGTGCAGAGAAGAGCAAGCAAGATGATTAGGGGACTGGAGGCTAAAACATATGAAGAACGGTTACAGGAACTGGGCATGGCTAGTCTAGTGAAGAGAAGGACCAGGGCAGACATGATAGCAGTCTTCCAATATTTGAGGGGCTGCCACAGAGAGGAGGGGGTCAAGCTATTTTCCAAGGCACCTGAATGCCAGGTGGATGGAAACTGAAGAAGGAGAGATTCAACCTAGAAATAAGGAGAAATTTTCTGACAGAACAATCAACCAATGGAACAGCTTGCCTTCGGAAGTTGTGGGAGCAGTGGTGGGTTTCTACCGGTTCGCCCCGGTTCAGGCGAACCGGTGGCGGCGGTGGGAGGCTCCGCCCACCCGCCCGGACTGCACGCGCGCACACACACACACACATCTCCAAACCGGTAGCAAAGGTAAGTGAAACCCATTACTGTGTGGGAGCTTCATCACTGGAAGCTTTCAAGAAGAGACTGGACTGCCATCTGTCTGAAATGGTGTAGGGTCTCTTGCTTGAGCGGGGGGTTGGACTAGATGATCTACAAGGTCCCTTCCAACTGTTAATCTATTAAAAGAACTGAAGAAGGACAGGGACTGTCAAACAGATGCCAACAGGTCTTTAGGCTGAACAAGGGGTTCGGATTCAATTCCAAGGAAGCGAATTCCCATGGAATTTGGAAGTTTGGTTTGGAGTTGGCTGAACTCCAAAATGTTGGGGCTTAATTGGTTAACTAGTAAGTTAAGGCGGCTTGGTGGCCCATCTGGGGAGGGGGGGGGAGGCGTGTGGCGGGCCGGTGCACAGAGAAAAGCCTTTGGGGCACCGCTTGCAAAAGTAAAGCTGCATGTGCAAACACGCGCATGTGCGCACTGGCCTGCCTTTCATGCGGCCCAGTTCCGAATAGGCCACAGCCTGGTAGTGGACCGTGGCCTGGGGGTTGGGAACCCCTGGGCTAGATGACTTCAAAGTTTCCTTTTGATCCTTAAATTCTGTGAGAATTTTTTGTTTAGCTTCTTTCAAGATCAGCCAAGGTAGCTCTGCTCTGCCACCTCCCAGAACAGTCCTGGCTAGTATGTTGATGGTAACAATAAACTAAGCAAAGTGTAAAAACAAACAGAAAACAATTCCATAGTTGGATGTTCTCACCTCGAAGTATATTAATTTCCCTTGATTTTTCTAATAATGCTGTAATCAAATATCAATCGCTCCTTGCTCATGAAGCAAACCGGTTATCAGTGGGCCAATTACTTTCTCTACTGGTAAATTTCTGACTTTTTCTGAACAGAAATAGCACTTACAGTTGAGAAGGGCTGCGCTGCCAAAAGCAATAAGCAGGACCAGATGAAAAATTTAAATGAAATCCCATATCCATTTCATTGAAATTAAATCTATTTAATAAAACACTTTACTTCCCATTTTTAATCAGTTTCTCCTTTCTTTCACGTTGGATTTTACAGCCTAGAAACAATTTTTGTCATGGTTTGGTGTGTGTGTGTGTGTGTGTGTGTGAGAGAGAGAGAGAGAGACATCTGCAGATGGGAGCCAACAAAGCTAAGTTGCGCATTGCAATCATGTGACGAACCCCCTGCCTCTTCTTGCCGGTGCAATGCATGTAGAGAAGGGGCGGGGCTTCACTTCTGCAATTACAACCGCCATCTTGACTTTTTTTTGACAGCCCTTTCCCTCCTGCAGTTCCACCTCTTCCTTTCCAGGTCGTGGATGCCGACTGAGATCCTTGAAATTCAAACTGGGAGAATAGAATAGAATAGAATGGAACGGAACGGAACGGAACGGAATGGAATGGAATGGAATGGAACGGAATGGAACGGAATGGAATGGAATATGGGGAATGGAATAGAATGGAATGGAATTGGGAATGGGAATGGAAATTTGAATTAGAATTAGTAGAAGTAGAAAATAGAAAATAGGATATAGAATAGAATATAGGTTCTCGACTTACAACAGTTCATTTAGTGACCATTCAAAGCTACAATGGCACTGAAAAAGTGACATGACCCTTTTTCACAGTTACAACTGTTGCAGCATCCCCATGATCATGTGATCAAAATTCAGATGCTTGGCAACTGGTTCATACTTATGACCGTTGCTGTGTCCCAAGATCATGTGATCCTCTTTAGTGATCTTCTGGCAAGCAAAGCCAATGGGGAAGCCAGATTCGCTGAACAAACGTGTTACTAATTTAACAACCGCAGTGATTCACTTAACAACTATGGCAAGATAAGTCATAAAATGGGGCAAAACTCACTTAACAAATTTCTCACTTAGCAACATAAATTTTGGGCTCAACTGTGGTCGTAGGTCGAGGACTACCTGTAGGATGGGATGGGATGGGAAGGAATAGAATAGAATAGAATAGAATAGAATAGAATAGAATAGAATAGAATAGAATAGAATAGAATAGAATAGAATAGAATAGAATAGAACACAACACAACACAACACAATACAACACAACACAACAGTTATTGGTCAAGTGTGACTGGACACACAAGGAATTTGTCTCCAGTGCACAAGCTTTCAGTGTACACACAAACAACGTAGTATATAATCATAAGATACCAATGGAGAAGGTAGTAGAAAAGATGAGAAGGATAATAGTAATACAGCCCTACTACATGGGTAAAATATCCTTAGGCATAAAACCTGTGTCAAGTTATTTTGGCATGCAATGCCCTAGAGTGGCATCCTGAGGGGAGAAGTTGAAACAGTTTATGTCCAAGATGTGAGGGGTCTGTAGATATTTTCTCATCCCTCTTTCTGACCCGTGCGGTATACAGGTTCTCAATGGAACTGTGGTAGTTAGGGAATTTGGGGAGTTGAAGTCCACCCATGTAAAAGTTGCCCGGTTTGAATTTCAAGGATCCCATCACGTGGTGAGAAAGGGTAGTGAGAAGAGCAGAGTTTGTTTAATCCAATAAATACATAAATCCAGCCTGTTCCCTGCCCCTCATTTTTCTGCCACCCTTACTGAGATCCTGTAAAACGTTGCCAGGGTCAGGTTAGATTATGCCCTGTAAAACATATACGTTTCCCTGTTTAATTATGGTCCTGTGATTTCACCAAAGAGCCAGCTGGCAAGTTTATTGAAATGCTTCTGTACCTTTTTTTCATGTTTTTTTCCCCCATGTTTACTCTCTCCCTTCATTACATGATATGCCAGGAGTTGTAGGCATTTGTTGGGCAGTAATCATGTGTAAAAATGAGATTCTGGGGGGTAGCTGCGTGGGCGCTAAACCAAGCAGGATTTAGAAATACATCTCATTTCCTTGCCAAAGATTGAAGGGCATGGCAAAGCTTTGGACATTTAAACTTGAAATATATTCTGCCATCAGTGTGAGATTCCTTTGTTCAAAGCTTTCAGGAGTTTAATGAACTGAACACCAGATGGCACTGAAATACTAGAAATGAGATATAAAAAGTAACTTGGGATGGTTGAGGATGTGATTCTTGCTATCTCTTTTTCTTAGCATGCATCACTTTGCATTTGCCAATACAGGCACCACAAGGCTGTTAGTTGTTAGCTGTTATTTAGTTAATTCAATTGATATAGCTGCCCTTCTTCAACAGTGACCTTGAGTAGCTAACAGCAAGAAAAAGATCAGCAAAAAGACCCAAAAGTACAAGAGACGCAGACAAGCAGAAGTCAAGATTAAAAACCAAAAATAGAAAGAAATGTTTCATAGATTCCAGATGATCCTCTGACCCCCCATGCCTGGGGATAGCCATGACTTCAAGACCTTTTGAAAGTCTGGGCCACTGTCTAGATCAGGGGTGTCAAACTCAAGGCCTGCGGGCCGGATTTGGGGTGCTTAAGATCTGGCCCATGGGGCCAGCCTGGAAATATCAAAGGACCGGCCCGCGGTGCCTCTGCTCGCCAAAATGGGGCACGGGGGGCCGCGCGTGACCCCCTGCGGCCCGTTTTCAGCTGGCAGAGTGCTGCAGGAGGCCGTGGAGTCAGAAAACGGGCCGCGGGGGCCATGTGAGGCCCCCCACAGCCCGTTTTCGACTGGCAGAGTGCTGTAGGAGGCATCCGTCCCATCTCCTGCCCCCCCCCATCTCCCAGCTGGCCCGCAGAGAACTACAATGCTGATCTGGCCCTCGAAGAAATCCAGTTTGACACCCCTGGTCTAGATCAAGGGTAGAAGGTCTGGGCCACTGTCTAGATCAAGGGTATCCAACTTTGGCCACTTTAAGTTTTGTTTACTTAAATTCCCAGAATTCCTCAGCACACAACCTATTCTCCAAAGCACCTGAGGGCAGGACAACGAATGGAGAGAAGAGAATAGGTTGATCCCCTCTTCTTTGTGGATCACCTCAAATATTGGAACACTGCTATCATGTCATACTGCTAGTCCTTCTTTTCATTAGACTAGACATACCCGGTTCCTGCAACCATTTTTCATAAGTTTCCTCCAGTCCCCTAATCATCTTTGTTGCTCTTCACTGCACTCCTTCTAGAGCAGGGGTGTCAAACTTGATTTCATTGAGGGCCGCATCAGGGTTGTGTTTGACCTCGGGGGGCATGGGCATTGCCAGGGTGCATGGCCAGCTTGATGTCACTCATTGAGGGTCAGTTTTCAGCCACGACGGCCCTCCCGGGCTCCATTTTTGGCCACGACAGTCTCCTGCAGCCCTCTGCCAGCGAAAACGGAGCTGAGGAGGGCCGCGCGCAGCCTCCCCGAGCTCCTTTTTTGCTCTTAGAGGCACCATGGGCCGGTCCTTTGCTGTTTCCAGTGCGGGCCTGCGGGCCAGATCTAAGCACCCCGCGGGCCGGATTTGGCCCCCGGGCCTTGAGTTTGACACCCCTGTTCTAGAGTCCCAACATTTTTTTTTTCTATTGTGGTTACCAAAACTGGATGCACTATTCCAAGTGTGGTCTTACCAAGGCATTATAAAGCAGTACTAATACTTTACGTGATCTTGATTCTATTCCTCTGTTAATGCAGCCTAGGATTGCATGGGCTTTTTTAGTGGCTGCAGCACACAGCTGGCTCATATTTAAGTAGCTGTTCATTAGGACTTCTAGATCTCTCTCGCAGTTGCTGCTATTGAGCCAGGCACCACCTATTTTATACCTGTATGTTTGGTTTTTCTTGCCTAAGTGAGAATTGAATTTCATTTTACTAGATAGGGCCCAGTGTTCAAGTCTGTCGAGGTCCTTCTGGATCCTGAGCCTATCTCCTGGAGCATCCCCGCATCTAAATCGGATGGAAACTAATCAAGGAGAGAACCAACCTAGAACTAAGGAGAAATTTCCTGTTGGTTAGAACAATTAAGCAGTGGAACAGCTTGCCTCCAGAAATTGTGGGTGCTCCACCACTGGAGGATTTTAAGAAGAGAATGGACTGCTATTAGTCCAAAATGATATAGGTCTCCTGCTTGAACAGAGGTTTGGACTAGAAGATCTCCAAGGTCCCTTCCAACTCTGTTATTCTGTATGAGAATCACTAGTAATTAAATATAACAATATTAAGGCTAGAATGTTAACATTCAGTGGTGCCTGTCTATTCAATTCCTGGTTGCAAATTATTTGATTTGTTATGTCTATGGACTATTTCAGCAGAAAATACAAAAACGATCAATAACATGTGAATGAAGACCAAAACTAAGCAATGTTAATATATATATATATTATTGGCATTCAGCCTGTGCTGCAGAGGGGGAAAGGAAGAAGATGCCTTTTCGTTTACAAATACTCTGAATTTATTATTTTTATTGGTTGGCCTGGAAAGCAACAGGAGAGAATCAACTCCAAATGAAGCATTTTTCAGAGTAGAAAACCTGCTGAGAAATGCTTATCTGACATCCTGGTGGGGGGGAAAAACAACCCAAAGAGGGTGGAGCTTTGATATTATGATCGCAACCACCTTCTTTCATTTTTTTTTTAAACCTCCCTCCACTGGCTGATCTTTGAATCAATGGGTCCAATTCAGAGGTGGGTTCCTCCCGGTCCGGACCAGTTCGCCCGAACCGGTAGCGACCCGCTGGTGATGTCACGATGATGTCATGGAGCCGGTTCGGTCGTTGCCGGTCCGTGGATGCCGCCATCTTTTTTTTTTGATTTTTTTTTATTTTTGGGGGGGATTTTTTGGGGGGGGATTTTTCCGGTTTTTTTTCCTTCTGCACATGCGCAGAAGCCGAGTTTCCGGCACTGTGCATGTGTCGCCATCTTGTTTTTGGCTTTTGGGTGTGTGTGTGATTTTTTTTGCTGCGCATGCGCACGAAGTGCACGCGCACCCACGCAGCGTGGCCACACGGCGCGGGAGGAAGCGAACCGGCAGTGAGGTAAGTTAGAATCGACCCCTGGTCCAATTCAAGGTGCTAGTTGTCACCTTTACAGCCCTACGTGGCTTGGGACCAGGCTATTTGTAGGACCATCTTTTCCCAGTCACATCTACCTGACCCACCAGAGTGGGAAGGCAAGGCATGTTTTAGTTCCTCTCTCTTAAGGAAGTCTGTCTAGTAGGACCAAGAAGAATAGAATAGAATAACAGAGTTGGAAGGAACCTTGGAGGTCTTCTAGTCCAACCCAGACAAATGGTTATCCAATCTCTTCTTAAAAACTTCCAGTGTTGGACAATTCACAACTTCTGGAGGCAAGCTGTTCCACTGGTTAATTGTTCTGTCAGGAAATTCCTCCCTAGTTCTATATTGCTTCTCTGCTTGATTAGTTTCCACCTATTGCTTCTTGTCCTGCCCTCAGGTGCTTTAGAGAATAGCTTGACTCCCTTTTCTTTGTGGCAACCCCTGAGATATCGGAACACTGCTATCATGTCACCCGTAGTCCTTCTTTTCATAAGACTAGACATATCCAGTTCCAGCAACCATTCTTCATATGTTTTATCCTCGAGTCCCCTAATCATCTTTGTTGCTCTTCTCTGCACTCTTTCTAGTGTCTCAACATCTTTTTTACATTGTGGTGTAAAAGGGCCTTCTCAGTGAGTGGCTCCTTCCCTGTGGAACATCATCCCTATGGAAATAAGATTGGTCCCCACTTTGACACTCTTTCGTTAGGCCGTGAGGACATGGCTTTGCCCATGGGCCTGGAGACCCCAAAGTGGGATGGAATCTATTAAGTGGCTCATTTGATTGTTGTCTCCAGTGGTTGGGTGGGGGGAGGTTACTGCTTTTTATTTTATTTATTTTATTCTACTTGTATTGGGCGTTTATCCCTGTAAATCTACCTGGAATCTCTGAGACTGAGTTGGGCCGCAGCCCTATCAATTTTCTTAAATAAAATCAATAAAATAAATTAAGCGCACACTCCAAATCAGCGTAAGGAAAACAGCATGCCCAGAGGCAACGCAACACTGAAAGGTTGTTGGGGAAAAGCGTGTGCAAAATGTCCTTTGTGGAGAGCATTATTAGCTGGCTGGCACACTGATCAAACTATGGAAATCTTGCAAATCTCATTTGCATTGTTTGAAGTATCTAGACATTGGGGAGGAATACGTGAGATCTAAGACAAAAAATATATTTCCTATTGTTTTTTTTATTTGTGTGTGTGTGTGTGTGTGTGTGTGTGTTGTTTTGCTTTAGTGGAGCAGAGCTGAGATGTTTTACCAGCCCTGATGAGTTTGGCTTGGAGTTTGGTGTCCTGCAAAAAGAATTACTCTTATGTTTATTACATCCCTGTTATTAGTTTAATGAGTTTGGCTTTATTCCTAGAAACAATGCTGCCATTTTTTTTTTAATGCTACCTCTGCAGCCTTCAAGAATATCATTAAAACTGGAATCTGGAGAAAAAGGTATAATGAGTTAATGAACTTACTGAGGAAAACTGCAAGTTATGAGAGCTATTCCTCTCTCTCTGTTCTCCTAGCTTTTTATCTCAACATCCCACCAGTCAAAGGGAGGAGGAAATGGTGGCAGTTGTGGTGATGCTAAAATAATGTAGAAAGGCCAGAGAGCCCCACCATGTCCAAAATTTACTTTCATGAGAACAATTAATCAGTGGAATGGCTTACCTCCAGAAGTCGTGGGTTCTCCATTGCTGGAAGTTTTCAAGAAGAGACTGGACAGCCATATGTACGGAATGGTATAGGGTCTCCTGCTTGAGCAGGGCATTAGACTAGAAGACCTCAAAGGTCCCTTCCAACTCTGTTCTTCTATATTCTTTCCACACTAGACTTTAAACTACCCCACATCATTTTAGGTCAGGCTGGAATGTTGTGTGAACTTCACTGAAATTTAAATTAAAGAAGGACTAGGGATGACATGATAGCAGCCTTCCAATATTTGAGAGGCTGTCACAGAGAAGGGGGGGGATCGGGGGGGGATTCAGCCAGTTCAGACCGGTTTGGGTGAACCAGATGTTAATTTTACATCTGGTTCGCCGAACCGGTAGTTGCAAGGACTGGCTGACTCCACCCATCCCGCACCGCCCTTCCCAGGAGTCTCCACACGGCCCGTTTTGGATGCCAGGTAAGGGCAGGGCCCGCGCGGAGGCTCTGGGAGGGCGAAAAATGGGCCTACTGGAAGTACCGGAAGTCCAGAAACAGGCCTGTTTCCGGCCTCCGGAGGGCCTCTGGAGCCCAGGGGAGGCTGTTTTCGCCCTCCCGGAGGCTCGAGGAAAGCCTCTGGAGTCCGGGGAGGGTGAAAAACGGGCCTACCGGAAGTACCAGAAGTCCGGAAACAGGCCCGTTTCCTTCCTCCGGAGGGCCTCTGGATCCTGGGGGAGGCCATTTTCGCCCTTCCGGAGGCTCGAGGAAAGCCTCCAGAGCCTGGGGAGAGCGAAAAACGGGCCTACTGGAAGTACTGGAAGTACTGGAAGTCTGGAAACGGGCCCGTTTCCGGCCTCCGGAGGGCCTCTGGAGCCCATCTCTGGAGATTTTGCAATATCCTTCCCCTGGAGTGGGGTGGGAATGGAGATTTTGCAATATCCTTCCCCTGGAGTGGGGTGGGGATGGAGATTTTGCAGTATCCTTCCCCTGCCACGCCCACCAAGCCACACCCATCAAGCCTCACCACGCCCACCATGCCCCGCCCACAGAACCGGTAGTAAAAAAATTTGGATTTCACCACTGGGACACATATATGGTATTCGCTTTCATTCGTGAGAAATCTCAGCATCCAGGAGTCAAGGCAAGATCCATCAGAAGAGCGAGATAGCACTAGCGCGTAGACTTCTATACCGCTTCACAGTGCTTTACAGCCCTCTCTAAGTGCATTACAGAGTCAGCATGTTGTCCCCAACAATCTGGGTCCTCATTTTACCAACCTCGGAAGGATGGAAGGCTGAGTCAACTTTGAGTCAGTCAGGATCGAACTCCTGGCTGTGAGCAGAGTTTGATTGCAAAACTGCACTCTAATCACCTCGCCACCGTGGCTCAGATATAATAGAACAAACAAAATCCAAGTAGGATCAGATTCAAGTGCAACCACGGGTTAATTGCTTAACTATATAAGATTAAAAACAACTGCTGTGATTTTTCAACTCAACCCATCTCACAAGGTTCTTGTGGGAAATCTATTGGAGATGGGAGCACTGCATCGCCTCGAGGTCCTGAATAAAAGGAGGGATAGGAAGGGAAAAAAATAATTTAAAAAGTTTACATGTTTCCTGAAAGTTGTTACCAAACTGTAATTTCAGATGACAGAAGAAGAAAATGACTGCATACATCACTGGAGAAGAATCTTATTAATTCTTGTTCACGATTATGATTTTTGATCTTCTGTTGTTTTCTTGCATTGATTTAATCATTTTGTTACTTAGCATTTGTTTTTGTTGATTGTTGCCTGCGGTTCTTTGGCACTGAGGCTGCATAGAAATTCTACAAAACAAATAAATCATTTATGTATAAATGCAAGTCAAACAGCTTACTTTATGTTCTGTTCCACCTACTGCATTTCAGAACGGGCCTCCTAATATGTCACTGAGTGTGAAAATGTTTCGTATCTGTTAGGTTTGAGGATTTTCCTAACTTACTGCCAACACTTATGTAGAAAATGATGTGTTTATTGGAATTTTTATGTATGTGTGTCAATCAATTGTTGATTCCTGGTAATTGCCAGGACATGTCTGTGCCTTGATTTATGACCATAATTGAGCCCAACATTTCCATTGCTAAGCGAAACATTTCGGCCATGAAACGGTATGTATGAGTTTTTAACTGTTTTTAACTGTTTTTATTATGTTTTCTTTTAATGGTTTTTTTATATTGTTGTGAGCCGCCCAGAGTCCCTTGGGAGTTGGGCGGCATACAAATTTAATAAATAATAATAATAATAATTTGTTAAGTGAATTTGCCCCATTTTATGACTTTTCTAGCCACCATGGCTAAGTTAATAACACACAAAAGGTGATCACATGACCCCGGGACACCAAAAACCGTCATAAATATGAATCAGTTGCCAGCCATCTGAATTTTGATTGCATGACCATGGGGATGCTGCAACGGTGAAAAAAGTGTGAAAAACGGTCATAAGTCACTTTTTTTTCAGTGTCGTAATTTTGAACGGTCACTAAGTGAAATGTTGCAAGTTGAGGACCATCTGTAGAGTACCTTTGTCTCCTTTCCAGGGCTGAGAGAGAATGATTGGCTCAAGGTCACCCAGCTGCTGGCCGCCAGTTTGACACCCCTGTTTTAGAGAGTCATTGAGGCCTGTGCCTATCTTCCACAGGGCAGAAAACATCCTGCAGCCAAGAAGGCTCCACATCCATTTGCAGCACTCAGGTGACCCTGAGGACACAGATAAACCTCCAGGTGGCCTCAACGACTCTCTAAAAGAATGCAAATGACCATCCGTCTGCAAGGAGTATAAATCCTTCCATTCCCCACCATCCAGGCAGAGCTGAAGAAGCTTCTTGGATGAGAAGCAAAACGTCTTCAAAGAAAAACCAGAAAGTCCAGTTGCCTCTTGAAAAAAGCACCTTTGGGACAACCATGACCTGGATGACTGAGAATCTTCATGGACACCTAAACCAGCTTGTTCTCTCCAGTTCCAATCTAAACTTTTGCTTCCTAAGCAAAAAAAAATTTTTTTTAAAAAAAGTATTTAATACTAAATAACAGTAAGCTATATAAGCAAATTGTTTACTTATAACTTGGACAATAGAAAAAAAAATGCAAATATTCAACACCCTTATGCATTTTTAATAAAAAGGGCAAAAACACAAATATAAAAAAAGCGTATTGAAAACTAAAGCCAAGTGTGGCAGTGAAAGGGTTAAGGGTATGATAGCATGGGCTCATCTTCCTTAAGGGTCAATCCAGACCAGCTTTGATGGTACAGACAAAATTGAGATTACTGTAAGTAATTCTCTTTTTTCTCGTGTTATTCTCTTCTGCTCTTTCCTGAGCAGGTTGAATGCCTCTGAATATCCCAGGGCCTCAAAACAACCCTGTCAATTGGAGTCAAGAGGCAAGCTGTTAACCGTAATAGAACAAGGAAAAAGAAGCAGTGCAGGGCAAAAAAATTAAAATTGCTGCAATCTATTCTGAGTATCTTCCAAGTGAACTCAAGTCTCTCCATCCCTTCCTTGCAGAGTGGTCCAAACGGGGACAAAAGACTAAATTTCAGAATAA
The DNA here is from genome assembly GCA_003457575.1 of Thermophis baileyi. Classification (NCBI taxonomy): domain Eukaryota; kingdom Metazoa; phylum Chordata; class Lepidosauria; order Squamata; family Dipsadidae; genus Thermophis; species Thermophis baileyi. The sequence continues at coordinate 880,639 of QLTV01003107.1, read as the reverse complement.
TTGCCTTATTTTTCCAAGGTACAGTTCTCTCTCTCTCTCTCTCTCTCCCTCCCTCCCTCCCTGTGTCTAAAGAAAAATTCTTTGATGTTAACAATATCCATGACAATCCCTTATTTCTCTTTAACCCTACATCAGAATGGAATCCAGGGAGCAGAGAGAAAAGGAATTACATTTGTTTTAAGATCTTGGGCTGGGTAGTTCAGGGGACTGATGAAGAAGAGAAAGGTTTTGCATTCAAAGTATTTCTTAAATGCTGCCCCAGTCCCCAGAAGAGATAAGGGGAATTTCTTAAGATTAAAGGGGGGATTTTTTTTTTCTACTAATAGAAGTGCAATGGCTCAGCAGTTAAAGTTGCGGAGCTTGTCAGCTGGAAAGTTGACAGCCGGGGTTTGAAACCCAAGCGCTGTTGGATGGGGTGAGCTCCCGTTCCTTGCTCCAGCTCCTGCCAACCCAGCAGTTTGAAAGCATGCAAGTGCGAGTAGATAAATAGGTACCACTTTGGTGGAAATGTAACTGCGTTCCATGCACCTTTGGCGTATAGCCATGCTAGCCACTTGACCACGGAAAATGGTTTTCAGACAATGCTGGCTCTCTCGGCTAAGAAACAGAGATGAGCATTGTCCCCTAGAGTCAGACACAACTGGACAGGGGAAACCTTTACCTTTTATTTCTAGTAATAGCACAGTGTTTTGGAACACGGAGCAGGGAAAGAACAAAATTTGAGGGGGGAAAATGCTGCTTGCTTGGGAAAAAAACTATTTTGTTTTAGTCCCTAAGCTCTCCCCTCCTGCTAAGATCTCCTTCTGCTGATTGCTTCTCCATTCATTCTAAATTCCTCATCTCTGATAAAAGTTTATCTACCGAATTGGGATAAGGAGCCTTTCAAACTAAACCAAAAGCTTGCATACCTGTACAGATACGAATCTGAAGAAGGAGGCAGAAAGTTAAGGGCTAAATGGAATAAAATCACCCCAAAGAATGACAAGGCATCAACACACCAATCTGTCTGCTTCCCTGGGAGCCAGACTGCTTAACCCAAGGCTGCTGCTAAGGTGTTGAATTTGGCCAGTTGACAAAGCTCACAGTGTGAGTTGTTTTTACCAGGCCTTTGTTCCTTAATGCCAGCCGATCCAATTTGGTGGATAATCAGGGCAGATAATAGGTTTTGCTTCTCCATTCTGAGGTTGGTGGCAGCTCATTAAAAGTTCTGTTTGCTTTTTTTTTCTTATCTCGGGCAAAACTTGACTGAAGTGGGAAAGGTTGCCCAAGAAAGGTCCAGAATGACATTCTCAGCATGATTACAAACTGATTAAAAGTCTCTAGCACCCGTGCAGCCTGCACATCAACCGTGCCTTGCAGTCCTGTGATCGTGTTTTATGACAGTTTCGCTGAACACTGCACTTACTTCCATTTTGGGGTAAAACTGGTGCACAGTGTATCATTGGTTCACTTAACAATGGGCGTGTTGCTTAACAGCCATCACGTTTGCTTAATGACCACCACAAAATAGGTAATAAGATTGGGTCATTCATGTAGATCAGCGTCTCCCAACTTTTTGGGCACCAGGGACCGGTTCCATGGAGAAAGGATTTTCCGCGGGCTGGAGGGGTGTGGTTTCGCGTGTTGCCTGCATCCCATAGATGAGGCTTCCCTTGTTCGCACGGCCTGGTTTCTGGCATGCCATGCACCGGTGCGGGTCTACAGACCGGGGGTCAGGGACCCCTGATGTAGGTGACCCTTCATGACTTACAGGAGCTGTTGTGGTTCAGTGGTTTGCAATATTGCAGACTAACTCTGCCCACTGCCAGGAGTTCGATCCTGACCTGTTCAAGATTGACTCAGCCTTCCAATCTTCTGAGGTCGGTAAAATAAGGACCCATTTTTTTTGGGGGGGGGGGTAACATGCTTATTCTGTAAACCGCTTAGAGAGGGCTGTAAAAGCACTATGAAGTGGTATATAAGTCTAAGTGCTATTGCTATTGCTACAACCATGATGGGCAGGCTCCATTACAGTCATAAATCGAGGACTTCCTGTAATCTATTCTAATTCACAAAATTAGATCATCTGAGGGCATTATTACTAGAAAGCTCATACAGTGTTTGCAACCAAATGTAAGTCTCTGGACACAGTTTCCCTTTGAACGAGACATTCTTTGATTTGCAACATCCTGTTTACGGTTGTCTTTTTGCAAGACTGTTTTAGCGGCAGCGGCCATCATGCATCTCCTGCGGCTGAGGAAATTAGCGCTTCAGCAAGATCCATCTTCTCCCTGCCACCAAACACTTCCATACATGCCACCTCGTTATTATTGATGTATTGTCAGTAATCATGTTGTAATATTCTTCCCGTGAAAGCGAACGACATTGACTGAAGACATGCAAACATCCGCATCTTTCAAAAAATGTCTAATAAAAAACTTGTGTTGCTGGCCGAGAAACAAACAAAAGGAAAAGCTTGTTTGGCTCCTGCCAGAAGTCTTGGAACAGCTGTGACGATACCCCCAACAACCATCAAATATCCACATCTGTCTATCCCAGGTCCTTGGGAAGGACTCGATAGGCGGACAAAAATGCCAAACCCAGCCTAAAAACATCTGGCTGACTGTGCAACGAACCATCATTTTGCAATTTCCCATCGCAATTTGCATCTCTGTTGCGCGTATCCGCAGATGGTAGGAGCGTAACACGCAGGTGAATCTCAGCTCTTAAGAACAAATTCACACCTATCAGCAGGAACGGGATGAAACCACAGTACCTGGATTATTAAAGGTGTACATAAAGTATCCCCTGACTTCACGCTTCATGGAGTAATTTTTTCCCCCCTCCAGGGGGAAGGAAATAAAGTGAGCATCAGGTCTGGATCGATGTTCAAAATTGTAGCAAACACCTAATGGAAACGATGCCAAGGGAGAAATGCCTTGCACCGTGCTTTGCTTCTTAATGAACATAAAGTGCTGATCGATCAATCAATGAATCCAGGCTGGCTGGCTCTTGGCTAACTCCATCTGCGAATGTAAATTGAACGGACAATAAGGAGCGCTCAGTAATTAGCCTTCCCAGCTGCACTAGTAAAGCCTCATCTAGAACAACCTCTGGTTAAATTTCAGGGTAGAGTGTTGTCGTTAAAATGATTGGCCATGCGTGCGCTTAATCAAACAAAATTAGCCCAACTCATGGGGCAAGAATGGCAGTGCTTCGGCAGATGGCCTTGAGATGAACTAAGATCAGATCTCTTGGATGCTTAAAGCATAATTTTTAGCAGCGGGAAGGCATGATGGCTAGGTATGTTACCTATTAAGGTTTTGGCTCCAGAGCAAACCTTGATAAGGAAGTGAAAGGTGAGCCAATTCATAATCCAAGGTAGGTCCTCCACACTTTTGATTTTCCTTCTATTTAAATGAAGCTGTTTAATCATCAGGCTCATGGCAGGAGCTGGCGGCAGAAAAGATTATTGGAAGTTCACTTCCTTCTCTCCAGGACATGGCATATCAGTGCTGCTTGACCAGTGTCCGCAGTACGGTAACAGGAATTGGACATGTCTAGTCTAATAAAAGGAAGGATAGCAGTGTTCCAATATTTGAAGAGCTTCTATAAAGACGAGGGGGGTGGTGGTGTCATTTTTTTTAAAAGCACCAAAAGACAAGAAACAATGGATGGAAACCAATCAAGGCGAGAAGCAACCTAGAAATAAGGAAGGATTTCCTAACAGTGAGAACAATTAATCAATGGAATGGCTTGCCTTCAGAAGTTGTGGGTACTCCATCACGGGAGGCTTTCAAAAAGAGTGGTGTAGGATCTCCTGCTTGAGCAAGGGATTGGATTAGAAGACCTCCGAGATCTCTTCCAACTCTACTATTTTATGTTCTATGCTCATGACCGGTTTTCTGTTACCTTCTGGGAGGAGGCCTCGTGGTATCCGAAGCAGAACGACTAAACTCTTTGTACCATATAGTAGCTTTGTACCATATAGTATCAACCTTGTTAATTCCCAAGACTCTTTTTTCTGCTATAGATGTATATGTATATGTGTGTCTATCAGAGGTGGGTTTCAGCAGGTTCTGACCAGTTCTGGAGAACCGGTAGTGGAAATTTTGAGTAGTTCGGAGAACCGGTAAATACCACCTCTGACTGGCCCCGCCCCCATCTGTTCTCTGCCTCCCGAGTCCCAGCTGATCGGGAGGAAATGGGAATTTTGCAGTAACCTTCCCCTGGAGTGGGGAGGGAATGGAGATTTTACAGTATCCTTCCCCTGGCACGCCCACCAAGCCACGCCCACCAAGCCAAGCCAAGCCACGCCTACCAAGCCATGCCCACAAAACCAGTAGTAAAAAAATTTGAATCCCACCACTGGTGTGTATGTATGTGTGTGCATGCACGCACGCACACACACACGCACACACACACACTCTTTTAACGACCCTATAATTCCTTGCGGGGTGGAGTCTGGGCAAATGAATGGAACTAAGTGTTTATTGGTCGGATGCCCTTCCTATTGCTAATGCGGATTTTTTCCCAGCAGATATACTCTCAGTGTGCCCAGAGAGAGAAATATCTGGCTCTACCTAGGATCGAACTCACAGCCTCCTGTATGTGACAATAAAGGTTATCTTTTTAAATCAAAATTCAGGGGTTTTTTTTGGCAAATAGTGTACTTGGCACACTATTCTGGAATGCAGAGATGAGGCCCAACGGATCTTACCTTTGTGTATATTATATAGTTTGATTATACGGTTAGTCCTTGGTTTCTGACCACAACTGGGAGACAATGAAAGGCAAGACATTCACACATATCTTTTGGCTACTTATTAATTAATTAGGTGCAAAGATCTCACAACTAAACAGAAAAAAAAATCACCACATTCTTGTCTCTTTGAAGCACATTTTAAAATCACATTCTTTTTCAGTTGAGAGAGAATGGTAGAAATAAATACAGAACTTTATTTATGACACTAATTAATAAACTTTCTGAGTATCTAAGAAAGATACTCAGATACTTAGAGTGCAGCACTGCAGGCTACTTCAGCTGACTGCTAGCTGCAGTTCAGCGGTTCAAATCTCACCGGCTCAAGGTTGACTCAGCCTTCCATCCTTCTGAGGTGGGTAAAATGAGGACCCAGATTGTTGGGGGCAATATGCTGACTCTGTGAACCGCTTAGAGAGGGCTGTAAAGCACTATGAAGCGGTATATAAGTCTAAGTGCTATTGCTATTGCTATCTCCATCAAGGAAAAATCTTTCTATGTGGGAGGTCCTTCCTGATTGAACTCTGACTGACGACCCTTGGAAATGTAGCTGCAGTAGGTTGACGTTGTTAGAAGAATATAGGTTAAGATCCGAGCCAGGACTGCAATTGTGTAAGAGTGACACTGGACATGCTCCTTGGAGAGGAGGTATATCTATTTAAGAGCATAAAGGGCAGCACTCAGAAGGTAGCTACAAATTTGGGTGTTGAGGCTTGAAGTATTTATAGGAAAAGTGGTTCTTTGTGAGGTATGTGAATGTGCCTTTGAAATGTTTACTCTGGTGGATGTGCAGCTTTGGTGGGGAGAATTCCTTATCTGACCTTTATTGAGCATACAGATTGTTTGCGTCGGTGTGTGCTTGCGTGCTGACTGTAGGCTGCCACATTGTGTGCTCAAGAAAGCTTTGTATCTTGAAGGAATCTTCCTGTTTTTCCATTCTTTGGGACAGATGTGATGTAATCAGATCCTGCCTAAACTACCTGTCCCAAACTACCCAATTCCATTTTAATCCAGATGCAGTTAGTCCTAAACTTATGACAACAATTGAACCCAAAATTTCTGTTGCTAAGTGAGACAGTTATTAAGCGATTCTTTTCCTAATTTTACCACCTTTCTTGCCACAGATGTTAAGTGAATCACTGCAGTTGTTAAGTTAGTAACATGGTTGTTAAGTGAATCTGTCTTTCTCATTAACATTGCTTGTCAGGAGGTTGCAAAAAGCGATCAAAGGACCCTGAGAAACTGCAACCATCATAAATACATGTCAATTGCAAAGCGCCTGAATGTTTATCATATAACCATGAGGATGCTACAATTGTGGAAAATGGTCATATGTAATTTTTACAGTGCCGTTGTAACTTTGAACGGTTACTAAATGAAAGGTTGTAAGTCAAGGACTACCTGTAATGTGTTTCAGAGTACAATTTTAAGGACCAAATGCTCAATAGTGTTCTCCCTTCCATTTCTTCTCCCAAACAACCCCCTTGTGGGGTAGGCTTACTTTTCCATGGCTATGCTTCCATGGCTGATGGTGGGCCTCTTCTCTCTTTTGCCATAGAAATAAAATGAAGATTTCTTATTTTAGTCGAGGGGGAAAGAGGGGTCGTGCCTGAATCCTCTTGAGAGTCAAGAATGAGCCATGATGGCACAGTGGTTAAAATGCAGTACTGCAGGCTACTTCTGCTGACTGCCGGCTGCCGGCTGCCAGCAGTTGATCCTGACTGGCTCAAGGTTGATTCAGCCTTCCATCCTTCCGAAGTCGGTAAAATGAGGACCCAGATTGTTGGGGGCAAGATGCTGACTCTGTAAACAGCTTAGAGAGGGCTGTAAATCACTGTGAAGCGGTATATAAGTCTAAGTGCTATTGCTATTGCAGGCTAACTCTGCCAACTGCCAGGAGTTCGATCCTGATCCAGCTCAAGCTTGACTCAGCCTTCTATCCTTCCGAGGTGGGTAAAATGAGGACCCAGATTGTTGGGGGCAAGATGCTGACTCTGTAAACTGCTTAGAGAGGGCTGTAAATCACTGAAGCGGTACATAAGTGCTATTGCTATTGCAGGCTAACTCTGCCGACTGCCAGGAGTTCGATCTTGACCAGCTCAAGGTTGACTCAGCCTTCTATCCTTCCGAGGTGGGTAAAATGAGATTGTTGGGGGCAATATGCTGACTCTGTAAACCGCTTAGAGAGGGCTGTAAATCACTCTGAAGTGGTACATAAGTCTAAGTGCTTATTTCATTGCTATTTATCAGCGATCAAAGCAGAAAATAAAGCTCTGAAACTTTTAGTCTCCTTTTTCGTAGCAACAAAAGCCTCTTCATGCTCTGCGGAAACTCTGTCCTTGTAATTTCGATGAACTTCTTTTTCCTGTTTTATCTGCATGAACTCCCTAAATGGGTTTATAATTTGCCCGTGGTTCCATTTTTACGATATCGGCCTTCCATCCGTTATTTTTATGGTTTATGCAGCAACTCTCTTGGTTACACCAATGGCACAGCATTAAAATTGATGTTGCCTCCATCAGCATCTTAGCCCTCCGTGTATATTTCGTGCACTATGAGATAAAGCACCTCCCGAAGAATTTGTGCTTCCCCCCCCTTCATAACACTGAGATTTGTTGTTCCACCATTCAGTATTGAAAACTGAACAGATTTTCTCATAAGGAGAAAGAGGCACAAACAAAGGGGAAGAAATTTACATAAAGGCTTCTCTCAGGCCATAAAATTCTTGTTTGCAGCTTCGCATCTTTGACCTCTGGTCCTGATGGGATACTTGTTATGGCAACAATATAAGGGAAAGAAAATAGAAAAATGTTATTTATTTTTCTTTATGCAAATGAACTTAAGGTTGCAAAGACCCCCCTTTAGGTCAGGAGTGCCATTTCTGAGTTTTAAAGAGAACTTTCAAATCTGTTCCAAATGGCACTCCCTGTAGCTATATACTGAGAAGAGAAGGATTTGGTGGTATGAGCAGAAGGATGATTAAATAAAATCATGTGAAGTATTAGTACCACTTTATAAAGCCTTGGTAAGACCACACCTGGAAAACTGCATCCAGTTTTGGCCACCATACTACAAAAAAGATGTTGAGACTTTGGAAAAAGTGCAAAGAAGAGCAACTAAGATGATTAAAGGCCTGGAAACTAAAACATATGAAGAACAGTTGCAGGAATTGGGTTTGGCTAGTCTAGAGAAAAGAAGGACTAGGGGTGACATGATAGCAGTATTCCGGTATTTGAGGGGCTGACACAAAAAAGAGGGGGGTCAAATTATTTTCCAAAGCACCAGAGGGCAGGACAAGAAACAATAGATGGAAACTAATCAAGGAGAAAAGCAACCTGGAATTAAGGAGAAACCTCCTAACAGTGAGGATAATTAACCAGTGGAACAGCTTTGCCTTCAGACATTGTAGGTGTTTCATCACTGGGTTTTTTTAAGAAGAGACTGGACAGTCACTTGTCTGAAATGGTATAGGATCTCCTGCTTGAGCAGGGGGCTGGACTAGAAGACCTCCAAGCTCCCTTCCAGCTCTATTCTGATTTGTAAGTAACTTTTTTTCAATTCTGTTGTAACTTCGAATGTTCACTAAATGGCTCTTTATAAGTTGAAGATCACTTATACTTTTTATAACAACAACAACAACAACTTGGTCGATACCTAGGATGCTGGCAGCAACCTGTATCAACCATGAGTGCCAGTCAATAATATTTGTGATACATTTTTAAATGTTCAGTTGACTGAGTTTCATGTTTAATGAATAAAAGAGATAACAACAACAACAACAACAACAACAACACATTACCAGAGTTGGAAGGGACCTTGTAGGTTATCTAGTCCAACCCTCCACCTAGAAAGTAGGTCCTTGACTACTTTCTGAATTGTTAGGATAAATGGGTGAATAAATGGATGGATAGAATCATAGGGCTGGAAGGGATCTTGAAGGTCTTCTAGCCCAACCCCCTGCCCAAGCCAGAAGTCCTTATACCATCCAGATGGATGTACTTTCCCGATACAAATTGAGCACAGTTTGGCTATTCAAGGTTACATATCTCTGCCAAGGAGAGAGAGCTTTCATTTCACTCTGAAAGACTAACCATAAAAGTTAATTTTTCTCTTTTGCTGAATCTAAGGGTTTTTTTTTTCCTCCTTTGCTGCTGCAGACCAGAGTTTAGTGGGATTCTCTTTTCATTATCATAGAGAACTGGTGATGTTTTTTAAAAAAATTAGATTTAAGTGGCTAGGGGAAGAGAAGGAAGTGTGACCTTTCATTCCTGTTCCTCATCTCTTTGATTAAAGAATATGGCTCAGAGCAAGTCCCCCCCTGTGATCCTTCTGTTGCTAATCCATACTCATTCTCTCATTATGCTGGTTTTATAACTGTTTTTTTGTACTTCTGTGACATCCAAGTCATTATTAGATGGAGAGCCGACGATCAGCTTTAACGAACAATGCACACTTGGCTACACAGTCAGGAAAGAGGGAAATAAGCAAGGTCATTAAAAAACATTACGGGCATAGAAATGAAGATTTGTCTTCTTGGGGGAAGGAGGTTCAAGGTAGTCCTCGATTTACGACCACAATTGAGCACCAAATTTATGTTGCTGAGCGAGACGTTTGTTAAGTGAGTTTTGTCCCGTTGTCTGACTTTTCTTGCCACCGTTAAGCGAATCACTGCAGTTGTTACCTTAGTAACATGGTTGTTAAGCGAATCTGGTTTACCCATTGGCTTTGCTTGTCAGGAGGTCGCAAAAGCTGGTCACTGCAACCGTCATAAATGCGAGTCGGTTGCCAAGCATCTGAATTTTGATCACATGACCATAGGGATGCTCCAAAAGTTGTAAGGGTGAAAAACTGTCATAAGTCACTTTGTTCAGTAATGTTGTAACTTTGAATGGTCACTAAATTAACTGTTGTAAGTTGAGGACTACCTGTATAAATTAAACATACTGCTCTGGTGTAAAACACAACTGTGGAGTATTTGCAATAAAAAAAGGAAACATTTCTATGAAGACAATGCTTTTAAGAGTTCGGATTCAGAGCACTGGAGGTTTTAAAAGGTGATTGATGGGTTATCAGTGACTATATCTCTTGAGGGATGCTTTTTACTTCCAAGAATCACAATTGGGATCCTTTCAATATCAATGATAGGAGTTTCATTGTGGGAAGCACCTCCGCAGTTAGTAAGATTCTTCCTATTAAAACCTGACCCTTGCAGTCCATTACTTGTGTGGTTTTCTGTCTGCCCTTCCCTCCATCTCTTACATATACACACACACACACATATACACACATTTACACTTTGCACATAAAAAAATGAGCATACTGTATCAGGGTAAAGTCCGGACAGAATCTTTCTTTTGATATGCTAACTTTCTGCTTGTGTTTAGCTATTTGTACATCCAGTTTGTTTGTTTGTTTTGTTTTATTTTATTTTATTTTATTTTATTTATTTTATTTTATTTTATTTTATTTTATTTTATTTATTTTATTTTATTTTATTATTTTATTTTATTATTATTTTATTTTATATTATATTATAATTCACAATTGTATCACAGCGACCAGTTGTTTCACTGGATTTGGCATTAATTACTAGTCGAGCCCCACCT
>QLTV01003107.1:811671-830813 GCA_003457575.1 Thermophis baileyi | reverse complement strand
TGTAATGACTTTAAATAGGAATAGTAACCTTGGCAGGACATTCATTTTGATCGAGGATATCCTTCCCATTAGGGATAATTGTAGATTTTTCCAATTATGTAAATCTTTGTTGATTTGGGATAATATTTTTGTATAATTATCTTCCTTTATAGTAGAGCACTTTGCCGTTAGCCAAATCACTAAGTATTTTACTTTTTTAACCACTTGCATACTTGTTTTCTCTTCTAATTGATTTGCCTGGTTTTTTGTTAAATTTTTAGTTATAATTTTTGTTTTATTTTTATTTATTTTAAGCTGTGGACAGTTCTAGTACTGTTGTGTAACATCGTAATTGAGGGAATTTCTTTCTTTCTTTCATTTATATCCTACCTTTATTATTTTTACAAATAACTTAAGGTGGCGAACATAGAGCAATAGCACTTAGACTTATATACCGCTTCACAGTGCTTTATCACCCTCTCTAAGCAGTTTACAAAGTCAGCATATTGCCCTCAACAATCTGGGTCCTCATGTCAGCGTTCCAAGTAATGCCTCCATTTCAAAGCAGAACCCCAAGGCAGGTTAAGTCCTCAAAGAACAGTCTTTATTGGAATTAGCATCTTGGCACAAACTGGTGGAAAGCCAGTTCTAAATCTTCCCGGGCTTTCCACCGCCTTAAAAGAAAACATTTTTAGTCTTCTCAAAACATTAAATCGCATTGTCCAAGCTGGACACTAGCTGGTTGTTTGGTTACAACCAGGGGTGAAAGTCAGCAGATTCTGACAGGTTCTGGAGAACCGGTAGCGGAACTTTTGAGTAGTTTGGAGAACTGGCAAATGCCACCTCTGGCTGGCCCCAGAGTGGGATGGGAATGGAGATTTTGCTGTATCCTTCCCCTGCCACTCCCACCAAGCCATGCCCACAGAACTGATAGGGAAAAATTTTGAATTTCACCCCTGGTTACAACTCTCCTCCCCATCTGGCCAGCCAGCTGTTGGAATGTCTCTGACTCACCAAAGAGTTATTCTGTTTTGTCTACAAACCCCTTCTATCACTACCTCCCTTCGCTGTGTCAGCCAGAAGCCCTGAGAAAAGAAATGGGTGCTTCCAGTTTGGCTTCGAGCCTGACACCTCATTTTACCCACTTCGGAAGGATGGAAGGCCTAGTCAACCTGGAACCAGTCAGGATTGAACTGCTGGCAGCTGGCAGTCAGCAGAAATACCCTGCAGTACTGCATTCTAACCACTGCACAACCATGGCTCTTCCTCCTTCTACTTTCCCAACAACAATCCTGTGAGGTGGGTTGGGCTGAGAAGGAGTGACTGGCTCAAAGTCACCCAGCTGGCTTTAATGCCTAAGGAAGGCCTAGAATTCACAGTCTCCTGGTTTCTAGCCTGGAACCTTAATCACTAGACCAAAGTGGCTCTTTGAGTTGCACTGGTGACCAATATGTTTTGCAAGTGCTGTTCACCAACAAAGCCCTATATCAGTCACTTTTTTTCAGTGCTGTTGTAATTCTGAACAGTTGCTAAACGAATGGTTGTAAGTCGAAGATTACACTTCAAGGCAGATATTTCACATTTGTTTATTAGATCATCTAGATCAGTGTTTTTCAAACTTGGCAACCTGACAATAAAGGTAAAAGTAAAGGTTTCCCTCGCACATATGTGCTAGTCGTTCCTGACTCTAGCGGGCGGTGCTCATCTCCGTTTCAAAGCCGAAGAGTCAGCACTGTCTGAAGACGTCTCTGTAGTCATGTGGCCGGCATGACTAAATGCCAAAGGCGCACGGAACACTGTTACCTTCCCACCAAAGGTGGTCCCTATTTTTCTACTTGCATTTTTTACGTGCTTTCGAACTGCTAGGTTGTCATAATGGCTCAGGGCCAGGTTATCTTCTTCTGCCACATCGCTCCCAGCGACCGGTAAGCTCCCACAGGCTTGGGCTCCTCCAGGTCCCGTCAGCTAACCAGTGCCGGCTGGCGGGCCCGCGGGGGAGGGCCTTCTCTGTGGCTGCCCCGACCCTCTGGAACCAGTTACCTCCTGAGATCCGGACTACCCCCACCCTGCTGGCCTTCCGGAAAGCGGTGAAGACCTGGCTGTTCCGGCAGGCTTGGGGCCGTTGATCTCGCTTCTGCAATTTGGAGAAATCCAGCCATGAAAAGGTGTGTATGGGTTTTTAATTGTTTTTAAATGTTTTTATTATGTCTCTTTTTAATAGTTTTTTATATTTTAACAAGTTTTTTTATATTGTTGTAAGCCGCCCAGAGTCCCTCGGGAGTTGGGGGGCATAGAAATATAAATAAACATAAACAGAAGCTGGGACAAATAACGGGAGCTCACCCCGTTACGCGGCACTAGGGATTCGAACCGCTGAACTGCCGACCTTTTGATCAACAAGCTCAGCATCTTAGCCACTGAGCCACCGCATCCCACCAACCTGACAATATGTGGAGTTTAACTTCCACAATTCCCCAGCCAGAAATCCATACCTCTTAAAGTGTGCTGGCTTTAAGTAATATATCAGAAAATCAAAGAGAGGCGATGTGGGTGAGGAATAGGGAAGGAGTGAATTGGGTTGGGAAAAAGGGATCAAAGGGCTATTACTGCAGCATGCTTAACCTTTGTTAAAATTTGCATTTCAAAAAACCTGACATGCCAGATTCAAGGTTATTTGTGTCTTTTTGCAAATGTTGCCTGCCATAATTCAACACAAGAGCCTCTATATTGTTATTTTTTTCTTTTCTCTCTCTCTCTTTTTTAAAAAAATATTTATTTATTTATTTATTTTTTGCTTTAGCAAATTTTGTTTTATTCAAAAATATTAAAATCCAAAAGAGAAAAATTGAACAAAGTCAAAACAAAGCTAAACAAAAACATTGAAAAATCTGCATTAAAAAAACCTCCAATGGACAAAAACACATATATTGCCTCTATATTGTTGTGTACACTGCCCCATTCATTGATATGACTCCCCCTTTTTGTAAACGAACGCACCAAATAATGCATTAGAATGGCATCCTCAGGGATCTTAGGCAGCCAAAGGGACCTTTCGAAGAATAACAGAGTTGGAAGGGACCTTGGAGATCTTCTAGTCCAACCCCATGTTCAGGCAGGAAACCCTGTACCATTTCACACAAATGGTTGTCCAATTTCTTCTTAAAAACTTCCAGTGTTGGAGCATTCACAACTTCTGGAGGCAAGTTGTTCCACTGATTCATTGTTCTAACTGTCAGGAAATTTCTCCTTAGTTCTAGGTTGCTTTCTTCCTTGATTAGTTTCCACCCATTGCTTCTTGTCCTGCCCTCAAGTGCTTTGGAGAATAGCTTGACTCCCTCTTCTTTGTGACAGCCCCTGAGATATTGGAACACTGCTATCATGTCTCCCCTAGTCCTTCTTTTCATCAACTAGACATACCCAGTTCCAGCAACTGTTCTTTATATGTTTTAGCCTCGAGTCCCCTAATCATCTTTGTTGCTCTTCTCTGCACTCTTTCTAGAGCCTCAACTTCTTTTTTACATTGTGGTGACCAAAACTGGATGCAGTATTCCAAGTGTCTTACCAAGGCATTATAAAATGGTATTAACCTAGACATAACCAGTTTAGGCAACCATTCATCATGCACTTTAGCTTCCTTAGTCATCTTTGTTGCTCTTCTCTGCACTTTTTCTAGGGTCTCAACCTCTTTTTTTGTATCGTGGTGACCAAAACTGGATGCAGTTTTCGAAGTGTGGTCTTAACCAAAGCAGTATAAACCAGTATTAACATTTCAGGTGATCTTGATTTCCAGAACTAAGAAGCTGACATTACTTCCAAATGGCTGGGTGGGTAACAGGGAGGAAGCCCAGAACACGTCATTGTTTCTTGTTGTGATCTTGTAAGCGTCTAAAGCCGATGAGAAAAATTGTGTAAATTGTGAATAAATCAAAAGATCTCTGTAAATTGAAATGTTTCCCTGAAGGAAATGTGTCTTGCTCTCCCCTTTGCTGATACAGATAGTCGTTGACTTCCAACTACTCACTTAGTGACCGTTCAAAGTTACAATGGCACAAAAAAGTGACTTATGACTGGCCCTCACATTTACAACGATTGCGACATCTCCGTGATAACGTGATCAAAATTTGGGTGTCAACCCTGAAGCTAACCTGACCGAACCCATCTTGGACGCTTCAGTGTTGCCACACTGGAGCTGAGGGATAGGGAGGGGGGGGATTTGAAATAGCTGGGATTTTGTAGCCCAAACAAAATACTTTCTCTTGGGAACCAAGGACATTTTCACACCTGGTCAGAGGAATGAGGTGTGATGTCACCAGGCAACCAGACGGCGGTGTGATTGGACCATGTGATTGTTTTGAGAAAGTGACAAACTTTTACTTTTAATTAGGTGAAAACCGCAGGAACCTTCAGAGTCGGTTTTCACCAAATCTGTGCCAATATTGATATATCCAATAAAGGTATTCTTTGAGGAATCTACCTGCCTCGGAGTTTTGCTTGCTATGGGTCTATTACTTGGAACCCTGACAACTGGGTACTTAACAACCAGCATGTACTGTACAACTGTTGCAGCATCCTGGGGTCACGTGATTGCCATTTTTGCAACCTTCCCAGCTGGCTTCCAACAAGCAAAGTCAATGGGAGAAACTAGATTCGCTTAATGACTGCATGATTTGCTTAACAACCGAAGTACCCACTTGATAAATAGTCATGCCACAATGTCATTTTTTTGTGGTTTTGCACGAGTGGCCAAGCGCGTTATGCCAATGGGGGGGGGGGTGCACGCATGAGCATGGCTTATGGAGATGCAAGTGGGGATGAGCGCGCTCACTCAGCAATCACTTCCATGGCCCAGTTCCGAAGGGCTCATGGCACGGTAGTGGGCTGCAGCTCAGGGGGTTGGGGACCCGTGGGCTAATTTACAGACCTCTCACATCCTGGACACAAACTGTTTCAACTCCTACCCTCAAAACGACGCTATAGAGCACTGCACACCAGAACAACTAGACACAAGAACAGTTTTTCCCCAAATGCCATCACTCTGCTAAACAAATAATTCCCTCAACACTGTCAAACTATTTACTAAGTCTGCACTACTATTAATCTTCTCATCGTTCCCATCACCCATCTCCTCCCACAAATGACTGTATGACTGTAACTTTGTTGCTTGTAGCCTTACAATTTATATTGACTGGTTCCTACTATGATTTGATTGCTTATTTGTACCCGGACTATCATTAAGTGTTGTACCTTATGATTCTTGACGAACTTATCTTTTCTTTTATGTACACTGAGAGCATATGCACCAAAGGCAAATTCCTTGTGTGTCCAGTCACACTTGGCCAATAAAAAATTCTATTCTATTCTGTTCTATATGATGGTCTCACCTTTTNTGGAGACTTCGCCCACCCACCCGGACGCCGCCATTTGGGTTCTTTTACCCTCTGCGCATGCGCAAAGCATTCTGCGCATGCGCAGAGGGTAAAAGAACCCAAATGGCAGCGTCCAGGCGGGTGGGCGAAGTCTCCTGCTTCTTTAGCTACCGGCTGTCCGGCGACCCGCAGGCACGGCTGAACCGGGAGTATTTTACCCCTGCGAGTGACGGTAGCATCAAGATGGCGGGCTAACGCACGCGGCGACCCCTGTGAAATGGTCGTTCGACCCCCAAAGGGGTCACGACCCACAGGTTGAGAACCGCTGTTCTATTCTATTTTAAAGAAGAGCTGAATCCTCTTAAAAGTATGGCGGTGGGAAGTAACAGCCCCAAACAGTGGCTTTAAGGAGGATCAGGGAAAAAGCTGAACACTTGTAAGCAATTTGGTTTTGAGATCTGCATGTTGATAAGGGATTAGGAGAAAAGCTTTCTCCGTTGCTTCTTCTTATCTCTTCAAAAACGCTTCCTGCTTAATTTTTCGGTTTGCATATTAACAAGGAATTTAGAAGGCAGTTATCCAACCTCTGCAATTTAAGCATCTTCTCCCCCCCTCCAGATAAAGTTCTGCAAAAAAAATATATATGCACAATATGCAAATTTAGTCTTCAGGAAACTGAAAGTATTAAACCCCTCTTCCCATTTCCCCCCTGATTTCTTATGGAGGTCTGGCTGGGCTCCAAGGAGAAGGGAAGACGGTTGGTAAATGTAATTGATCCAGTCTTTTTAAGGTCGAGCTCTGTTGACCTGGAACTAACATTGGTTCAATTGCAATGTAATTAGTCGTGACATGCTCTATGTGTGAGTTAATTTATGGGCTTTACCGAAAAGCCATAAAATTGTCAACATTAGGTAGGGAAGAAAAATAGCCCCATAGCTTCAGATTAATTTGAACCGCTGTGCCAATATGCCCAGCTTAAGCATGTTTCAAATAGAGCGCTATAGTATTTACCCTGCTGTTTCTTCCAGAGTTTGTGGCGTGAAATGAAAAGCTGTGCATGCGGAATCCAAATTCAGAGACTTGAGGATGAAAGCCAGTATATGTCAGGGTTCCAAGTAATACACCCATAACGAACAAAACTCCAAGGCAGGTAGATTCCTCAAATAATAGTTTTGTTGGATATATCATATTGGCACAAGCTGGTGAAAACCGACTCTGAATGTTCCCGTGGTTTTCACCTAATTAAAAGTAAAAGTTTTCTCCCTTCCCCAAACAATCAGTCACATGGTCCAATCAAGGTGCTGTCCAGTTGCCTGGTAACTTCACTCCTCCTCTCTCCGACCACCTGTGGGAATGTCCTTGGTTCCCAGGAGAAAGTATTTTGTTTTGGCTACAAAACCCCAGCTATTTCTATCCTCCCCTCCTTATCCCTCAGCTCCAGTGTGGCAACACTGAAGCCTCAAAATGGCCTCAGTCACGTCAGCTTCAGGGTTGACAGTATATCTGCAGATTTGTGTGAAAAAGGATCTTTAAAGGGCAGTGGGACATCCAAGAAGGCATCTCACACTTGCTTTTTCAAAAGGCAACTGGACTGTTTTTCCCCCCCTTGAGGAAGAAGAACGCTTCTCATCCAGATGCTTCATCAGTTGTGATGGTGGGGAGTGGGGGGCTGGAAGGATAGGTACTGACAGTTGAGACTGGATGGTGGTGGGGGGGGAATGGAAGGATAGGTTCTAACATGATGGTGGGGGGAATGGAAGGATTATTGTCAGGACTGAACTGCTTTGCTCCTTTCAAATCTTATCACTATTCAACTTGCCAGTGAACTGAGGGCAACTGAGGAATGCAGGGGTGAAATCCAGCAGGTTCTGACAGGTTCTGGAGAACTGGTAGCGGAAATTTTGAGTAGTTCAGAGAACCGGTAGCGGAAATTTTGAGTAGTTTGGAGAACCGGCAAATACCACCTCTGGCTGGCCCCAGAGTGGGGTGGGAATGGAGATTTTGCAATATCCTTCCCCCAGGAGTGGGGAGGGAATGGGGATTTTGCAGTATCATTCCCCTGGAGTGGGGTGGGAATGGAGATGTTGCAGTATCCTTCCCCTGCCACACCCACCAAGCCACACCCACAGAACCGGTAGTAAAAATTTTGGATTTCACCACTGGTGGAATGGAATGCTGAGATTTCGTGCACGAATCTTGAGAGCCTGGAAACCATCAAAGTCACTACTGCAGGTGCCTGAGAAAGAGATGGACTATTCCCATAACAAAAGGATGTCTCATAATAGGACAATGTGAACACCCAGGGGTGGGAAGAAAGGGAAGCTATTGTTTAACTAAGAAAGCATTTGCATGGGAAAATCAGAACTGGTTTTGATTATTCAGTACCGAAATGGTGTATCCAACAAAGTTTTACTTTTGGGAATTCCAAGCTCCCGAGAGTGTTTACTTCTTTTGGGTCCACTAGTTGGACCATTGACATTGTATTTCTTTGCAGTCATCTGGTCATTAGCACTCTCCCTGAGAGCTCTTGAGGACACTTGAGGGTTTACCAAAGCACCTGAAGGGTTTACCAAAGCACCTGAAGGCCATACAAGGAATAACTGTTCTGTCCCAGCTGCCGAAACAAACAACACAACACAAGCAGCATGCAAACAAACCTTGTTTAATATTCTTTAAACTACTAATGCTCTCTTAGCAGTCGTGTTGGTTAAAGTCCATAAATCATAAAGTAGTCCTTTAGGTGCTCCAACTGTTAATTAACGTCTTAACAGTTGGCAAGAGTTCAAGCACAAAGAATCCAAGAAGTTCAACAAATGAAGCTTAACTGATAAGAGCCACAAGAACTTACTGAAGTTGGCAGAAAGCCCAGAACTAGGAAGAGGAAAAAGAACCAAAGCCTTACTCCCGAGGAGACCTCCTCCTGAGTAACCATTCTTGCCTCTTGACAGCTCTGCGTGCCCGTGCATTCAGAATAGGCTCCTCCTCCTCTTCCTCATCAGTGATGGGAGCTTCTGGAGGTTCTGAAGGCCCTGGCTGCATCTCTGCCTCTGGCACCGAGTCCACACCAACCTCCTCACTGTCCGACTCAGGTACCAGCTGCACAGGCCGCCAGCGCATCACTACAACAGCCTGTTCGCTGTCGGAGTCCGCAACCAGCTGCACGGGTCGCCGGAGGGCTACAACACTAACAGATGGAAACTGACCAAAGAGAGATTCAACCTGGAAATAAGGAGGAACTTTCTGACAGTGAGAATGATCAACCAGTGGAACAGCTTGCCTTCGGAGGTTGTGAGAGCTCCAACACTTGAGACATTCAAGAAGAGATTGGACTGCCATTTGTCGGAAATGGTGTAGGGTCTCCTGCTTGAGCGGGGGGTTGGACTAGATGACCTACTAGGTCCCTTCCAACTCTGTTAATCTGTTAAATCTGTTAAAAAATCTGTTTATCTTTGCCCTCAGGGTCACCTGAAAAGAGTGCAATTGGCTGTGGCATCTTCTTGGAACTGCTGCAAGGGCTACGTTGTAGACTGGAGATAGATGGTGTCATCCAAGATGGTGATGCAATAACATACGTGGCATTATTAGCATGCTTTTGTGCTAATGTAATGTCCTGTTCTGAAGCATGGGCTGTGGTGAACCAGAAAAGGAGATGATCAGTAAAAATTGTAGCAAGCTATGATTGAGAGCAGCTTCCCCCAAATTTGGAAGATAAAGGAATATGGTGTCCTGCCAATCCAGATGGAGGCTGGTACACAAGCAAGGTGGGTTTTGTTGTGGCCCGCCAGCGGCCAGTGGAGCTGGCAGGAGACTCGGACAGTGAGGAGGTTGGGGAGGAACATGGGCCAGTCCTGGAGTCTTGGGAAGGCTTTGATGAGTGCTCTGCGTTGGAGGCAGAGATGGGGCCAGGGCCATCCAACAGTTATCAGCTACATTTGGAGTCAGAGATAAGCGGGGCTGAAGAACTGCTGGAGCCTGTTCCTGATGTGTGCATGTGCAGAGCTATCAGGAGACGGGAACAATTAAGGAACAGAGGTCGACTCGGGAGTAAAAGCACAAGGGGATGCTGAATGACCACTCCCATAGGAAATAAATAGGAGCGAAAGGGGAGTGGTGTTTCCAGGAGACAATTAGTTCATTTAATTAGTGTGAAGATCTGTTTGTGACTCTCAGAGACTCCTTGCCAAGTATTTTCTTGTACAGCATTGCGTTTGGAAGATATCGGCCGGGCAGCTCTCCAAGCCTGACAAGGTCTGTGGTTGCAAATTCACCTTTGAAAGACTGTTTGCCAGGACTTTTCTGGATGTGAATGAGAGGAATTCACATTAGCTTAATAAAAAGGGGTTTTGTTGGGACAAGGAGTCTGCTTCGTGATTCTGTGAAGCCTAGGTCAGAACAGGTTTGTTCACAACCCTGGATACTACTTTAGTTTATGGAGGATGGTTTAATTGATTGATTGATTATGTGCCAGGTTATTTTCAATTCCTATGTTAGTTGGCCAGTGTAACAGTACAACCAAAACCATATTGCAAGTATTGCAAAGTCCATATTCTGTGGCCCTCACAATACAGCAGCTATCACCATTGTAACTGAGTCTACCCGTCTTGTTGATGGTCTTCCTGTTCTTCTCTTTCTTTCCATCTTTCCCAATATTAGAGCCTTTTTCAGAGAGTCGAGTTTTCACATGTGTTTGAAGTAGGATAATCTGAGCCTGGTCATTTGCGCATTGAGCGAGAACTCTGGGCTGATTGGTTGGATCATCCACTGGTTTGTTTTCTTGGCTGTCCATGGTATTCTCAAGAGTGTTCTTCAACACTAAAGTTCAAAGGTGTCAATACTCTTCCTATCCTGCTTCTTTGAAGTTCAACTTTTACCTTCCCCAGAATGTCACAGGGAATACCATGATTTGCATGATCCCAATCTTTTATAGGAATAGACACACCATGGGCATTTGAATATCAATGGGTGATTTAAACTGCCTATAAAACAGTAATGATTCCCTTGAGTAAAGTTTATTTTCTGGTGACGTCATGAACATTTTTTTGGAAATATAATAGAAGATTCTTGTGCATAGACCTGAATAAATCTGTGCTGCAACTTTACAAATGGTCTTGATTCTTTGCACAATCTCGCCAAGGATCAGGACCATAGAATAACAGAATAAAAGAATTGGAAGGGACTTTGGAGGTCCAACCCCCTGCTGGAGCAGTTGACTCTATAACATTTTAGACAAATGGTTGTCCAGGCTCTCCTTAAAAGCCTCCAGTGTTGGAGCACCCACAACGTCCGAAGGCAAGTTGTTCCACTGGCTGATTGTTCTTACTGTCAGGAAATTTCTCCTTAGTTCTCAGTTGCTTCTCTCTTTGTTCAGTTTCCATCCATTGCTTCTTGTCCTGCCTTCTGGTGCTTTGGAAAATAAATTGACCCTCTCTTCTTTGTGGCAGCCCTTCAAATATTGGAACACTGGTTTCATGTCACCCCTAGTTCTTCTTTTCACTAGATTAGACATACCCAAAGTTGTAGTTCAGAAATATTTGTGATTAAAGTTTATATAGAAGGATCTAGTCAACTAACAGTCGGCACTAAATTGGCACTAGAATAAGGGTCAATGGAATTGAAAGGGGGCTGCACTTGGATCTCTTCTGGCAATGCGAGGACTCTTAAACTGATGACATGTTTAACTCTGCTCTTCAGCTCCGCCTGCTCTTCTTCTACAAAATTGCCCTTCCAAGATATAACCTGGTCTGAACTTGCTTAGTCTTTGAGATCAGCCAAGGTCAGCTAGGTACAATTGCTATTAAAAATGAAAACCCATATAGGGACAGTTGTGTGCGCAGGGGATTGCCTAGCAATCAAATTATATCCTGCTATTTTAAATGGCCTTGGAACGGTTTGCCTTCTTTTCAATTTTAATCCATTTCACGCTCAGAGATGGGTCTGCGCAAGAAATCAGAGCTGTATGAAAGAAGAGACTTCTCTTTCAGGTCACCATTCATTTCCTTCTCCATATACTGCGTTCTGCCTGTTTTATAATCCTCCAACAAAATGATTTTCATTATCTTGGAGGAAAGTATGCAGGGGCCCGTGGGTGGAGTGGAGTGAGAGAAAATGGGTGGCTGGGTGGGTGGAGAATCTTGTTGAAATGTTAGCATTTCAAGTCATTCTTGTAGAAGAAATGAAGATTGGGAAAGTGAAGCCAGCCACAGCAGGAGAGAGAGAGAGAGAAAAAAATGGATTTCATTTTCCATGTATCAGTTTCTATTAGTTCCAAGGAGAGGATCTATATTACCGGAGGTGTTTGCCATGGTCAAAGCACATTGAATAAATGGACTTTCAACACCATCTACTGATGGAGCTGGCAATACCATTAGAGTTACCCATCAATCTTAGTCAGAGGAGAGCGTACAGGGATGCATTAAAGAGATGGCTGCTCGTGTGTTTAAGTCACATTCGGCAAGCGAACAAAAGAGCACGAAGCACAACCTCTTGCTATGATTTCTTAATGAACTGCCGGTTGCATGGTCAGCTTCATTTGCCCCTAAATTGACCCCAAGCCCTACTGTCAGTTCCCTCATGTGCCGAAGACGTGATCATAGTCCTTCGGGAGTTGGGCGGCATATAAATTTTATAAAATAAAATAAAAAATAAATCATTTTGCCTATACAGGTAGCGTCAGCTAACACCTCACGCTTGCTCTTCTCAACCATTCAGTATCAGCTGCCATGAACTTGGGATGTGTGTGTGTGTGATAGATGGGAGAGGGGAACGCTTCGAGGGAAATGAAAGTTCACCGTATCAGAAATGGGAGCCTAGTGATGGGAGGCAACTAAGGGAGAGAAAAACTAGACTCGGGGATTTTGACGCACGATTTTCAGTTCTGGCTATGCTCTACTGTATTTCACTTGACTTCTAGTAAACCATACCTTTCTCAACAAACGGAGTTGAGGATTGTTCTTAATTAGAAGTTCAAGCTGAGGCAGGTCTGACAGATCGTCTTCAATGTATAACTGGTCACTTAGCAACCATTTGAAATTATAACAGTTCCCTCCCAAAGGTTCTTATAGCAATAGCAATAGCACTTAGACTTATATACCGCTTCACAGTGCTTTACAGTCCTCTCTAAGCAGTTTACAGAGTCAGCATATTGCCCCCAACAATCTGGGTCCTCATTTTACTGACCTCGGAAGGATGGAAGGATGAGTCAACCTTGAGCCGGTGAGAATTGAACTGCCGAACTGCTGGCATCCGGCAGTCAGCAGAAGTAGCCTGCAGTACTGCATTCTAACCACTGTGCCACCATGGCTCACTATAAACTTGTTTTGATGTTCTGTTGGGCCACTCCACCTACTGTCATGTGACCATATTTTGGGTGCTCAGCAATTGGCCTTTACAGTCATTTGCAGCATCCTAGGGAGTTACAACTTCTTTTCCATAAACCAATGTTCATTTCCAGTTTTCGGCAAAAATGCCCCATAGCACGGAATGGGTTCACTTAACAACCACTTATTGAGTTCCCCCCCATTTTATGACTTTTCTTGTCACATTTATTAAGTGAATCACTGCAGTTTTTAAATTAGTAACACGGTTATTAAGTGAATCTGGGTTCCACATTGACTTTGTTTGTCAGAAGATTGCAAAAGGAGATCACATGACCCTGGGACACTGCAACAGTCATAAATGTGAGACAGTTATCAAGCATCCGAATGTAAGCCGTGTCACCATGGGGATGCTGCAATGGTTGTATGTGTGAAAAACGGTCATAAGTCACTTTTTTCAGTGCCTTTGTAACTTCGAATTGTCACTAAGTGAACTGTTGTAAGTTGAGGCCTACCTGTATTTGGTTTCTTTGACTGTATAAAGTGATGTGAAAAATAACATGGAAAGCTTTGTTTGTTTGTTTATTTATTGGTTTGTCTCCCAGAGCAAGGCAGCGTTCCAGTTATCAACAAATTGCTAGCTTTTGGAACCGCGTATTAATTTACCACAAATAACTCTCTCCATATTTTCTCAAACACTAAACGCTTCTTCCATAGTTATAGAAACAATAAAAAAAAGCTTTCAAAATTAATTAGCTTCCCGTTTATAATATCTGCTGCGTGATATCAGCAATCCAAACCGTTTGAATGGAACAGAGGGATTAAAGTGAGTTTTTGCAAATGGCAGGCACACAGGGACACAAACACACACAGGCATTTGAAATCTGGGATGAAAGAGAAGGAGCTTGTGAAAAAATTGCAGGTGTTATCCCCTTCCCCCCCCACACACAGTGGTTTATCTATCAAAAATCATGAGAGCTGTATACAAATAATACAGATAATTGTAATACAAATGCCCCAAATCAAAGCACAGTTGGTCATTATTGTGTGCATTCATTTATTGTGAGGTTGATCTTTCCTCAGGAACACAAGGTGGCTTACATGGTAGATTACATTCAATTGATGTATTTCTTTATTAATTCATTCAGTCAGTTTCTATCCCGCCAACAAGCCCATGAATTAGTTTGGAATATCAGAAAGAGATTGGTTAAAAGTCAGCTTTAAACTAAATTAGCTTCTGTGAATGTGATATATAGGTAGTCCTCAACTTACAACCATTCATTTAGTGACTGTTCGAAGTTACAACGGCACTGAAAAAAAGTGACTTATGACCATTTTTCACACTTACAACCACTGCAACATCCCCATGGTCGCGTGATCAAAATTCAGGCCCTTGGCAGCTGAGTCAAATTTATGACGGTTGCAGTGTCTATCTCGCTTTTTTCAGTGCTGTTGTAACTTTGAACGGTCATTAAAGGAACTGTTGTAAGTCGAGGATTACCTATGCTTCAGGGGTGGGTTCTAACTTACCTCGCTGCCAGTTCTCTTCCTCCAGCACTACGTGGCCACTGCATGCGCAGTGCCGAAAATTCCAAAAAAATTCCCCCCCAAAAAGCCAAAAACAAGATGGCGGCGCATGCGCAGTGCCAGCAACTCGGCTTCTGCGCATGCACAGAAGAAAATAAAAAATATATATAAAAAAATCCCCCCCCAAATTTCCCCCCCCCAAAAAAAATTCCAAAAAAAAAAGGGGCAGCGTCCACAGACCGGCACCGACCGAACCAGCTCCGTGACGTCACCAGTGGGTTGCTACCGGTTCGGGTGAACCGGTCCAAACCGGGAGGAACCCACCTCTGCTATGCTTTCTGAAAGAGGCATCCCAGAAAAAAGAACAGTTACGTTATTAACATGCAATCTTGTGCTGGGGAAACTTCCTTGACAAAGAATCTCAGGGAAATCTGAAGGAAGAAATCTCTCTTGGCTATGAACAATTCAGCACAAGTGAGCATTTTGTGCAAAAGAATGCCAGATGGGCCTGTTTCAAGAGGGGGGGGGGGAGAGGGATTTTTTAAAAATGGAATTAAATATGGATTTATAAAAATAATATTGCCATAGTAACATGGACAGTAAAACCGACTGCCTCATAACACTACAGGTAGCCCTCGACTTCATTTGGTGACCGTTCAGAGTTACAACGGCAATGAAAAAAGTTACTTATGACCATTTTTCACACTTACGACCTTTGCAGCATCCCCATGATCATGTGATAAGATTTCTGATGTTTGGCAACTGGTTCATAGTCATGACCATTGCTATGTCCCAAGGTCATGTGATCCCCTTTGGCGGCCTTCTGACAAGCAAAGTCAATGGGGAAGCCAGGTTACTAACTTATCAACTGCAGTGATTCACTTAACAACGGTAGCACGAAAAGTCGTAAAATGGGGCAAAGCTCACTTAACAACTGTCTCACTTAATTAAGAGTAATTATGGGCAAAATTTTGCTTCTAGGAGCAATTTTGCTCCTAGAAGCACGAGGCTGAAGACACAAGCCTGATAATCAGCCTGAAGATGACGAATGAGACTTCGTCGAAACGTTGCAATGACATCTCCAACTTCACGCGGGAGAAAACCCGNCAGGATGGAACTGCTAGCAGTCAGCAGAATTTTCCTGCAATGCTGCATTCTAACCACTGTGCCACCATGGCTCTTTCGATAAAGATAAAGATGATAAAGATAGATAAAGATAAAGATAAAGATAAAGATAAAGATAAAGATAAAGACAAAAATAAAAGAACTGATAGATTATAAGAAATAAGAATAAAAACATATAATATGAATAAGGTATAAGGAAGATAAGATATTATGAAAATGGAGAATTTTTAGAATGTTTAAATGTTTGAATACTTAGAATTTAGTGTAATAATTTAAATGAAAATAAGATGGTAAAGGAGAGAAGATGTCACATAGAGAGATTTGCAACCAGACGACACACTGCAGATGGATGAATGGAAAGTTTATTTTGTAATTGTAACAAAAAATAAAAAACTTTTTTTAAAAAAAGAGTAATTATGGGCTCAATTCTGATCATAAGTCGAGGACTACCTGTATAGTCTACTCTTTTTTCCATGGAAATCAGCCGCCTTTATGCTGACAATTTTCTTTTGGCAGCTGTTTGGCTGGGTGGTAAAAGTGGTGAAAGGCAATAAGAAGCAGACAAATGCTTATCAAAAAACAGAGAGTAAATAAGGATGACAAATATTAGACCAGTGCAAAGGAGCTATAGTAGTTGGCGTCTAGCAACCACATTGCTTTCTGTTTAGTTTTGTAAGAACAATTGCAATAGGAATGGAAGTCAAAACACCTGGTGGATGCCAATGGACGGACACCTGAACACGTCAAGTCCAGGATGAGGAGAATGTAAACTGCGTTAGATGAGCTGGTTAAAATGCATCCCTTCCCGGGGACAAGAAAACCATTCCCTTTGCGATGCTGAACTGGGAAGACAAGGGAAATGTTCCCCATCGGGAGATGCGATCATCACCACTCCAGGATGCTGAATTTCGTTTTAACTTCCTGGCAGAATGCAAGGGACCCTCCTATTTCTCATTTACCGAGACTGGCCCTTTTCCCACAGCCTGTTTGGCCAGCTGCAGTTCATTTTCATCAGCCCTACTGAGTGGAAAATTTTAGCCAGGGCACGCAGGCGTCCGTTTGCTCAGAAGGCTATTTACCCTGGCATAATTTCTGTTCCTCTCACCCACTGTGCCACGCTTGTGGGAAGCTATTGATCTGAACCGAAGCAAAGAAAACATTCATGGGCAAGAGGGAAAAAAATAAAAAAGGCTCTCACTGACGCAGAAGAAACCGCTTTGAATCAAATCGTAGATAAATAAGCTTGATCGGTTGTGGCAAAAAGAATGAGGGAAACACATTATGCATCCTGGGTTTTGTTGGAAAATAAGCACGGCTTAGATATTTAACATATAGATTGCCTGTACTTGAGAGACAGGCAAAAAAAAACATGAGTGCCAATAAAACAGATCGTCGTCGTCCCCCGCCCCACATCCCTGGTTAAGAAAATAAATTAATAGCATCAACCTTGTCTATAGTATTCTCACAAGTTTGGTCAGGCTGAAAGTATTTATTTATTCAAAGGCTGATTAACTCAGCTCTTCTGTACAATCAATGAACTTGGACTCTTCTTCCCCTCTATGCAAGGAGGAGGAGGAAGGAAGCCCTTCTCTGAAACACTTTGGTGTAGTAGTTAAGGCACCGGACTGTGAATTCTAGTCCTACCTTAGACATGAAAGTTGGCTGGGTGACTTTGAGCCAATCACTAGGAGACAGTGAGTTCTAGTCTTGCTTTAGGAATGAAAGATGAATGGGTGACTTTGGGCCAATCACCAGGAGACCGTGAGTTCTAGTCCTGCCTTAGGCATCAGAGCCGTTTGGATGACTTTGAGCCAATCACTAGGAGGCTGGGAGTTCTAGTCCCGCCTTTGGCACAAAATCTGGCTAGCTAACTTTGGGCCAGTCACTCTTTCTCAGCTCAACCCACATCACACGGTTGTGTGTTGTGGGGAAATTAGGAGGAGGAGGAGGTGTGTTGGATATGTTATTGTGGGAAAAAATAAAAGGAAGAAGGAGTAGTAGATATGTTCGTCACCTTGAGTTACTGATGAAGTAATAAAAGCAGGATAAAAGTCAACCAAACAAACAAGCAAATAAATCAAATGGTCCAATTTGGCACTCTCCTTTTTGAACTGTAATGTCCAGAATGCGCCTGTCAAGCCTGAATTCGATTGGGGTGTGGGATTGTTTGTATCCTTGGGCATTCTGACATGCATTCAGCTTGACACAGTTTGGAGCTGAGGGGGGGATGGAGCCTTCAGCCAAAACAGAATTCCTAACTGATGAGTCAACTACATTCCAACGCCTGGCTGACCGGAGGAGGAGGAAGAGGAGGAGGAGATATGTCGCCAAGCAACCAGCTCCCATCTTGGTTGAACAATGTGACAGTTCAGGGGTGGGTTCTAATTTACCTCACTGCCGGTTCACTTCCTCACGTGCCACGTGGGCGCATGCGCAGTGCTAAAAACCAAAAAACAAGATGGTGCCACCTATGGTGCCACCGAGAGAGCCAGTTCGGGGGCGTGTCCAGCTGGCCATCGCTGCTGGTTCGGCGAGTGGGGGGAAATTCCCGCTACCGGTTCTATAGAGCCGGTCCGAACAGGCAGGAACCCACCTGTTTTGGAAACTTGAGAAACTGAAACTTATATTGGAGTGAAAAGCCCGGGAACTTTAGTACTGGCTTTTCACAAGTAGCACCAAGATGGTGTATCTAAATAAATTTGTTCTTTGAGGAAAAGCAATGCCTCAGAGTTCGATTTGTGATAGGTGCATTACTTGGAGCCTGACAGCGACACAATATGCCACATTGTTGTCTGATCGGGGCATAAAATAGAGCAGGACAATGACTTACTGTGAACCCGATGCTACACTCCAAGATAGTATTTGCCTTTTTAGCAGCTTCATCACACTGCTGGCTCCCATTGTTCGTATGGTTGACCAGGAAACCCTTCAGATGCATTCCTGTCAAGCCAAGTTTCCTTCTTCCTTTTCTTGTGCCTGACGTTTTTCACACCCATTTCTCTTTGTTAAATTCCACCCATGTCGTCCTGTTTCTTTAATTATGCCCCTTTTTATGCCAATTTTATTATCCCTGCTTTATCAATTACCATTTATTTATGACCATGCCTATTTTCTTAATTATTTAATTATGCCTCTTCCACGAGGGTTATGTTTCAATCCATTAGTCATAGATTTCCTGCTTGAAAAATGGCAGAAGCGCGCACTGGTGGTTTTTGCAATCATGTTCATCACTCCCCTTGGATGATACACTTGATAAAATATTGCTCCCAAATGCTAATACGGCTGCTCCTGCCATTTTTCCCTTCCTTTTTTCTTTACTATGGAAACATAATGACGTTCTGCTTTTGAAGAAATAAATGAACTGAAATTCTATGCCCTATGGATACCAACTTTTTAATTCAACCAGAATAGAGCTGGAAAGGACCTTGGAGGTCTTCTAGTCCAACCCCCTGCTCAAGCAGGAGACCCTATACCAGCGGTTCTCAACCTGTGGGTCGTGACCCCTTTGGGGGTCGAACGACCATTTCACAGGGGTTGCCGCACACATTAGCCCGCCATCTTGGTGCCACCGTCACTGCAGGGATGAAATGCTCCCGGTTCGGCTGTGCCTGCGGGTCGCCGGACAGCCGGTAGTGACAGAAGCGGGAGACTTCGCCCAGACGCCGCCATTTGGGTTCTTTTACCCTCTGCGCATGCGCAGAATGCTTTGCGCATGCACAGAGGGTAAAAGAACCCAAATGGAGGCATCCAGGAGGGTGGGCGGAGCCTCGCGCTACCTTGGCGACCGGCTCTACGGCGACCGACAGGCACGAGCGAACCGGGAGCATTTCAC
>QLTV01003107.1:793706-803766 GCA_003457575.1 Thermophis baileyi | reverse complement strand
AGTATGTACGGAACTTATCTATTACAAGCAATTATGTAAAGATATGGGATTTGTTGTACATGAACCGATCACTGTATATGAGGACAACCAGGCAGCAATTAGTATGTCAACTAATTTGGGTGTAAAAACAAGATCAAAACATACGGATTTAAGGTATCTAAATGTGAGACAATGTGTACAAAGTAAAATGATTAAGTTAGAGTATTGTATGAGTGAAAATAATTTGGCAGATCATTTTACGAAGGCACAAGGTGCTATTCTTCATAAGAAGAGTTGTGAAAGTTATAATTTAAGGATGTAAAAAGTTATATATTGACCACCCAAAGGGGAGAATGTTAGGACTCTGTCCAAACGGTTGGGTTGGTTAATATAAACAAGCCACAAATCACTGTTTAATGTATATATGTAATATTGCTTTAAATGCATTGGTGCATTCTGACTGGCAGTAAGAAAAAAGTCAGATCGCAACCTTCTTTGAAAGGTTCATTTCCATACGGTGCTCTAAATGCCATCACATTAAATTAATGCTCATAAATAAGCCGTAAAGGTTAATCGGCAAGTCTCGAGTGGATTGACATGGCCCATCTATTGGTATTTAACTACTTCCAAAGCACTGAGTCTCCTGGCTTGGCCTGAGATCTTAAAACTCTCATGGTCTCTGTGGATGGGGAATATCTGAGATAGATATAAAAATAAAAGAGAACCAGAAGCTAGGAAAATAGACCCACAATTTTGTTGTCACTGAAAAACATCTAGAGGGGTGTTTCTCAGCTTCAGCTATTGCAAACGGTGTGGGTTTCAACTTCCAGAGTTCAAGATTGTAACACAGTGTTTGTTAACCTTGGCAACTAAGAGGTGTGGACTTCAACTCTCAGAAATCCCCAAACAGCATGCTGAGGTCCACACCTCTTAAAGTTGCCAAGACTGACAAACAGTGCTTTAAAACATGTTATCTAAGGGTTTCTCATTAAGTCCCAAAGATGCTTTTTCAAGAGGCAACTGGACTTTCTGGTTTTTCTTTGAAGACGTTTCGCTTCTCATCCAAGAAGCTTCTTCAGTTCTGACTGGATGGTGGGGAATGGAAGGATTTATGCTCCTTGCAGACAGTTGGTCATTTGCTTTCTTTTAGCAAGTCATTAAGGCCACCTGGAGGCTTATCTTTGTCATCAGGGTCACCTGAGTGGTGCAAATGGGTGTGGAGCCTTCTTGGAACTGTTGAAAGGACTGTGTTGTAGATTGGAGATAGATGATGTCGTATCCCTCCCCCTCTGTTGAAAGAGGGCTGTTCAATTTTGACATAAATGGCCTTTTTGACCCCTCTTTCAAACCAGCGGTCCTCTCTGTCCAAAATGTGGACTTTGCTGTCTTCAAAAGAGTGGCCTTTGTCTTTTAAATGCAGATGGACTGCTGAATCTAGTCCTGATGGGTTTGTTCTCCTATGTTGTGCCATGCGTTTATGAAGTGGATGTTTTGTTTCCCCAATGTACAGATCTGCACATGGCTCACTGCATTGTACTGCATATACCACATTGCTCAGTTTGTGTCTGGGTGTTTTATCCTTGGGGTGGACAATAGGGGTGGGTTCTAACTTACCTCGCTGCCAGTTTGCTTCTTCCCGCGCTGCGTGGCCGTGCCTCGTGGGCGCGCGCGCTTTGGGCGCACGCGCATGCGCAGTGCCAAAAAATAAAAAAATTCCCCCCCAAACAGCCAAAAACAAGATGGTGATGCATGCGCAGTGCCAGAAACTCGGCTTCTGCACATGTGCAGAAGAAACCCCCCCCCAATTTTTTTTCAAAAAAAAATCCAAAAAGCCCCCCCAAAAAATCCAAAAACAAAAAAATCTAAAAAAAAGATGGCGCCATCCACGGACTGGCACTGACTGAGACATCACCGTGACATCACCAGCAGGTTGCTACCGGTTTGGGCGAACTGGTCCGAACCGAGAGGAACCCACTTCTGGTGGACAAGCTTCTGCCTTAGTGTATTCTTGAGTTTGAAGTGTGCACATATGTTATGTTGGCTGAAGATCCTCCTGAGCTTTTAACAGTTCCAAGAAGGCTCCATACCCATTTGCACCACTCAGGTGACCCTGATGACACAGAGAAACATCCAGGTGACCTTAACGACTCACTAAAAGAATGCAAATGACCATCTGTCTGCAAGAAGTATAAATCCTTCCATTCCCAACCATCCAATCAGAACTGAAGAAGCTTCTTGGATGAGAAGCGAAACATCTTCAAAGAAAAAACAAGGAAGTCCAGTTGCCTCTTGAAAAAGCACCTTTGGGACAATCATGACCTGGATGATTGAGAATTGCCATAGACATTTCTCATTAAGTTGCAACCATACTGTAGCAAGGGGTCCCGTTCCGCTGATAATTATAGACTGGCACCAACGTAGATGATATTTACTATATTAGAATGGCATTTACAGTCCTAATGAACCCAGAGCAGTCATGCTCAGCAGTGCATTTCAAGCAGTTCATTGGAGCCAAGGGGAATACGCCACTTAATCAAAATTAGAAATAGGGAAAGAGCAAGAGGGGTGTAATGAGAGACAGATAAAGCGAGGAAAACGCCGTGTTCATGAGCTGAACAAGGATGCTAAATGATACAGATAGTCCTCAACGTAAGACCCCAATTGAACCCAACATTTCTGTGGCTGAGCAAGACAGTTGTTGAGTTACGCTCCATTTTATGACCTTTTTTGCCACAGTTGTTAAGCAAATCAGTGCAGTTGTTAAGTGAATCCAGCTTCCCCCATTGACTTTGCTCATAAAAAATCAACTGGGCAGGTCACAAATGGTGATCACATGACCCTGGGACCAGGGGTGAAATTCAGCAGGTTCTGACAGGTTCTGGAGAACTGGTAGCAGAAATTTTGAGTAGTTTGGAGAACTGGCAAATACCACCTCTGGCTGGCCCCAGAATGGGGAGGGAATGGAGATTTTGCAGTATCCTTCCCCCAGGAGTGGGGAGGGAATGGGGATTTTGCAGTATCCTTCCCCCAGGAGTGGGGTGGGAATGGGGATTTTTCAGTATCCTTCCCCCAGGAGTGGGGAGGGAATGGAGATTTTACAATATCCTTCACCCAGGAGTGGGGAGGGAATTGAGATTTTGCAATATCCTTCCCCCAGGAGTGGGGAGGGAATGGGGATTTTACAATCTCCTGCCCCCAGGAGCGGGGCGGGAATGGAGGAGCAGAAGTAGCTTCCCCTGGAGTGGGCAGGGAATGGGGATTTTGCAGTATCCCTCCCCTGGAGTGGGGTGGGAATGAAGATTTTGCAGTATCCTTCCCCTGGAGTGGGGTGGGAATGGAGATTTTGCAGTATCCTTCCCCTGGAGTGGGGTGGGAATGGAGATATTGCAGTATCCTTCCCCTGGAGTGGGGTGGGAATGGGGATTTTGCAGTATCCTTCCCCTGGAGTGGGGTGGGAATGGGGATTTTGCAGTATCCTTCCCCTGGAGTGGGGTGGGAATGGGGATTTTGCAGTATCCTTCCCCTGGAATGGGGAGGGAATGGAGATTTTGCAGTATCCTTCCCCTGCCACGCCCACCAAGCCACACCCACAGAACCGGCAGGGAAAATTTTTTGAATTTCACCCCTGCCTGGGACAGTGCAATTGTCATAAATACATTCCAGTTGCCAAGTGCCCCAATATTGATCATATAACATTAGGGATGCTGCAACAATTGTAGGTGTGAAAACTGGTCATAAGTCACCTTTTTTCAGTGCCGTTGTAACTCTGAAAAGTCACTAAACGAATGGTTGTAAGACAACCTGTATTATCTGCAGTTGTTAAATGGAACTCCTATATAGATAAAAAGTGTTTCTTTGTATTTTAGTACCTGGGATAAAGCTGCAGGAAAGAGCAGCAAATGACCAAATTCAAATTATCCTACTTTGGACGCAGTATGTGAAGATCCAACTCTCTGGAAAAGGCTCTGATGTCGGGGAAGGTAGATGGAAAGAGAAGAAGAGGATGGCCAACATCTTGGAGGATGGACTCAGTTATGGAAGTGATGAACACACTGTTGGAAGACCTATAGGACCAGGAGAAAGTCTTTGTTGACACTGACATATGGCGCACAATCCATCGATCCATCAATCATATTGGAGCATTACACCCTTTGTTTATGAAGACATTAGCAGTTGTTTAAAAACAATGGCAGAATCAGAGCGACTTTTTCATAGCAAGGACTGGCAAAGGTTCCCTTTACAACTACAGGTAGTTCTCAACGTACGACCACAATTGAGCCCCAAATTTATGTTGCTAAGTTTTCTTAAAAACCTCCAGTGTTGGAGCTCCCACAACTTCCGAAGGCAAGCTGTTCCATTGGTTGATTGTTCTTACTGTCAGAAAAATTCTCCTTATTTCTAGGTTGAATTTCTCCTTGATCAGTTTCCATCCATTATTCCTTGTCTGGCCTTCAAGTGCTTTGGAAAATAAGTTGACCCTCTCTTCTTTGTGATAGNCCTAGAAGAGCAAATGGGGGTGGGGAAGAGAAACCTTGCTGAATTCCATTCCATTCCATTCCATTCCATTCCATTCCATTCCATTCCATTCTACACTCCACTCCACTCTACTCTACTCTACTCTACTCTCTACAACACTACACTACACTACACTACACTACACTACACTACACTACACTACACTACACTACACTCCACACTCCACACTCCACTCCACTCCACTCCACTCCACTATAGCAATAGCAATAGCACTTAGACTTATATACCGCTTCATAGTGCTTTACAGCCCTCTCTAAGCGGTTCACAGAGTCAGCATATTGCCCCCAACAATGTGGGTCCTCATTTTCCCCACCTCGGAAGGATGGAAGGCTGAGTCAACCTTGAGCCGGTGAGATTTGAACCGCTGAACTGCAGCTAACAGTCAGCTGAAGTAGCCTGCAGTACTGCACTCTAACCACTGCGCCACCTCGGCTTCTATTCTATTCTATTCTATTCTATTCTATTCTATTCTATTCTATTCTATTCTATTCTATTCTATTCCATTCTGTTCTTCCTCTTTGAATGCAAAGCACTGCACAATGCCCCAATTACAATTTCAGGTAGATTTTTTCCTCCTATTCTACCCTGGGATTGTATGGGTGCCCTTCCTTGGTCTCTACGCTACCGTGCTATGGTTGTGGGTTTTTTTTTGTCCCTCAGGCACATTTTCCTGAGCTGCCCAAATCTACTATCTTAATCTGCATCCTTTTTCCAGCCTCCGTCACATCATCTAGAGGCTGACGAGAACGACAGCATTTACTGTTATATGATCTATTTTAATAAATGATGGCTAAGCACTTTTTTTTTCTTTGAGGCATTAAAATGA
This sequence comes from Thermophis baileyi, assembly GCA_003457575.1. Lineage (NCBI taxonomy): Eukaryota > Metazoa > Chordata > Lepidosauria > Squamata > Dipsadidae > Thermophis > Thermophis baileyi. The sequence goes on along the minus strand of QLTV01003107.1, from coordinate 798,425 downwards.
CTATAAATTGCTTTTTAACAATCTCCCCCGCATCCCTCTTTATAAGATTTGAAAGGTTTCAAGGAGAAAGCAGGCCCAACGCCGAGACGCCCATGACAGTTAGTCAATGAAAAGAAAGCGACGGAAAATCAGACAGAGTTTCTGTCTGTCTCACAACTTGTTCGAGCACTAAATTACAGAATTAATAGGCTTTTAGAAGAGGTTGACACACTGCTACTGTGGAAAAGACAATTAAATGTGGAAAGCTGGTGTTTGCACTGCATTTAAATTTAAGTGGAGGATTTGAAACTCTATAAATCTTTCTTATTTCATGGTTACTTTTTCTCCCTCCCCTTCTGACAACAGGTATTAAAAGTGTCAGATGGGATGGAAGAAAAAAAAAATTACTTCGAAGTCTTACACTCAGTCTGAACAAATGCATCTCACTATTTTTTAGCTCCTAGCTTTATCATTCACAGTTCCCAAAGTAGTCCGAGAGGAAAACACCATTATGATTTTGTTTTACTCTGAATTTTAGAGCATGATCTCTGGTTGAAAAAAGAATACATTCAAAAAGATTCAAAAAAGAATACATTCAAAAAGATTCCAAAAAGAATACTTTCAAAAAGCTAAAACATATAAAGAACGGTTGCAGGAACTGGGTATGTCTAGTTTAATGAAAAGAAGGAGTAGGGGTGACATGATAGCAGTGTTCCAATATCTCAGGGGCTGCAACAAAGAAGAGGGAGTCAAGCTATTCTCCAAAGCACCTGAGGGCGGGACAAGAAGCAATGGATGGAAACTAAACAAGGAGAGAAGCAACCAAGAACTAAGGAGAAATTTCCTGACATTTAGAACAATTAATCAGTGGAACAACTTGCCTCCAGAAGTTGTGGATGCTCCAACACTGAAGGTTGTAAGAAGAGATTGGATAACCATTAGTCTGAAATGGTATAGGGCAGGGGTGGGTTCTAACTTACCTCGCTGCCGGTTCGCTTCCTCCCGTGCCACGTGGGCACGCGCATGGCCGCGCGACCGCTTTGTGCGCGTGCGTGTGCATACACGGTGCTGAAAACCCAGCTTCTGCACATGCGCAGAAGCAAAAAACAAAATGGCAGCTGAGAGAGCCGGTTCGTGGGCGTGGCCAACCGGCAATCACTCCCGGTTCGGCGAACGGGGGGAAATTCCCGCTACCGGTTCTAAAGAACCGGTCCGAACTGGGAGCAACCCACCTCTGGTATAGGGTTTCCTGCCTAAGCAGGGGGTTGGACTAGAAGACCTCCAAGGTCCCTTCCAACTCTGTTATTCTATTCTATTCTAAGAAACATTCAAGATCAGTTTTGGGATTGAAATTATTTGCGAGAGTCTCTTAAGCAAAATCACATGTAGGGACAGGAATAGCAGGAAAATTATATAGATAGTCCTCGACTTACAACCACAATTGAGCCTAAAATTTCCATTGCAAAGTGAGACAGTTGTTAAGTGAATTTTGCCCCATTTTTACTATCTTTCTTGCTACAGTTGTTAAGTGAATCACTGCAGCTGTTAAATTAGTAACATGGTTGTTAAGTGAATTTGGCTTCCCCATTGCTTGTCAGAAAGTCCAGTGAGCCCAGGACACCACAACTGTCATAAATATGAACCAGTTGCCCAGGACCCAAATTTTGATCACGTGATCGTGGGGATGCTGCAACAGTCTTAAGTGTGAAAAACAGTCAGTAGGCACTTTTTCAGTGCCATTGTAACTTTGAATGGTTGCTAAATGAATGGTTGTAAGTCAAGGACTATCTGTGTACATGAGGATAGAGATTTCCACACCAACTTTTTTCTTACATGTATCAATGGATATAAAAATAATAGTGGGGCTGTGATCACATGGTCCTAGTCACCAACCTGATTTTTTTGATTCCCCTTAAGGATGGCCCTGACTGAGAAAAATCAAAATAGGATAGGATAGGATAGGATAGGATAGGATAGGATAGGATAGGATAGGATAGGATAGGATAGTCCACTCAGATAGAAAGTCCATACAGAGAGTGGTAAGGACAGCCGAGAAGATTATAGGAAGCTCACTTCCTGTCATTCAGGATACTGCTTATAAGTGTTATGTCCTTAGAGCTCGAACCATTGTTAGAGATCCCCCCCCCCCACACACGGTCTGTTTCTGTTGCTCCCCTGTGGGAGAAGTTTTCAAAGTATTCCTAGCAGGACTTCCAGATTCTGTAACAGCTTTGTTCCCTAGGCCATCCGTCTGGTAAACTTGCAAGATTCGTTTTTCTCGCCATGTACATGTATACATCTGAACTAAACTGTGTTGTTTCTCTGTGTCATATAATATAAGTGGAAATATGCATAATTTTGTATTTGTTTATTTTGTCATGTTTATGTAATGTATATTGGAGGTGGAGACCCTTTGAGAGCTGTATGCAACAAAATTTTATTTTAATGTATGCCGATTAGTGTACATTCAAAGTGACAATAAAGTTGTTCTAAATTCTAAGAATAGAATAGAATAGAATAGAATAGAATAGAATAGAATAGAATAAAACAGAATAGAATAAAATAGAAACTTTATTGTCACTTTAAATGTACTAATCAGCATACATTAAAATGAAATTTCGTTGCATTCAGCTCTGAAAAGATAACCATTATGCATATACCCACATACACACACACATATATGACACAAAGAAACATCACAGTCTAGTTCAAATGTACACATATACATGGCGGAAAAAAAAGAATCCTGCGAGTTTACAAGACGGATGGCATAAGGAACAAAACTGTTACAGAATCTAGCAGTCCTGCTATAGATACTTGGAAACCTTCTCCCAGAGAGGAGCAACAGAAACAGACTGTGAAGTGGGTGTGTGGGTTCAAATAAATAAATCAGTTTATTTGTCCATCTATCCCAGTAGTGGGATTCAATTTTTTTTTACTACCGGTTCTGTGGGCATGGCTTGGTGGGCGTGGCATGGCTTGGTGGGCATGGCTTGATGGGCATGGCTTGGTGGGCGTGGCTTGGTGGGCATGGCAGGGGAAGGATACTGCAAAATCTCCATTCCCTCCCCACTCCAGGGGAAGGATACTGCAAAATCTCCATTCCCTCCCCACTCCAGGGGAAGGTTACTGCAAAATCCCCATTTCCTCCCGATCAGCTGGGACTCAGGAGGCAGAGAATAGATGGGGGCAGGGCCAGTCAGAGGTGGTATTTGCCGGTTCTCCGAACTACTCAAAATTTCCGCTACCGGTTCTCCAGAACTGGTCAGAACCTGCTGAATCCCACCTCTGATCTATCCTCTCCATAGGTACATAGATGTACCACAAAAGATGAAATATTTTGTCCCATCTTGACTGAGGACTTTGTGAAAAGTTACTGTGGAGTAAGAATAGTGTAAGAACAGTGTTGTTATTATCGTGTCCTCTGCTAAGCACATTGGGCCAAAAATGTACTCCACAGTTCTCAGCCTGCATCCTTCCATTTAAGGTTGATGTTTTTCAGATCTTCCTGAAATGTTTGGTGCCAATCTTTGGCCTTCCTCTTTTCCTCAGACCATCTGGTGGTATCCAATTGATTGCAATCTTTGTTGGACGTTGTTCAGTCGTGGAGCACCTTTCCAGCAAAGCATATTCTTTGTTCTGTCACTGTTTCGGAGAGTTTTCCAGAATTACTTCTTTGTATAACTTCCTCATCTGTGACATGGTTCCGATAGCAGATACGAAGCATCCTTCTGAGGCAACGATGAACAGTACAAACAGTAGAAGATGCATAAACAAATCTGGCTTTAGGATTATATAAATCCTCAGCAGAGGAATCATTGTTTCAACACCTGTCTGTGATCAACAGAAGTCTTTAAATTGCTGGAAGAGTCTGGGAGTCCCTTAATTCAATTCCTGCTTGCTATTTGTTCTAAATATAAATTGTTCATAAGCCCTTTCTAAAATTCCTGGATAAGAAGTTGTAATGGAAAAGACCTCCAACCAAGAAAAGGCTGCAGCTTCAGTATGACAAGCCACACAGGGAGGTGTAGAAAACATGTCCTAAATTAAGTCAACTGATGTATCGCTTTATGGAGATGGAACCAGTGGAACGGCTTGCCTTCCGAAGTTGTGGGTGCTTCATCACTGGAGGTTTTTAAGAGACTGGATAACCACTTGTCTGAAATTGTATAGGGTCTCCTGCTTGAGTAGGGGGTTGGACTAGAAGACCTCCAAGGTCTCTTCCGACTCTATTCTGATTGATTGATTGAGATAATTAGGATTCAGGGTGATGTTCCAAAGATGCTTTTTTCCCCAAAAGGCAACTGGACTTTCTTGGTTTTTTTCTTTGAAAAGGATTTGCAGAACCAAAGAAGCTTTGGGCCATCCATGACCCGGATGATTGAGAATCTCCATAGACAGACTCATGGTGCTGTTAATGGCTAAGGAATAGTAGTGCCCTTTATAAAAATGGTTGATGGATTCAATATTCCTCTTATTAATGACATGAATTTGACCTCCATAAGGATGGATCTGACCCAGGGGTGAAATCCAGCAGGTTCTGACAGGTTCTGGAGAACTGGTAGCGGAAATTTTGAGTAGTTCGGAGAACCGGTAGCGGAAATTTTGAGTAGTTCGGAGAACCAGTAAATACAACCACTGACTGGCCCTGCCCCAATCTATTCTCTGCCTCCCGAGTCCCAGCTGATTGGGAGGAAATGGGGATTTTGCAGGAACATTCCCCTGGAGTGGGGAGGGAAT
>QLTV01003107.1:771232-787391 GCA_003457575.1 Thermophis baileyi | reverse complement strand
ATAGATAGATACCTACATAGATAGATAGATAGATAGACAGACGATAGAAAGATAGATAGATGATAGATAGATAAAGATAGATAAATAGATAGATGATAGATAGATAGATGATAGATAGATGATAGATAGATAGATAGATAGATAGATAGATAGATAGATAGATAGATAGATAGATAGATAGATAGATAGATAGATGATAGATAGATAATGGATGGATGGACAGATGGATGGATGGATAGATGGATGAATGGATAGATAGAAATAGAAAGGTAGATGGTTAAGTAGATAGGTAGAGGGATGGGTGGATGGATGGATGGATGGATGGATGGATAGACAGACAGACAGTCAGACATACAGATAGATGATTGATAGATAGAAAGGTAAATAGATAGGTAGATGGAGGGATAGATAGAAAGAGATAGACAGATATAGATAAATGATGAATGGATGGATTAATAGAGAGGTGGAATGATAGATAATGGATGGATAGGCAGACAGAAAGGTTGATAGATAGACAGATAATGGATGGATGGATGGATGGATGAGTGGGTAGGTGGGTGGATAGATAGATTGTTAGATAGATTTGTTTCCCTTTTTCTAAGTGTAGCATCAAAATAATGAATCTAAATGCAAAAAGGAGTGTTACATGCTGGGAAATGGATCAGGATAAAAGAAGAGAGCATGTGTGAGAGAAAATAAAGATGTAAGATAATGAAGCTGGAAGTTTAGGTTAGTTGATTCAAAACGGCATTTGAAAACTATCAGAGCTAAACTGAAACTTATTAGAAGATGCTCTTTTCCTAAGAACATTTCTTTACTTTGTTTTTACATTCTCAGAAAATAAACAGCCACTTGCAGAATTTCCCCCTCAAATACTTTCCATTTTTTAATTCCATCCCCCCTCACCCCCAACCACGGCAATGAATCTGGGTCTAGGGAAATATGGGGCTGCAGATTAGCAACCTAGATGCAAAGCAATTAAAAAAAAAAAAAAAAAACCCAACCAGCCTCCCCTTAAGGAAAAATCATAAACAATAAAACAATAACCAGAATTTAAAAAGCAGCAGAAATAATAAAAAAATAATATCCTGGAACCCTCATAAATACTCAAATTAATCATGAAAGGGGTTCGTGCATGCTATCAGGGCCCAAGGCTTGATGACAAAGCCATATTGTGTCAGTTTGGTTGCCAAGAGTTGAGTTTGACTGGAGGCAGAGGTGGGTTCCTCCCGGTTTGGACCGGTTTGCCCAAACCCGTAGCGACCCGCTGGTGACATCATGATGATGTCACGGAACCAGTTCTGTCGGTGCCGGTCGGTGCCGGTCCGTAGCTATCTGCTGGTGACATCACAATGATGTCACGGAACTGGTTCTGTCGGTGCCGCCATCTATTTTTTGGATTTTTTTTGGATATTTTTTTTGGATATTTTTTCCAGGTTTTTTTTTCCTGCGCATGCGCAGAAGCCGAGTTTCTCGCACTGTGCATGTGTCGCCATATTGTTTTTGGCTTTTTTTTTGGATTTTCCGGCACTGCGCATGCGTGCGCGCCCAAAGCACGTGCATGCCCACGCGGTGCAGGAGGAAGCGAACCAGCAGCGAGGTAAGTTAGAACCCACCCCTGACTGGAGGGCATTGTCAAAAGTGTTTGGGGTCCCAATCCAAGCCGGGGTTGTGCATGTAAATCAGAATGAAATCCAGACACACTATTTGAAGAGGCAGTTTATTTGAGTGTATAGAAACAGCAGTTGAAAGTAGCTACAAATGGAGGTAGAGAGGCTAGAAATATTTATAGGGAAGGTGATCTTTGTGGGAGTATAGTGTGTGAGTGTGGACATGCCTTATGTGATATTTAATTTGGTGAACCTGTTACTTCGGTGGGGGAAATATTTTAATAAACTTTTATTGTGTTTACAGACTTTCTTTCATGTATAGTTTAACTTTGGGCATACTTTGTGGGTTCAAGGATGTTTGTATGAAGGCTTTTCCATTTGCTATTTTTACTTGATTCAATCAGTTTTGGCTTGGCTGTCAATGATTTCGCGAGAGATTGAGTGTTCTTTTGCAACAATTTATTTACTTTTGCTTGTAAAGGTAGTTTCTAGTCTCAGTCATTTGTGTATCATGTTAATGGTTAAGGGGAAGTTAGAGACAGTGCAGGAACAGAGTTAATTAGATTTTCCCTATAAAAAAATACTTTTCACAGCATCTAAACCTTTAATCATATTGACTGTATTTCCTGCATTACATTCAAGTTTGCAAAAATGCACATGAATATATGTATATTTAGAAAGGGTAGAAATATAAGAATGATGAGATAAATCAGAATCCTGCAATGGGAGCTGGTCAGGGAAGCTCGCAGAGTGATGTGGGTCCAATCACTCTTTGAGCCCAGTTCACAATAGCAATAGCACTTAGACTTATATACCGCTTCACAGTGCTTTACAGCCCTCTCTAAGCGGTTTACAAAGTCAGCATATTGCCCCCAACAATCTGGGTCCTCATTTTACCCACCTCGGAAGGATGGAAGGCTGAGTCAACCTTGAGCCTGGTGAGATTCGAACTGCCAAATTGCAGGCAGCCGGCAGTCAGCAGAAGTAGCCTGCAGTACTGCGCCACCAAGGGTCTTCCCCAGTAAAGCTATTACTGGGGAAAAACTGGAGAATGATGTGCTTGCCTTGAGCTTCTGGACAAAAAAAAACAGGTTATAAACCTAACCTATAAATAGTTAAAATAAATTATCAATCAGAGTTGGAAGGATCCATTTAAGGTTCAAATCCAACCCCTCCCCCAGTGCAAGAATTTCAACCAGTGTTTCTCAACCTCAGCAACTTTAGAATGCCTAGACTTCAACTCTCAGAATTGGCCAGTCAGCATGATGGCTAGGGAATTCTGGGAACTGAAGTCCACACATCTTGAGGTACTCAGGTTTGAAAAAACCTGATCTAAATCAAAACATTTTGATCAGGAAACTGAATAGAACAAACTTTTGCCAAAGGGGAAAATGTTTATATTCACCAAAGTGGAACGGTAACATTGGTTTGCCACTTTTTGCAGGTCACAGAGCTGTTGGAAGGTCACCTCACACAGGATCACTCTATGTTGTTTAATTCCGGACTTGTTCCCACACAACTCTTGCCTAACCTTTCTGACTTAATAAGCCTCATGGGGGAAAAAAAAACCCACCCACCTCTTTGCAGAAAATTGCAATAAAAATTCTCTCTCCAACCCACCCCCCTTTTCAAATTTCCCCAGAGACCTTATTGATCAAATTTAATTTTGTATTGCAGAAGCATCCCACGGGAAGATAATAAAGCACTCTTTTTCTAAAGCATGGGTTACTCTTCATTCAGTGTTCCATTATAAAATTCACCCAGCAAAATCTTTCTGAGTTTTACAGCTCTTGTTTGCAGATTATGACAGACTTAGAGAGCTTCCTGACTGCCAGGTATGTATGTATATTTATGGGTATGTACATTTGCGTGCACATTTGTGTGATTTAGAAATCCGTGCTTGGGTAACATACCAGCTCAGCATGCCACAACACATTAGATCTTCCATTCTCCTCCTCCTCCTCCTCCTCCTGCTCCTGCTCCTCCTCCTCCTCCTCCTCCTCCTGCTCCTGCTCCTCCTCCTCCTCCTGCTCCTCCTCCTGCTCCCGCTCCTCCTGCTCCTGCTCCTGCTCCTGCTCCTGCTCCTGCTCCTGCTCCTGCTCCTCCTCCTCCTCCTCCTATCCAAATTGTTGGGGACAATGTGCAAATCAGCAGTGGGTTGCTCCCGGTTCAGCCCGGTTCTTAGAACCGGTAGTGGCAGTGGCGGGAGGCTCCGCCCACTTGCCCGGGACACTTCTGCGCATGCGCAGAAGCGTCGCCCGCGCCCGCGAACCGGTAGCAACGGGTTTTACAACCCACTACTGGTGCAAATACATTATAAATCACCCAGTGAGTGCTGCAGAGCAGTATGGGGCAGTATTTAAGTGCTATTACCATCCTTCTCATTCTTAGGCTAGACATACCTAGCTCCCTCAACCAATCCAAGGCCTCAGTGCTTTATTCCTAGCTTGGTTTTGAAATACATTGCAGGAGTAAAGGAATTTTTTTTATGGGATGCCTTTTCATAAATGTCAGTGGCTGCATGATTCTTCATCAGTGACATAGCCCACCTTTTGAACTACACGCATCATTTCATGCATGTAGTTCACTATATCAGCACAACTGATATAGTGGGAAATCCTGCCTCATTTCCTAGTTTCTCCTCCTCTCCCCTAGTCTGATGATAAATGGTGCCTTTTGAATATTTTCCTATTAGAAAAGAGAACACGAGAGAGAGAGAGAGAGAGAGAGAGAGAGAGAGAGAGAGAGAGAGAGAGAGAGAGAGAGAGAGAGAGAGAAAAGAGCTTTACCCTACGGCAACAATAAATCTCATTGTGTTTACAACGGAGGACTGACCAAAAAGAGTTTATTAAATCTATAAAGGGTTTGATGTATACCGAGCTGTTACATAAAGTCAATACTTTGGAAAGCACCAGGCAATAAATACCCTGTGAGGAGCAATATTTCTGTGAGAGAAGAAGCAATCATATAAAGATTAGAGCGCTCATTTCGATCGTGGAAAGAAGACATTTCTTCTTTTATTTCCCCTTGAGCTATCTCCTGAACATGTGATGAGAGAAAGGAACCATACATTCCCACCCAATTGTGCTGTCCAATTTAAAACAAACAAACAAACAAACAAACAAACAAACTATTGGTATATCAAACATGGAATATCAACCCTCTGCTCTTGTTAAAGGATACCAGCAATAACAATGTGTTGGAAGAAATATCCATCTGGTTCAGTTCCAAGCCGGGAGAAAGACACTGGAAACATGGAGGCTGATTGGAAAGATGGTTTAATGATGAAGCAGAACCACATGGGAGATTCTGGTGCAGCTGACCACACGGAGTTGAGAGTGGGCGGGTTTTATACCTTCTCTTGGGCTTTGCACTTGAGCTTCCTGTTCCTGTGCAAGAACATGTATTCTATTGGCTGTTGTCAGACTCCCATGGGGCCATGTACAAATCCTAGAGCTAAGTTTGAATTGCTGAGATGATGCAATGAAGGCTTGTGTTGGGCAATTCCTATTGTGGCTGAGGGCTAATCCTACCTTTGTTGGATCTCGGGTGAGGGTATTTGCTTATGAATAGAGCTAGCTATCTCTTTATCTCTTAAGTGCTGACATCTGCTGAGGGCTATTAAGGAAGGTGGGGGCTGCTTTCCAAGAGCATGTTTCTCCATTTCTCATCCAGGGAAATATAATATTCTGCCTTTTATTTAATATTTCTCAAAATATTTCATTCTTCTAGGAGAGGGGTGGGTGCTAGCTTTCTACAAAAGGGCTCTGGCTATCCTCACACAAAATGCTTTGCCAAGTTAACAGGGGCATTGAGGAGGGTCAAAAAACATAGAACACAGAATGATAGGGTTGGAAGGGACCTTGGAGGTCTTCTAGTCCAACCCCCTGCCAAAGCAGGAGAACCTGTACCATTCCAGACAAATGGCTATCCAGCCTCTTCTTGAAAACCTTTACTGATGGAACACTCTATCCTACAAATATATTCTCTATTTCCACCCTAGAACATAAAATCACAGGATCTTGGGGAGTCTTATAATCCAAGCCCCTACTCAAGGCCTCCTTATACTATCCTGGTCAAATGAGTTGTCCAGTCTCTTCTTGAAATCCTCCAGTTTACCCACAACTTCCAGAGAGTCCAGTTGGTGGCTGCACCTGTGGGATGGAAGCCCCATCACTTTTAAAAAAAACATTGTTATTGTTTAATAGATATAGTGTATTAATTGATTGGTCTTATGACCATATCAAAAATACAGAACAAAAATAAAATACAGCATCTAATTCCAGAGTAAAGTAGATAAAAGAAAATACAGCAATAATATATATATGTGATAAATACAAAGAATCAACATTCAGATTAATACATTACCTTTTTAGGGCCCGGGGAATCAATTTATGTAGCTGCCCATCTCAACAAGTGACTCTGGGTGGCAAACAAAGTAAAAATAAAATTAAGTAACAACTTCAACATATTTCTTCCATATTCATCAAGTGTGTTCAGTTCACTTTGATTCAGCAGCCATTCATTCTTGAATGAATGAATGAATGTAAGTTGTGACAGTTGTAAAACAGATCACCATGTGATCAAACCCAATTTTAAGACATTGTGTTGTGTGGTGGATGTTAAGTGAACATGATGGTCTTTAAGTGTACGTTGCAGTCATTAAATGAAATCATGGTCATTAAATGAATGCAGAGGTCATGAAGCAAAGCCACTGTTCATGATGGGGCAGTTTTTACTGGAAGTAAATGCTGGTTTCCAGCAAAGATAGCCTGAGGTGTGGTTTCATGACTTTGGGGCACTGCAAACAGCCAAGTGCCTAAAATGTGGTCATGTGACCTTGGGGGTGGGGGTGGGGCAGAGATCAGTGGTTTGAAATCCAGTCTTGCAGCTTTTGGGATAGCTAGACAGATAGTTATGACAGATAGTAGCCAGTAGTGTTTTCTAAAACCCGTTGCTACCGGTTCATGCTCGCGCGTGCATGCAACATTTCTGCACATGCGCAGAAGCGTCTCGGGCGGGTGGGCGGAGCCTCCCGCTGCCACCGCTACCGGTTCGCAGAACAGGGCCAAACCGGGAGCAACCCACCGCTGATAGTAGCTCTCTCATAACTAAGAACGGTTGCTAAGCGACCAGTCCTAAGTTGAGGACTACTGTACCTGTACAATCAAAGGCCAATTTATTTTGCAAAGCACCAGAGGGCAGGATAAGAAACAATGGATAGAAACTAATCAAGGAGAGAAGCAACCTGGAATTGAGGAGAAACTTCCTAACAATGAGGTCAATTAACCAGTGGAACAGCTTGCCTTCAGAAGTTTTGGGTGCTTCTGTTCTGACCCAGCCTTCGCAGAAGCAAGAAACACTCCCCCAAAGAAAACCCCCTCTTTATTTACACATTGGGAATTAACTGCATTAACCAACAGAAAGTCCAGGCAAGAGTCCTGCAAGAAGTTAACTGAAACAATAATCCTTATCAGCTTGTTATGATAAATGCAAGGCTGGGAGCTCCCAGCCGGGAGGCTGCAAATTAAGTCAGTTCAAACAGAGAAATAGACAAACCTCAGTTCTGACAAGGCAGTCTTTGTCGCACAAAACACACAAGGAGCAAACTTTCCAGAAATGCGAACGGTTGTTCCTCCTCCTCACTCATCTCTGACTCCAAAGGCAGCTGCCTCTCTGGCTGGGAAATGCCGGACCGCCCTGGCTCTATCTCTGTGTCTGATGCTGACCATCCATCAGAGCCTTCCCCAGGCTCCAGAACTGGCCCAGGTTCTTCCCCAACCTCCTCATCGTCTGAGTCTGCCGCCAGCTCTGCTGGCAGCTGGCGGGCCACAACAGCTTAATCACTGGTGGTCTTTAAGAAGAGACTGGACAGTCACTTGTCTGAAATGGTATAGGATCTCCTGCTTGAGCAGGGGGCTGGACTGGAAGACCTCCAATGTCCCTTCCAGCTCTCTTCTGATTCTGATTCTATTTGTGGTCTGGTAACCCTCGCTCCAATTTCGTCAAATTGTACTGTGCAACTTTCCCCACCACGCATCCAAACGTTGCTCATTTGTCTTCCTTCGCTGGGGTGTTTAAGGCCTATCTGACAAAATCTGGACTGACAGGAAAACACTGTTTCATTTCTTGCCCGTGTGCAACCCTCTCTAAATTAGAAGGCGAGATTAAGATTGATGGCAGTGACAGGATGGCACCATCAAGCAGCGCACAGCCATCCTCGCTTGTTGATGGAACACGTCTGCTGTGTGCGCTAGCTGAGAAATGAATTAGCTTTTCTGAGCTACAGTCTCATTCTCACAAAGGTGTATCTAATTAGAAGGAAAGAAAACAGCAAGGCAAGGGGTGAATAACTCTGGGAAGGTGGTGTCTTCCTGAGGAAATTGCTTTTTAAAAAAATAAATAAATACACAAATAAACAAATTAACGGAACAGAGCTGATATCAGTTACAAAGTGACTAGTGACCCTATAGCAAATTTCAACATTATTTTTCCTTGATCTTCCAAAGTTTGCTCAGCATATGGTAGATAGGAGTTGAATGCAGCAAGTCCAGTATGTTGAAGTTTGAAATCTAATCGTATTGACTCTTCAGCACTTCTGACCTCCTTACCACAAGGGGCAGTAGAGGGTAGACAAAAAGTTAAGGATTTACTGTTCTTCTTTATCTACTAGCATTTTGTCTGTTCTTCCTCTAAGACAGCGTTTCCCAACCTTGGTCACTTTCAGATGTGTGGACTTCAACTCCCAGAATTCCCCAGCCAGCTGGGGAATTCTAGGAGTTGAAATCCACACATCTGAAATTGGTCAAGATTGGGAAATGCTGCTCTAAGAGGTGGCTAATCTGATGGTTGTGTAGATCATCGCATCTGGAGAGGCACAGAAATCCAGTAGATTCCAGATTCACAAACAATTCGGGTGGTTGAAAGGTTTTTCCCCAGAATTCTAAATTAGGACCCTCTCAAGTATTTCAAATCTTAATGGTCATGTGCAGAGCTTTTGGGAATGGGTAATATGCAAGACAATTAAATTATCGATTAGTCAGTAGGCTTTGCTCGTATCCATAGTCAACACATATGAAAAGAAAAAGGAGGCTCAAATGTCTTTGGCTATAAATGCACTGAGGCCCAAAGTGGAGTCATCAGAGCAATGTTTCTCAACCTCAGTCCCTTTAAGATGGCTGGACTTCAACTCCCAGAATTCCCCAGCCAGGATTCCTAGGGGGTATTCTGGGAGTTGAGGTCCAGCCATCTTAAAGGGGCTGAGATTGAGAAACATTGCATCAGTTGTTGGAGGAAAAATACATGTCCAGTTCCAATCCAGGAATAAAATGGAGGCTGCTTAAGAAAGAAAGGTCTGTTTATTGGTGAACAGAACCAACACACACACAGCATGCAGTTCTGGGACAGATACCAAAATGGAGTTGAGAGTGGGTCGGTTTTATACCTTCTGGATTCCTATGGGGTCATGTAGGCGTCAAGGCTGGCTCTATAGCAGAGGTGGACTGCACTTTCTTTAACAAAGTGTTCGCTGGTTGTGAGCATGCGTGCATGCACGCATGCTCGCTTCACTCGCACGCGCCCCTTTGGGAGAGAAACGGAGCTTCAAACAGGCTCCTAATCAGCTCAGGCAGCTCCGGTGAGAACAGCAGGGGCGGCATGGAACGCAGCTGGGCCAGCCAACAAGCCAGAAAGTAAGTTATAAATGGATAGCATAGAACAGGGATAGGTGGGCTGGCCAACCAGCGATCAGAGCTAAGGGTTCGCCCGAACCCTTGCGACCATGCAGCAGCCCACCACTGCTCTATAGGGAAAAGGGGAAATGCAAACCCTAGGTGTTTGTCTGAACTAATCTTGTCAACCTTTGGCTTGTTGCTTATCTGGAGTTTCTGTCTGACCCAGTCTTTCTGAATGGATTACCAAATCTGCATTTCTAAAAGCTGGCCTCCTCAGTTTCTGCTTGGGGCAGGGAGACTGGGGCTGGTTTCTGCCTCCCTTAAGATTTTCCCCCATTTCTCCTTTAGGGAAAATATTCTATCCTGCCTTTTTAATATTCCCCAAAATATTTCATTCTCTAGGAGGGTGGGTGGGTGCTGACTTTCTACACATTGGAACAGGCAAAATCTCTTTTCCCACTCGCCCAAGATTTTAAATTTTAATCTCCCTTGTTTATTTTATTCCCCTGGTTTATCAACATCATGTTCTTCTTTTAGAAGAACAGAATTTTATACAGTCACTACACAGAATTCATTGATTTTTAATTAAATATGAATGGACAATTCTTCCCCCCATCTGCTTTTGACGAGTAGTCTAGCAACAAAGAAAAATAGGAATGTTATTTTATTTCAAAAGAAACAAATACATAAATATAACCAAATTCTTTTTTTCCCCTTCCTAGTAGAAAAAAATCTGCACTCCTGCTGGAAATCCCATAGGCATTTTGATAAAATCTGATTGGTTTTTAAAAATGCCATTCGTTTCATCATCTTTATAAAGATGTTATGTTATTTTAATGTTACCCCATAATCCAAACCAAGCCAGCCAAGGATATTCCCAACTGCCTACATTGGCTAAATTCAGTAGATACAGTTATTTCTAGCACTGAGAAGGTTGTTACGGAATTTACAATAATGAAAAAAGGTATTATTTGAAACAAATTTTAAAAAAGTATGTTCCATGCAGGTTTTTTAAAATACAATTTTGCTCATTGTTGATTTTCCCCATCACCCAGACACCGCTCATTAAAACTAAGGCTGATTTCTATGGAAGAATAAAATAGATCTTAACTAATTGAACAACATTTCCATGCCTGCTTCCCATATGGTTAATATCTTCAAGCACAAGTAGTCCTCAAATTACAGCCATTCATTTAGCGACTGTTCAAAGTTATAGCAGCACTGAAAAAAGTGACTTATGACCATTTTTCACACGTATGACCGTTGCTGCATCTTCATGGTCATGTGATCAAAATTCAGGTGCTTGGCAGCTGGCATGTATTTATGATGGTTATACTATCTTGGGATCATGTGATTATCATTTCATAATTTCCCACATAACCTGTCAGTGTTCCAAATAATGCACCCATAGAAGGCAGAACTCTGAGGCAGGTAGATTCCTCAAAGAACAATTTATTGGATGCATCATATTGGCACAACTGGTGAAAGCCGACTCTGAAAGTTCCCACGGGTTTCACCTAATTAAAAAGTAAAAGTTTCCCCTTCTCCCAAGTCACTGGTCACGCTGTCCAATCAAGGTGCTGGCCGGTTGCCTGGTTACTTCACTCCTCCTCTGGCCCGCCATCTGTTAGAATGTCCTTGGTTCCCACAGGAAAACTTTTTGTTTTGGCTACAAAACCCCATCTAGCTATTTCCCCCCTCCCCGTCCCTTCATCTGCTTTGTGGCAATCCTGAAGCCTCCAAGATGGCCTCATCCAGGTTCACTTCAGGGTTGACATAACCATTGTGTGAAAATTCAGATCCTAATCAAATCAATCTTTCCAAACAGAAAAGCAAATTGTCCCAATACATGGGCTGTCTTATTTTGATTGACAATCAGCAGATGGCACTGTAGCCTAGACCACATTTTGAAAACTGCTTTATGGAGACAAGCTTTCGCTCACTTCTGAACAAAAGAAACGAAGAGAATGGCCTTGCCAAAGAATTGCCTGCTTAGCTTAAATGGACCCCTGAAATTCACTTAGACATAAAATTGGTTCACCCAATAAGAGGTAGTCCTTGACGTACAATAGTTCATTTAGTGACCATTCAAAGTTACAGTGGCACTGAAAAAGGTGACTTATGACCGTTTTTCACACTTACGACCATTGCAGCATCCCCATGTAAGAGCCGAGGTGGCGCAGTGGTTAGAGTGCAGCACTGCAGGCTACTTCAGCTGACTGCTAGCTGCAGTTCGGCGGTTCAAATCTCACCGGCTCAAGGTTGACTCAGCCTTCCATCCTTCCGAGGTGGGTAAAATGAGGACCCAGATTGTTGGGGGCAATATGCTGACTCTGTGAACCTCTCTAGAGGGCTCTAAAGCACTATGAAGCGGTATATAAGTCTAAGTCAGTGATGGCGAACCTATGGCACGCGTGCCACAGGTGGCATGCGGAGCCATATAAGAGGGCACGCGAGGAACTGGTTGTTTTCTGCCTGCTGTCTTTTAGTCTGCAATTTCCTATTGAAAGTAGGCTTCTGATTCAAACAAATTGCATTTATACTTCCTAGTTTCTCTTATGGGACCTTTAAGAATGCTAAATACAATTCCCTCTCATAGTAGTTAACTGGATATCATATTCATTTGTATGGGTATGTTTAATAAGTTCATTTCATTGCTGTTGCTTTTTTCCTGCCTATAAAAGCAAGCCAGGAAGATCCTAAATTGTTGATCAGCTCTTTCCAAAGAAATACTACCACACTAATAGTCAAAAGCTGATATCTCTCTGGATTTAGGGGACCAAAACCCCAGAAGTTCTCCATTTTTCTATGGTTGAGTTTGTTCTTCCCTATCACAGCCAAGTGGTACTAGTTTAGCAAATGAATGGTATTGCCTGCTTGGCCAGAGACAGAGAAGCATTAGTGGATACCAATATACTGATGATACAAAACCTTCTGCTGCTAAATGTCCTCAGCCAATGGTTTCATGAATATTCTAAAGAAGATCAGTGAGAGACCCAATCTCTGAAGCACCCTACACACAAGGTTCCTAGAGTTGTTGTTTTTTCCTACCCTAAGCCCTTCAGAGGTCAACCACATGTATGACCAATGTCACCTTCCTATTGCTATGTGATAAAAATAGCAATAGCAATAGCACTTAGACTTATATACCGCTTCATAGTGCTTTACAGCCCTCTCTAAGTGGTTCACAGAGTCAGCATATTGCCCCCAACAATCTGGGTCCTCATTTTACCTACCTCGGAAGGATGGAAGGCTGAGTCAACCTTGAGCCGGTGAGATTTGAACCGCCGAACTGCAGCTAGCAGTCAGCTGAAGTAGCCTGCAGTGCTGCACTCTAACCACTGCGCCACCTCGGCTTGGCAATCGACTCATCTTTATGACATTTGCATAAGATCCTGAGCTCATGTGATCCCCTTATGCGAGCTTCTGACAAGTAAAGTCAATGGAGAAACCATGTTGCTAACTGAACAACTGCAGGGATTCACTTAACAACTGTGGGAAGGAAGGTCATAAAATGAGGCAAAATTCACTTAACAAATGTCTTACTTAGCAGCAGAAATTTTGGGTTCAGTTGTGGTCGTAAGTCAATGACTACCTGTATACTTAACCAGGTCAGCTAAAAGGCTCAGTTGCTGCATTCACACTACAGGTAAAGATTGCTTAGTGCTAATCATCATTACATTACTTAGTAGCTTGGCATCGTTTGTATGACCCAGCCATCCAGATTTCACTCTATTGCACAAACTCAGGAAATGAGTTAATTTAGCCACACTTAAAGCAATAGCAATAGCACTTAGACTTATATACCGCTTTACAGTACTTTACAGCTCTCTCTAACCGGTTTACAGAGTCAGCATATTGCCCCCAACAATCTGGGTCCTCATTTTACCCACCTCGGAAGGATGGAAGGCTGAGTCAATCTTGAGCCTGATGAGATTCAATCTACCAAATTGCAGGCAGCCGGCAATCAGCAGAAGTAGCCTGCAGTACTGCATTCTAATCACTGCGCCACCGTGGCTCAAGCATATGTTTTCCTCCCATTTGTTCATTTAATTTATTTTAGTTTATTTGTTTTTATACTTCCACACTCCTCAAACATTCATGGTAATGCATAGTTAAAATCTTGGGTTGTTTTTTTTTTTCATCCATAGAGGGTCAACCTATTTTCCAAAGCACCTGAAGGCAGGACAAGAAACAATGGATGGAAACAAATCAAGGAGAGAAGCAACCTGCAATTAAGGAGAAATTTGCTGTCAGTGAGAACAATTAACCAGTGGAACGATTTGCCTCCAGAAGTTGTGGGTGTTCCAAGACTGGAGATTTTTAAGAAAACACTGGACAGCCTTTTGTCTGGAATGGTATGCAGGGTTGTCAAACTGGGTTGTCAAATGCGCAGGCCAAGCCCACCCCAGCTCCGCGATGGGGAAAAACGTTGTAAAATGTCACATGATGGCAACGTGACATGGTGAGTTTGACACTTGTGGTATAGGGCAGTAGTGGGTTTCACTTACCGCTACCGGTTTGGAACTGTGAATGCGCGCATGTGCACGCTTGCTTTGCTCACGCATGGCACTTCTGCACATGCGCAGATCGTCCGTGTTGACTTCCGGGCGGGTGGGCAGAGCCTCCTGCCACCGCTACCGGTTCGCCCGAACCGGGGCGAACCAGTAGCAACCCACCACTGGTATAGGGTCTTCTGCTTGAGAAGAGGGTTGGACTAGAAGACCTCCAAGGTCTCTTCCAACTCTATTATTCTGTATTCTGTATACCTTCACCTTCTTGCAGATGCCCTTGCTTTGGGTAATTACTTGTATTCCTCCTTCCTTGAAAGCATGATGGCATGACCACTTTCAGTTCCTGCTTGAAGAACAGGTGGCAAAGAGGCTTTTGCAATAATACCTCCATCTTTTAATTAACAATTGATGTGGAATGTTATTATTTTATTATTATTTTAACTGTCCTTGCCTTGATATAGTTTTTATCTTTTAATATTTTATTTGTACATCCCCTAGAGCCCTTCTGTGATGGAGATGGGAGGTTTCTAAATTTGACAAATGAATAAGTAAAATAAAATTTGGATTACTGTAATGCGCTTTACACAGGACTGCCTTTAAAAAACACTCAGAGGCTCCAGTTTTTGGTGTCGAATGCCGTATATTACCACTGCTCTGTGAGCTGCACCTGCCAGTTGACTCCTGAGTGCAATCCAAGGTGCTGTTTATCATGTATAACTGCAACGAAACATTTCCAATCACTTTTTACTCCTATTTATTCAGAAAATTTGAAAATTCAAAAAGGCTCAAAAGCACCACCAGCTATCAGTGTCAACCCTGAAGCTGGCCTGACAGAAGCCATTTTGTCCGCTTTAGTGTTGCCACACTGGAGCTGAGGGTCAGGGAGGGGGGATTTGAGATAGAGGGATTTTTGTAGCCAAAACAAAATACTTTCTCTTGGGAACCAAGGACATTCTTACACCTGGTCAGAAGAAGGCGGAGTGATGCCACCCAGTTGTCGGACTGCACGGTGATTGGACCATGTGACTGTTTATTTTGAGAAAGTGGAAACTCTTTTACTTTTAATATGGTGAAAACCGTGGGAGTTTTCAGAGTCGGTTTTCACCAGACATGTGCCAATATGATATTTCCAATAAAAGTAATCTTTGAGGAATTCAATTGCCTCGGAGTCTTGCTTGTAATGGATTTATTCCTTGGAACCCTGACAATCAGAATTATTCAATGTTACTCTTAGTCCTATTATAAAGAGGGCCATCATTGGAATCTGGCCCTCTAAAAGTTCCTGCTTTTTAACAATACTTGTGTGTCAGACAAAGTGCTATTAGTCTCTGCCTGATTCTTAGTCTAGTTGTAAAATGAATTTTCCTATGCCAGGCTTCCCTGTTTCAAGTGTCTGGTGCTTTGTAAATTGCTTTGGGTTGGACTTTGAAGAAGCTGAATAGGAGGAGTCTTGACGTTTTTGAATTTTGGTGTTGGAGAAGACTCCTGAATACGCTGTGGAGAGCCAAGGAAATAAACCAATGACTCATTGAACAAATCAACACAGAATTACCCCTTGAGGGATAAATGAGCAGGCTCAAATTATCCTATTTTGGAAACATTATGTCCAAAATATATAATGAAGGAGGGTAGGAAGAGTCTTGATGAACTGGGAGAAGATCTCTGAGAATAACATGGACAGCCAGAAGAACAAATGTATGAATCATCAAACAGATCAATTTGTACTCACTCGAGGCACAAATGATGAGTCTTAAATTATTCTATTTCGGATACATTATGTGAAGGCTCAGCTCTCTGGAGAAGAGAGGAAGGAAAGAGAAGAATATGATCACTAGCAGCAAAGTGGATGGACTCAGTCACAGAGGTGATGAATGCACCATTGGAAGACCGTACACTCTGCCAATATTCTGGTACATAATGCTTGATTGTGTCTACTTGATTGGCTACTTGATTGTGTCGTATGCTGTTCCTGCCTGCGTCTTACACCCTGATGTTTTGTGTTGGACTGTCTCTGAGATCTCTCTGTATAGTCTGCACTTTGGATCAGTGGATCTAGTGTGATAGACTCCTGTTTCTATGGATCTGGTACTTAGTGCCTGTTATTGTGCTGCTATGCTCAGGGCTTAGAGCAGCCCTTGGCAGCCATTGGTAGCATTTCCCAATGTCTGCCACCTCAGCAATGTGTCAATGGTATATCCCAGGCAGGGTCTACATATATTGATGCCTTAGTTACGGTTTCCCTTCCCTTCTCTTCCCCTCCCCTCCCCTCCCCTCCCCTCTCCTCCTCTCCCCGCCCCCTCTCTCTCTCTCTCTCTCTCTCTCTCTCTCTCTCTCTCTCTATGTCTCTCTCTCTCTCTCCCTC
>QLTV01003107.1:745583-771123 GCA_003457575.1 Thermophis baileyi | reverse complement strand
CTCCCCTCCCCTCCTCCCCCTCTCCTCTCCTCTCCTCTCCTCTCCTCTCCTCTCCCTTTCCCTTTCCCTTTCCCTTTCCCTTTCCCTTTCCCTTTCCCTTTCCCTTTCCCTTTCCTTCCCTCTCCCCCTCCTTTCATATCCAGTTCTTTAAAAAGAAAAGGGTGGGACAAAGAAAATGACCTTTCTTCATTTAATTTCAGTGTGGATTACCTATTTTTAGGATGAACATTGGAACAAAACCCAAGAACAAAGCAAAAGCCATTGCACATTGCTAAACTGCTGTTACTGGCAATTAAGAATATTTTTCTTAATGTGTTTGGAAAGGGGGGGGGAGGGGGCAGGAAGCTGGCATGTGAATTTTAAGTAGCAAAATGAAAACAAGCTGGTTGTTGCTAGGAAAACTCAGGTTTTCTTTGCCCCATTTTTTTTTTGCACTTGCATTCCTATAACTCTGAAATCCTATTACAAGATCATTTTTTAAAATTAGTTCCAATAGTGCAGCATGCATATCTTGCTACAGGTTTCTAGCTACTTTCTGAAACAATAATAAAAATCTGAATATGAATGAACCCAGAACCAAAAAAACCTTATGTCTTTTTTTTGTTTGTTTGAAACTAGGTAGGCTTCAGGTGCACAGAGTCTTGATTGTTCCTGCAAATTCATATCCTTCTATTTAAAAATATTTTAAAGTGACAGTCATTTGTGCTTTTTCCAAAACAGCCAATGCTAAAATCCAAACAAACAAACACTGAATGATGGCAAACTGACACAGAAAGCGATTTTAATTCCTTCCTTGCTCTAAGACACTTTTTCCCCCTATTGCTTGTAATGTCCATAATTTTACTGCCTAGAAAGAAAATCTAATGATCCTTGTCACAGTTGAGAATGGGAACTGGGATTACTGATGGGATCCAAGTTAAAGCGACTGTCCACAACTCCCAGAAAACAGTTTTATGTCTTGATGTGATGTAATGGTATGTGAGAAAGACCTTGAGAGGCGGAAGAAATGCTGCCTAGGGAATGGTCAGATAAGTGAAGGCATATCCCGCAGCTGCATAATGGATGGAGAAAGACGCTCAGAAGGGACCCTCACTAACTTCTCAGACTGTAAAGGATACAATGAGAGATTTGTACTTTCAGACTTGCAAGATTCTGTTAATATAGCCTTACAATAAAGTAGAATTAAATCGTCTGGTCAATATTTCAGTTAGAACCACCTTGGTAAGATCATACTTGGAATATTGCATCCAGTTTTGGTCGCCGCAATATAAAAAAGCTGTTGAGACTCTAGAAAGAGTGCAGAGAAGAGCAACAAAATGATTAGAGGACTGGAGGCTAAAACATATGAAGAACGGTTGCAGGAACTGGGTATGTCTAGTTTAATGAAAAGAAGGATTGGAGTGACATGATAGCAGTGTTTCAATATCTAAGGGGCTGCCAAAAAGAAGAGGGAGTCAACCTATTCTCCAAAGCACCTGAGGGCAGGACAAGAAGCAATGGATGGAAACTAATCCAGGAGAGAAGCAACCTAGAACTAGGGAGGAACTTCCTGACAGAACAATTAACCAGTGGAACATCTTGCCTCCAGAAGTTGTGGGTGCTCCCACACCAGAGGTTTTTAAGAAGATATTGGACAACCATTTGTCTTAAATAGTATAGTGTTTCCTGCTTGAGCAGGGGGTTGGACTAGAAGACATTTAAGGTCCCTTCCAACTCTGTTATTCTGTTATTTCCGGCTGATCTACTGTACCTGGGAAGGCTGATGTGATAGGAGACAGGAGCATCCAGTAAAGTTAAAAGCCAATAAAAGTTTGTTGGATTAAAGACAAATAAGACAATAAACACAGCTGGACCAAAATTCATTATCACCATCCCCTATTCCAGTGTAAGATATTGGTCCTTGAGGAAGCAGAGAACAAAAGAAAAAGATGGCTGAGTCTCATAATGGACCCTGTTAAACAGCATTACAAAGGGGCTTAAAGAGGGTTTTTCAATCCTAAAAGGCGCAGTTTATGTAATTTCTAATTTTCACCCTTTTCTCTTAATGATCAAATGCCAAGATGATATCCTTGCTTTGCTACTAGACATGCTGGAAGTTCAGACTGGACCTGAACAGACCAGCGCTACTGACTTATCCTCTGGTTGCTAAGGAAACTGAGTTTGTACGAATGGGCTAAGCCCAATACGATGCTTTTCACACTCAACCTGTTGGAACAAATCCATAAAGCAGAAGATGGAGGAGGAAGAAAAACAAAACAAAACAAAAAATATGGTCACATCCCTAACAAGAAAAAGATGCATAAGAGCTTTGGCATCCTGGCTTCCATCAGTACTCCATTCCTCTGTATTTTCTGGGATTTCCTGGGGTCCCCCCCCCCCCAGTTTTTTAATTTTTGTTTTAATAGCGTGCAGCATGGTCAAGAGACTGGATTCACACTGGAGAGACCTAGTTCAAGGCCATCTCAGCTATGCAATTCAGGCTCTAGAAAGAGTGCAGAAAAGAGCAACAAAGATGATAAGGAGTCTGGGGGCTAAACCATATAATGACTGGCAAAGGGAGATACAGTAGGTATGTTTAGCCTAATAAAGACAAGGCTTAGCCATCTTCCAATACTTGGAAGGCTGTCCCAGGAAGAGGGAGTCAATTTATTCTCGAAAGCACCTGGACACAGGATAAGAAGCAATGGATGAACGTTCATCAAGTAAGATCCAACGTAAAACAATTTCCTGAGCAATTTCCTGAGAACAATTTAATGAATGGAACAACTTGTTTCCTGGAGTGCTTCATCTCTGGAGGTTTTCAAGAAAAGATTGGGCAAGCATTTTTCTGGGATGGAGTAGGGTCTCCTGCTTGGAGATTAGGAGATGTCTAAGGTCACTTCCAGCCCTATGATTCTATGACTTTGGGCCATTCATTTAGTCTCTCTCAGCTCAATCTAACCTCACAAGATTGTGGTTGTGGGACAGATGTGGGTGCTATGTGTGCCACTGGAGGAAAGGCAGAAATACATCTGGCGAATTTAGTGAATTAGGAATCTGCTGCACATTTAAGTAACAAGAAAGTAGACATTAGGATGACCACTTCCTGAAACTGCTGATAAGAGCCGCGGTGGCGCAGTGGTTAGAGTGCAGTACTGCAGGCTATTTCTGCTGACTGCTGGCTGCCTGCCATTTGGCAGTTCGAATCTTACCAGGCTCAAGGTTGACTCAGCCTTCCATCCTTCCGGGTAAAATGGGGTAAAATGAGGACCCAGATTGTTGGGGGGCAATATGCTGACTCTGTAAACTGCTTAGAGAGGGCTGCAAAGCACTGTGAAGCGGTATATAAGTCTAAGTGCTATTGCTATTGCTATTAACTGTGCCTGATGCTGATCAGCCACTCTGAAGATCTACTGTACGTTCTGTACGTTGAGCAAGGAAGTCAATTTTGGTGGTCTACAATTTCCACACTCCCCACTCACCCACCCTTTCCATAATTATACAAGTAATCCTCGCCTTACAACAGTTCATTTAGTGACCGTTCAAAGTTACAACGGCACTGAGAAAAGTGACTTAGGACCGTTTTTCACAGTTACGACCTTTGAAGCAGCCCCACGATCACGCGATCAAAATTCAGGTGCTTGGCAATTGGTTCACACTTATGACCGTTGCTGTGTCCCAAGGTCATGTGATCCCCTTTTGCAAACTTTGGACAAGCAAAATCAATAGGGAAGCCAGATTCACTTAACAGCCATGTTACTAACTTATGTCATGATTCACTTAGTAACTATGGCACGAAATGCCGTAAAATGGGGCAAAACCCACTGAATGAATGTCTCATTTGACAACAGAAATGTTGGGCTCCACTGTGGTCGTAAATCGAGGACTACCAGTACACTGTATAGTTGACTTAATAATTGTATTGTATAGCTAAATAATTGTGTAGCTAAAAGTCTGTAGAGATTCTCAGTCATCCAGGTCATGGTTGTCCTAAAGGAGAATCTCTACAGACATTTAGCTATACAATTTGGGATGAACACCGTTTGAATGGTGTGGGAGTAGGAATGGATTTCCAGAAGAAAAATTGCAGACTCCAGGAACCAGGAGCACTACTCAGGTGACCCTGAGGACACAGATAAACCTCCAAGTGCTTCAACGACCCTCTAAAAGGATGCAAATGACCAGCTGTCTGCAAGAAATATAAATCCTTCCATTCCCCACTATCCTGTCAGAGCTGAAGAAGCTTCTTGGATGAGAAGCAAAACGTCTTCAAAAGAAAAAAAACAAGAAAGTCTAGTTGCCTCCTGAAAAAGCATCTTTGGGACAACTATGACCTGGATCTCTACAGAATCTCTACAGACTTTAAACAATTCGGAGATGTCACGTTTGCTCATCTGTCTGGAACCCACACTACATATCAGACATTAACACAATTGAGAATGTCCAGAGATATTTCACTAGAAGAGTATTACATTCTTCTGTTCGCAACAGAATACCTTATGCAACCAGACTTGAAATGTTGGGACTAGAAAACTTAGAACTACGCCGCCTTCGATCTGACCTAAGTGTAGCCCACAAAATTATCTGCTACAATGTCCTACCTGTCAATGACTACTTCAGCTTCAACCGCAACAACACACGAGCACACAATAGATACAAACTTAACCGATCCAAACTAGATTGCAAAAAATTCGACTTCAGCAACAGAGTGGTCAATGCCTGGAATACATTACCCGACTCTGTAGTTTCTTCCCCAAACCCCCACAACTTTAACCTTAGACTGTCCACCGTCGACCTCACCCCATTCCTAAGAGGTCTGTAAGGGGCGTGCATAAGCGCACCAGTGTGCCTACCGTTCCTGTCCTAATGTACCCATATACTCGTTAAATTTCTTGTACTCATAACCATGCTTGTACTTATATATTCACAAACATGTTTATACTCTGTTTATACTTTGTTCGTAATCATATATACGCTTGACAAATAAATAAATAAAATAAAATAAAATAGTGACATTGAATGCTGAATTCTCTGAGGCTGGCATGTACTTTAGGCTATCTGGAAGGACACCGATCCTCATATCTGTAGAACAGCACGTGGTAAGAATCTTGCTGTAATCATAGCTGCAAAGGGGCATATTTCAATTTGTTCTGTGCTCCATTATTTTTCTTAAGCTTCCGTCAACTTTGTTCCATTTTTGCATCCATCTAAATTTTTTCTGAAGTTCATATAAAATTCACAGGCGTTGGTGTCCTTTCCTTAAAGACCTGCGCTTTGGAAAAATATGTCATTGGTAATATGATAGAGTTTTGTACGTTTTCTCGGGACTCGTCAGCAGAATTTTACGCACACTTTGATCTCTGATGCACAGCTTTGTATGACTCTTTTTGACAGCCTGCAGTAAGGGAAGGGCACTTACTGCCCTTGAAGTAAAAAGAGCCGAGGTGGCACAGTGGTTAGAGTGCAGTACTGCAGGCTACTTCAGCTGACTGCTAGCTGCAGTTCGGCGGTTCAAATCTCACCGGCTCAAGGTTGACTCAGCCTTCCATCCTTCCGAGGTGGGTAAAATGAGGACCCAGATTGTTGGGGGCAATATGCTGACTCTGTGAACCGCTTAGAGAGGGCTGTAAAGCACTGTGAAGCGGTATATAAGTCTAAGTGCTATTGCTACTTCTGAACTATAGAGCTCTTTCTTGGTTAACCGTCGGCAATGCTGGTTAGACGGATTAAAAAATGAAGCCCAGAAAAATCTACATGGTTGTGCATTTCAGCCTCTGAGATTGATCTCAAAGACAGATCATTAAAATTGGAAGGGGCCATTTAGTCAACAAATCTAATTCCTGCTTAGGGTAAAAGGTAAAGGTTCCCCTCGCACATACGTGCTAGTCGTTCCCGACTCTAGTGGGCGGTGCTCATCTCCGTTTCTAAGCCGAAGAGCCAGCACTGTCTGATGACGTCTCCGTGGTCATGTGGCCGGCATGACTAAACGCTGAAGGCGCACGGAACGCTGTTACCTTTCCACCAAGGTGGTCCCTATTTTTCTACTTGCATTTTTACATGCTTTCGAACTGCTAGGTTGGCAGAAGCTGGGGCAAGTAATGGGAGCTCACCCCATTACGCGGCGCTAGGGACTCAAACCACCGAACTGCCGACCTTTCTGATCAACAAGCTCAGCGACTTAGCCACTGAACCACCGTACCCCCCTGCTTAGGGTATGAATCTGAATTACAACATCCCAGATGGATGGCTGACTGACTGTCTTCCACCTGAATACATCCAATGAAAGGGCCCCATCACCCTTCTAGATCAGGGGCCTCCAACGTTGACAACTTTAAGACTTTAAGCATGGCTGGCTGAGGAATTCTGGGACTTGAAGTCAAGTTGCCAAGTTTGGAGATCCCCGATCTGGATTATTGGCTCCACTGTCAACTGAAAGGGGTTTTTTAATGCTTCATTTGGATCTTGCCTTCCTGTCTTCTCAATCCTTTATTCCCTATTTTACTTTATTCCCTATTTCATGCACTCTGAGCATGATCTTCCTCTTGAGGCTTACTGGCCTTCCGTAAAGCCGTTAAATCCTGGCTTTTCCGGCAGGCTTGGGGCCAATAGTTGTTCTGATTGGCCCATGCATGGTTTTGTGAATGTTTTATTTTAAATATAGTTGGTTTTTTTTTCCCCTTTCTTTTTTTAAATTGTTTTTATATGTTTTATTTTTTATCATCACTATCATGATGTTGATTTTGTTTAAAGGAATTGTAACCAGACAACACACTGTCTATATGGATATTGAATATGTTAGTCTTTCTATTTAAATAATAATAATAATAATAATAATAATAATAATAATAATAAGATTCATTGCTGGAGGCTAGTCTAATATTTATTTCTTTATTAAATTTATATGCCACCCGTCTCATTGTCCTAAGTGGCTCTTACAATGGCATAAAAGCATAATTATGAAAACATTAAAAGTATATCTGAGAAACTGTCTCATCCTAATGGGATTGGCCCACCCCATCTATGCCAGATCCCTTCGGTCAACGAATTGTGGCTGAAGAAGAGCCTTTTCTGCCATGGCACCCGCCCTCTGAAAGTTTATGGAGATTCTCAGTCATCCAGGTCATGGTTGTCCCAAAGGTGCTTCTTTAAAAGGCAACTGGCCTTTCTGGTTTTTCTTTGAAGATGTTTCGCTTCTCATCCAAGAAGCTTCTTCAGTTCTGACTGAACGGTGGAGGATGGAAGGATCTGAAATTTGAAAGAGCGAAGGATGGAAGGATTTTGAAATCTTTCCATCCTCCACCATTCAGTCAGAACTTGAAGAAGCTTCTTGGATGAGAAGTGAAATGTTGTAGAAAGTTAGCACCCACCCCTCCTAGAAGAATGAAATATTTCGAGAAATATTAAAAAGGCAGAATATTATATTTCCCTAAAGGAGAAACATGCTCTTGGAAAGCAGCCCCCACCTTTGTTAATAGCCCCAGCAAGACTGGGCCAGCCTATCTACAAGACAAAAGACCTCCAGCTCCAGGGTGATGGGATTAAGACATGACCCCCACCCCCAGGACATAATAGGATTATCTAGCAGCAGGGCTCACTGCATTGCAAAATCACCTGGGGACATTGCATCACCCAGCAAGGTTCAACCAAACTTATCTCCGGCAACCTCAACTATGACCTCTGCATAGCCCCATGGGAGTCTGACAGCAGCCAGTAGAATACACAGTCTTGCACAGGAACAGGAAGTTCAAGTTCAAACCCAAAGAGAGGGTATAAATACCTCTCACTCTCCACTCCATGTGGTCAGCTGCCCAGGAACCAAAACCCATGTGGTCCTGTCCATCAATAAACCATCTTTCCAATCAGCATCCATGTTTCCAGTGTCTTTCTCCCCACTTGGAACTGAACCCAGATGGATATTTCTTCCAACAATGTCTTCAGCGAAAAACAAAGTCCAGTTTCCCTTGGGATGTTTGGGTCACCCTCTGAAACATTGTGCCCCCTGAAGACTTGGCTCTGCCAGTTGTCCTGGAGCCCCAACGGGTACCACATCAGAGGTGGGTTCTAACTTACCTCGCCGCTGGTTCACTTCCTCCCACGCTGTGTGGCTGCGCACGCATTGCACGCCGCATGGCTGCGCCGCATGGCTGTGCCGCATGGCCATGCATGCGCAGTGCCGAAAACTCAGCTTCTGTGCATGCGCAGAAGCAATACAAGCAAAAACAAGCAAAAAAAAGCCAAAAACAAGATGGCAGCGCATGCACAGTGCCAAAAACCTGGCTTCTGCGCATGCGCAGAAGCAAAAACCAGCAAAAAATTCAAAAAAATAAATAAATCCAAAAAAAATAATAATCCAAAAAAAAGGTGTCCACGGACCGGCACCGACAGAACCGGCTCCGTGACATCACCACCAGTTTACTACCAGTTCTATAGAACCAGTGCGAACCGGGAGGAACCCACCTCTGTACCACATACTGGAGATGGCTGACGGATTAAGACAAGACCCCACCTCCCTCCCTGCACATTCTGCTCCCTTCCTCCCCATCTTTTTAATTGTAAATTATTATGGTTTATCACAGCCAGATGTTCAGATTAGATTTGGCATTTTTATCCACCTATCAAGTCCTTCCCAAGGACCTGAGATAGGCAGATGTGGATGTTGGGTGTTTTTATTATTTCAATATTTTATTGGCTTTTAATATTATAAGCTGCTCAGAGTTGCCTGTAGGTGAGATGGGGAACAAACAAGTCTAACACATAAGTACATAAGTTTTCTGCCTAAGCAGGGGGTTGGACTAGAAGACCTCCAAGGTCCCTTCGAACTCTGTTATTCTATTCTATTCTAAATTTGACAACAATTAAATAAAGGTTTGCCACTCAGAAATACTACAAGATCTGCACAGTTCACATTATAGAGGATTCTGCAACATTGGTCTGGGAGACTTAGCAAAACAATGCTGGCTTGTTTACTTCCTTCCTTGCTTGGCTAGCAATAAGGTAGAACACTGGAGTTGATGCCGCTGGAGCAACAGAATTATCAAGCAACCTTCTAGTCCTCATGTTCTTAGCGTTATTTTTCTACCTCTCCCACAGGCAAGTGCTGCCTTAATGAAAGTAGCTGTTTGGTAGGGCAAAATGTGATTTGCACTCTCAAAAGAACATTATCCTGGGGACTTCCAGTCAATTTATTTTCCACGCCTAAGAAGTGAACTGAACGACGGGCCAATTTTCTACAAGAATATTGTATAATTCAAATTACTCTGGGAACGTAAAATACATTTCAGACCCGCTGAATGACTTTAGATAAATGTTAAAACTTTCCATACATTTATTTCCATTCCTACTCGCTGCAGCAAAGTGTGCAATACAGCTGGTCCTCGGTTGTTAAGTGAATCTGGACAAGAAACAACAGATGGAAACTAATCAAGGAGAGAAGCAACCTGGAATTAAGGAGAAACTTCCTAACAGTGAGGACAATTAACCAGTGGAACAGCTTGCCTTCAGAAGTTATGGGTGCGTCATCACTGGAGGTTTTTAAGAAGAGACTGGACAGCCACTTGTCTGATATGGTATAGGGCCATGATGGTGAAACTATGGCACACATACCACAGGTGGCACGCGGAGCCATATCTGAGATCACGCGAGGCGTTGCCCCATGTCAGCTCCAGCGCACATGTGCGCACTGGCCAGCTGATTTTCGGCCTTCTGGAGGGTGGGGGGAGGCCGTTTTCGCCCTTCCCAGGCTTCAGGAAAGCCTCTGGAGCCTGTGGATGGCGAAAAATGGGCCCAACGAGCCTACTGGAAGTCCGGAAACGAACTCCCAGTAAGCCCATTGGGCCATTTTTTGCCCTCCCCAGGCTTCAGGAAAGCCTCCTGAAGCAGCCTTCAGGAGGCTTTCCTGATGGGGAGGGAGAAAAATGGCCCAATGGGCCTACCGGAAGTTTCTGAACTTCCGGTAGGCCCTTTGGGCCCGTTTTTTGCCATCCACAGAGTCTGGAGGCTTCAGTGAGGCCTGCGTGCATGCGCGGGGGGGGGGGGGGCGCCAGGGNGGCGGCGGCCGCGGGGGGGTGTTATGCATTATGGGTGTGGGCACGCATGCACACGCTATCGTGCGCACGCGGTATCGTGCACATGCGCACCCTTTTGGCACCCAAGCAAAAAAAGGTTCGCCATCACTGGTGTAGGGTTTCCTGCCTGAACAGGGGATTGGACTAGAAGACCTCCAAGGTCCTTTCCAGCTCTATTCTGGCTCTATTCCAATCCTATTCTATTCTATTCTATTCTATTCTATTCTATTCTATTCTATTCTATTCTATTCTATTCTATTCTATTCTATTCTATTCTATTCTATTCTATTCTATTCCCTTTTGCTTTCCCTTCTATCTCTGCCTTATTAAGAAGCGTGTTCATCATAGCACACCATTTTTAAAAAAAAAATCCCTACCTCTTTCTAAACTAAAGGAGAAGCATGCTAATGAGAATGGGGTTTGGTAGATTCTCAGTAACAAGCAAGTTTTGTCAAGCGAACTGGTGTTCTCTCTTGGCAAGAGAAATATTTCAAAGACCTGAAGTGTTGAAAAAGTCCATTTAGGCCACAAAATCTGGCTCCTCGCTTGATTCAGGGATCCAAATTAAATTCATCCAGCCTTGGCTTGGATAAATCCAGTGCAAGGAAGCTTATCGTCTCTTTCAGTAATTGCTTTGGTTGTTGTTACTGTTAGGCTGTGTTTCCTCAACATTCAGCTGGAATCTGCCCTCCTGGAAATAAAATGCAATTTGTCTTCAGGGTCTGGACACACAATGCACATTTGAGTGAGAAGCATCAAAGACTCTGACCCAGCCTCCTAAAGGAGGAAAACCTGTACAACTTTCACACAGGTGGACACCAACCACCTGCATTCTCAGCAATGGCCACGCTGGCTGGGAAATTGTGGGAACTGAAATGCCCACAATGGAAGAATGGATGGTGAAGATGATGGAGTTGGCAGAGATGGTGAAATGGTTCTAATTAAAGAGAATTTATCTAGTTTTGTTTCTCATAGAAGAGAATATTTGTAGCTCAGGGTTAAACTGAGGAGTCCTTGGTGCTCTCTGAGCTTGGTGGTTTTCTTGCAGACGTTTCATTACCAAACTAGGTAACATCATCAGTGCCCTACACTGATGATGTTACCTACAGTAGTTTGGTGATGAAACATCTCCAAGAAAACCACCAAGCTCAGAGAGCACCAAGGACCCCCTTGGCTTTTGTTTCCATTTGGAAACTACTTCTGGGTTTCCCCAAAAGTGCTTTTTCAAGAGGCAACTGGACTTTCTGGTTTTTCTTTTTCTTTTTTTGAAGACGTTTCGCTTCTCATCCAAGAAGCTTCTTCAGCTCAGAGTTGAATTCCCAGAGCTGAAGAAGCTTCTTGGATGAGAAGCGAAACATCTTCAAAGAAAAATGGCAAATCTCATCACCTGTATTCGGCCTCTGCTTTGGGTGAAGACACCTGGGCTAGATGGAAAAACAGCCCAATCTGGCATAAGGCAATTTCCAATATCCAGAGGAAGACAAATGAGCAAAACCTTCTCAAATTCTGTCTGACTTCAAAAGGCAGTACAGGTAGTCCTTGACTTACAACCACAGTTGAACCCAAAATTTATGTTGCTAAGTGAAACATTTGTTAAGTGAATTTTGCCCCATTTCATGACCTTTCTTGCCACAGTTGTTAGGTGAATCACTGCAGTTGTTAAGTTAGTGACGTGGTTGTTAAGCGAATCTGGTTTACCCATTGACTTTGTTTTTCAGAAGATCGCAAAAGGGGATCGCATGACCCCGGGACACTGCAACCATCATAAATATGAGTCAGTTGTTGAGCATCTAAATTTTGATCACATGACCATGGGGATGCTGCAACGGTCATAAGGGTAAAAAATGGTCATAAGTCACTTGTTTTCTGCACTGTTGTAACTTTGAACGGTCAGTAAATGAATTGATGTAAGACTATCTATACAGGGGTGGGTTCTTCTTTTCTTCACTGCTGGTTCGCTCAGTGCTGTGCCGCACGGGCGGGCGCGTGCTTCGCACATGCACAGTGTGCTTCACACGTGCGCAGTGCGCTTCACACATGCGCAGTGCTTTAAAAAAGCTTCTGCGCATGCGCAGAAGCAAAAAACAAGATGGCGCCACCTATGGTGCCACCAAAAGAACTTGTTTAGGGGCGTGGCAGGGCCTGGGTCGCTGCCGGTTCTAGCGACTCAGGCCGCCAAGTTACTACCGGTTCTATAGAACCAGTCCAAACCGGGAGGAACCCACCTTTGTACCTATAGTTGGGCATGACAACAACAATTGACTTAGGCTGAAGAATATTTCAATTAACTATAATATTGCTAATCCTGACTACTGAAAAGCTAGATTGTCCTTGCCTGATCAGTGAAAGGAAGCGAGACGTACACAATATTTTTAAAGACAAATTAGAGTGGCGAGCGCTCCAGACAATGATGAAGGGAAAAGTTTAAGGCTTGCATTTAGATAAATTGCTTGGAAAATTTGATCCAACGACTCTTTTCAAATGTGATTATACAAACATAATTTGCATAAATATGATAATTAAAATTCTGCCTGCAGCACACTGCTTAACAAAAAGGAAGCAGCCAGAAAATGGCATCAAATAATCAGGGGAGAAATGTTTAAAATGTCACTATGCGAAGTTCTCGGCTCTCCATTAAATAAGTAATTCATTGCAAATGTTATCAGAGGGAGAGGAAATTAAGTTTGATATAGAAGACCTAATATTTGATGGTCTGATTTTTTTAATGACTTATCATTTCTTTCAGTCCAACACTTTTTATTATTCTTGCTTTCAAGATCAATTTAGTGGAAACTGAATTGGGATCCTGGGTTTGCTTCAAGCAGTTTCTTTTTCAACTTCAGTGTTACAGCCTATGTGGATGTTGTAATTCATATTATTTTTATTATTATTTATTATTTATTAAATTTGTATGCCGCCCAACTCCCAAGGGACTCTGGGCGGCTCACAACAATATAAAAAACCATTAAAAGAAACCATAATAAAAACAATTATCACGTGATATAGGGTCTCCTGCTTGAGCAGGGGGTTGGACTAGAAGACCTCCAAGGTCCCCTCTGACTCGGTTATTCTGTACAGGTAATCCTTGACTTACAATCACAATTGAGCCCAGAATTTTTGTTGCTAAATGAGAAATTTGTTAAGTGAGTTTTGCCACATTTTACAACCTTTCTTGCCACCTTTGTTAAGTGAATTGCTGCAGTTGTTAAGTTAGTAACAAGGTTGCTAAGTTGGTAATATGGTTGTTAAGCGAATCTGGCTTCCTCATTGACTTTGCTTGTCAGAAGGTCGCAAAAGGTGATCACATGACCCCGGGACACTTCAACCATCATAAATGTGAGTCAGTTGCCAAGCATCCAAATTCTGATCATGTGAATATGGGGATATCGTAAGTGTGAAAAATGGTCACAGATCACTTTTGACAGTGATGTTGTAACTTTGAATGGTCTCTAAATGAACTCTTGTAAGTCGAGGACTACTTGTATAATTATGGGAAGGGTGGGTGAGTGGGGAGTATGGAAATTGTAGACCACCAAAATTGAATTCCTTGCTCAATGTATAGAACGTACAGTAAATCTTTGGCAAGTCACTAAATGAGCTGTCATAAGTCGAGGACTACCTGTAGTCTATATTCTGTATTCTAAGCTCAAAATGCAAACCTCAAATGCAATCTGCTGTTTATATGAGTCATTCCAAGATGCACACAAGAGCATCTCTGCCTTCCCAAAAGAACCTTCTGTTGACACTTGTGTGCAAATTTGCAAGGGGGAGAAACATCTGGGCAGGAACAAGCCTGACAATGTACAGTACATTCCCTCCGTGGGTGGAAGCAAACAGGGGGAAAGTTTTTCACGGGTAAAAAAAAAAATTCCTTTTCAAGAAAATAGCAAATGAAGGAAGTTCTTTTTTTCCTCACTTTATAGCCGAGTCAAAATAGCACTAGCACTAGCACTTAGAGTTGTATACCACTTCACAGTGCTTTACAGCCCTCTCTAAGTGGTTTACAGAGTCAGCATATTGCCCCCCCCTCCAACAATCTGGGTCCTCCTTTTACCCACCTCGGAAGGATGGAAGGCTGAGTCAACCTAGAGCCAGGATCGAACTCCTGGCAGTGGGCAGAGTCAGCCTGCAATACTGCATTCTAACCACTGAGCCACTAGGGCTCCTCCTGTAATGCAAGCACTTTTTTAAAAAAATGTATCTTAAACTATGTTTTCTTCATCTATCTGCCTCTAAAATTACTCTTTAAAGCATATTTATTTAAGAAAATTTATATGGACGCCCAACTCACTCTCAGTGACGCCAGATGGCTTACAAGGATAAAAGCCCAATACAAGACCAATAAAAGAGCAATACCCCCTTTCCCCACCCCTCATGGTGGCAACAAACAATCAAACGAGCCACTTGATGGGCTCCATCCCACTCTGGGTTCCCCAGGCCCGTTGGCAAAACAGGTCTTCAGGGCCTTGCGAAAGAGTGTCACAGTGGGAGCCAATCTTATCTCTGCAGGGATGACGTTCCAAAGGGAGGGAGCCACCATGGAGAAGGCCCTTCTTCTTGGTTCTACTAGATCAGGGGTGGGGAAAGATGGCTTTTTTATGACTTGTGGACTTCAACTCCCAGAATTCCTGAGCTAGCATGATTTGCTCAGGAATTCTGGGAGTTGAAGTCCACAAGTCATAAAGGGGCCATCTTTCCCCACCCTTGTGCTAGATGGATCTCCTTAGGAGAATGGGCCTATAACCTTATTTATTTATTTATTTATTTGTTTGTTTGTTTGTTTGTTTGTTTGTCAACAAGTGCAAGGAAACAGGACACATGAAAAAATGGCACAAATAAATGGATATAAAGAAGCAAAACATAGCCATAAACACATAAAATGAGTACATACAAATGGGTACAGTAGGACAGGGACGGTAGGCACGCTGGTGCACTTATGCACGCCCCCTTAGGGACCTCTTAAGAAACGTGTAAGGTCCACGGTAGACAGTTTAAGGTAAAAGGTATGGGGGTTAGAGAAACTAACAACAGGATCAGGTAAAGTATTCCAGACATTTACTACTCTATTTCAGAAGTCGTATTTTCTGCAATCAAGATTAGAGTGGATTACATTTAGTTTGAATCTATTGATAGCCCTAGTGTTATTGGCGGTTGAAATTAAAGTAGTCGTTAACAGGTAGGACGTTAAGGTAGATGATCTTGTGTACTAAGCTTAGGTCGGAATGTAGACGGCGTAGTTCAAGGTTATCCAGGCCTAAAATTTCAAGTCTACTGGAATAAGGAATTTTATTGCGAGCAGAGGAGTTGAGTACTCTTCTTGTAAAATACCTTAAAATATCTTAAAATACCTTACCTGCCTCCCTGCTCTGGTAGGTCAGGCAGATGTGACTGGGAAAAGATGGCCCTTCAAATAACCTGGTCCCAAGCCATGTACGACATCTGGCACCTGGATCCACAAGTAAATTGGATTTGCTTCAGAATCCATTTTGTTAAAAACAGAAGTAGAAAAATCTTGTATAGATATCCAGAATTAAGCAATAAAAGAAGTAGAGGTAGACTGACTAATGATACAATGGAATCACCATTATACAGTCAGGGATGTCCACATATTTAAAGGAGTCAGAACAGGAAGTTGGCATCAGTATCTGAATGAAACAAATACATGGGAAAAACCTGAAGGATTTTGGGGAGTGGCAGGTAGACATCAGATAATAAGATCTACTGTCCCAATTTGGCTGGAGACCTTTAGGACATGGACTAGAGCACGAGTGTCAAACTCGCAGTGTCATGTGGCTGTCATGTGATGTTTCGTGAAGTTTTTCCCATTTGCGCAGCTGGGATGGGCATGGCCTGCGCGTGACGCATCCGGCCCGTGGGCCGCCATTTTGACACCCCTGGACTAGAGCATAAGGACCCTTCATTACTACCACTGATAGGCAAAGCACAATAACAACAAGAACTTCAATTAGTGAAGAGAGCTGTTTTCT
Organism: Thermophis baileyi; assembly: GCA_003457575.1. Classification (NCBI taxonomy): domain Eukaryota; kingdom Metazoa; phylum Chordata; class Lepidosauria; order Squamata; family Dipsadidae; genus Thermophis; species Thermophis baileyi. The sequence continues at coordinate 755,093 of QLTV01003107.1, read as the reverse complement.
CACAAAAGACCAAAAGCAACAAGCTACAGTTGTCAGGTTTCCAAGTGATGAAACCCATTCAAAAAAGAAAAGAGCAGAGTCCATCTTCTAAACAATTCCTTTTATTTAGGTAGACATCAAATTGGCAAAGTCTGGTGTAATTCCGGATCTGACCCAAACCGGAATTACACCACATAATATTGTAAGTTAGAAACACCCCATCAAAGTCCCCATTCTCCAATAACACTCAATCTACATTAACCAGCGTCTTCAATCTCTGTCTTCTGGTCTCACCAGGAGCAGCCTCTGTTCCCACGGGAAAGAAGGTCACCTATCCAAAACAATCATCACTATCTATTCGCTCCTTCTCCCTCCCCCCTTACATATTTGGCGAGCCCGAAAAAAAACCCTTACATAGTAAAGAGAAAGTAAAGGAATAAATGAGTATATTAGAGAGCTAAATAAAATGGTTACACCTATGTCAATTCCGGGCTCGACAACAATACCTGCTAGGGTAGTGTTTCTCAGCCTGGACTATGTTAAGATGTGTGGACTTCAACACCCACAACCTCTCAATCAGCATGTACTTTAAGATACTTTAAGATGGATGGATTTCAGCTTTTGGGAGTTGAAGTCCATGTATCTTAAAATTGTCAAGGTTGAGAAGCACTGTCCTAGGAATAGGAATTCTAGTGGCTTCACACCTGTTGGATGTTAGCAATAGCAGTAAGACTTATATACCACTTCACAGTGCTTTACAGCCCTCTCTGAGCAGTTTACAGAGTCAGCACATTGCCCCCAACAATCTGGGTCCTCATTTTACTGACCTCGGAAGGATGGAAGGCTGAGTCAACCTTCAGCTGGTCATAATTGAACTGTGGGAAGTCGGCAGAATTAGCCTGCAATACTGCATTCTAACCACTGCGCCACCATGGCTCTTAAAGTGAATGTTGAATGTGAACTGTAAAGGAATGAACTTGAGCAACATTTCCCAGCGTTGGTGGCTTTCAGTTGCATGGACTACAGTTCCCAAAATTCCCCTGCCAAACATGAGAATTCTAGAAACCAAAAAAAACCAAGTCCACTTGCCTTTGAGACAGACTGGGTAATATTGGATTACTTAATCCAATATTACCCAGTAATAGTACCCAATACTATTTATGTAGTATGATGTTGGGTGGTGGTGGTGGAGATTCTGTCCAGGGAACAATCAGATAAAAGAGGATATAGCCTGTAGCTACATAATGGATGGAGAAACAGGCCCAGAAGGGACCCTCCCTAGTTTCTTGGACAGTAAAGGAGACGGGGGTGGGAGGAGGATTATACTTTGCAGATTTGCAAAATTCTGTCAATGTAGGTTCACAGTAGAGTAGAATTAGCTCATCTGGTTGTGATTCCTATCTGGTTTACCCCCACAAGGCTGACAGTAATTGCATTGTTTACAATTACTGTCTTTACAAGTTAGGGATGCGGTGGCTCAGTGGCTAAGATGCTGAGCTTGTCGATCGAAAGGTCAGCAGTTCAGCGGTTCAAATCCCTAGTGCTGCATAATGGGGTGAGCTCCTGTTACTTGTCCCAGCTTCTGCCAACCTAGCAGTTCGAAAGCACGTAAAAAATGCAAGTAGAAAAATAGGGACCATCTTTGGTGGGAAGTTAACAGTGTTCCATGTGCCTTTGGCATTTAGTCATGCCGGCCACATGACCACGGAGACTTCTTCGGACAGCGCTGGCTCTTCAGCTTTGAAACGGAGATGAGCACCGCCCCCTAGAGTCGGGAACGACTAGCACATGTGTGCGAGGGGAACCTTTACCTTTACCTTTACCTTTACCTTTTTACAATTAAGTATGCAATCTCTCCTTGGGGACTTCCACCCATTCCAAATAATCACCCTCCTCCCAATTTTTGCACAGGACAAAGGTTCTTACGGGAATGGCAGGGAAATTTGTCTCCCTTTTCCCCCATGAAGTATATTTTTATTGCATTTGTAACAATAACAGAAGAAAAAGGGCATTTTCCAAACAAACAAAACCTTCTTACAATTCTGTTATATAACTCAAAAGAGTGCATGGAAGAACAATGATAAAAAAAAAAATCCATCAGCACTGGCATTATCTGGACCCTAACAACAGCAAACCATAATTGCACACCGGAGTTTTCTTAATGCTACTTTGAGAGGTTGGGAACTTAGCTGGTTTTCTGCATGAAAAAGCAGATGCTTTACAGATGTGCTACAACTTTCACTCTGTATCTGGGATGCCTCCCTAGTTGTGGGCATTGGGAGTAGTAAAAAAATAATAATATCCAGATGATGACCACGACATGCATAAAAGGAGGCAGGGCTCTGATCATGCAGCTACAGATGCCATCTTGATATTTCTGACACTCTTTGTGGATGCTCCTTACAGATTAACAGAGTTGGAAGGGACCTTGTAGGTCATCTAGTCCAACCCCCCGCCCAAGCAGGAGGCACCATACCATTTCTGACAAATGGCAGTCCAATCTCTTTTTGAAAGCCTCCAATGATGAAGCTCCCACAACTTCCGAAGGCAAGCTGTTCCATTGGTTGATTGTTCTCACTGTCAGAAAATTTCTCCTTATTTCTAGGTTGAATCTCTCCTTGTTCAATTTCCATCCATTATTCCTTGTCTGGCCTTCAGGTGCCTTGGAAAATAGCTTGACCCCCTCCTCTCTGTGGCAGCCCCTCAGATATTGGAACACTGCTATCATGTCTCCCCTGGTCCTTCTCTTCACTAGACTAACCATGCCCAGTTCCTGTAATACCTCCTGACCTTATATTAAATACTTTTATCAGTGCTCAGTCATAATCCCTGCCATGTAGGTGTCTCCAAGGGGTGTGATTAAAAAAAATATCAAGGTGATGGCTGCAACAGTGCAATTTATTATTTATTAAATAAATTTATATGGACACTCAACACACATTGGTGACTTTGGGCAGCTTATACCATTTATGTCTACACCCCACCCTCCTCCTCTTGACAGCAACAACACAATCAAATCAACTACTTGATTGGCTCCATCTCCATTTGTGGTCCCCAGGCCTGCAGACAAAACCATGTCTTTAAGGCCTTTAGGAAAAGCCAGAGGGTGGGAGCCAACCATACCTCTGGGAGAATGATGTTCCATAGAGAAGAGGCCAGCACTGAGAACACCCTTTTTCATGGCCCCACCAGACATACATCCCTAATCAATGGGACCTGTAACAAACCCTTTCTTCCCAACCTAAGGGGATGGGTGATGTAATAAGGGAGAAGACAGTCCTTCAAATAGCCTGGCCCCAAGCCAGGCAGGGCTTTAACCATGATAAGCAGAGCCTTGAATTGTAAGCAGAAGCAGATGGTCAGCCAGTGTCTGTAGGAGATGACCAGGCTGAGCCTGAGGGTGGGCTCAAATGTATCTGTCAAGACTGAACCGCTTTTGAAACTTTCGAGTCTTATCGCTATTCAACTTGCCAAAGAACTGGGGGAGGGAAGGGTGAGAAGGAATGCAGATGCTCCAGGGATAGACTGTGAGAGCCAAGAACCCACCAAGGTCATTGCTGCAGGTGTCCGACAAAGAAGTGAACTGTTCTCAAAACAAAAGGACAACGTGAACATCCATGGATGGGGAGAAGGGGAAGCTATTGTTTAACCATGCAAGCATTGCGCAGGAAAACCAGAGCTGGTTTTGATTCTTCAGTACCAAAATGGTGTATCCAATAAAGTTTTGCTTTTGGGATTACAAAGTTCCTGAAAGTGCCTACTTCTTTTGGGTTCGCTAGTCAGACCGTTGACAGTATCATTAGTTTGGAGTTTGACCTAAGTCCAGCCTCCCCCCATGAATTTCATTGACTCTTATTTAGCACCAATTTGCCTTGACCATTAGTAGATCAGATTCTTGTGTATGGGTAGCGTGAAATAAACTCATAGTACTTTTGAACTTTATCCTGGCTCCTGATTTCTTGCACTTGACAGTGTCATATATAAAGCAGATGGAGCTCCAATCTTACCATTATGGCCAACATCTTGATTTTTTTAATCATACTGCTGTCCTTTATGGAATTGTGTACCTCATAATTTCTTCTTTGTTTAATCATCTTCGGTCGTAGCTAACTGCAAAGGCTGACTCTGAGAACTTCCTGGTGATTCTTCCCACCATCCAACACCATAGAAATCCAGTCAAATGGATTGTTGCCTGCAATTGCTCTGTCTGCAAATAACAGAAATTTTGAGTAGTGATTCATACCCAGATCTTCTTGAACTTTCCCTTTTTAAACGAGGTCCACTATGTTTGAATTCTTCTAAATTTGGAGATTTCATTCCAGCTGAAGAAAGAGATTGCAACACTCTTAAAAATAACATTTACTAAAATATTTAGTAAAGTGTTTAGAAAAGGACATGCATGTCCTGTTTTTTCCACCTTCAGGGTTTGAGAACAAAGCTGTCTCCATCTGAGTGATGTTTTAGCCATGAGGAAGAAAGTATAACAGCAATAAAATGCTACTTTGTCAGAGCAAATTGATTTTTAAATTGAATTCTTATCAAATTAACCATTCATCAAGATCAGGCAATATTGCACAAATAAATTTTGCCAGGACTCAGACAATCTGCTTTGTTGAAGCCGCTGAAAAAAAGGCAAATCGTAATATGATTACCCAGCTGGTCTATCAGTGCATGGTATAGGACTCACTGAATGGTGCAATGAACATGAATTTGGGCAAACTCTGAGAGACAGTGGAGGATGGGGGTGCTGGTATGCTAGGGTCTATGGGGTTGTGACAGAAGAAGAAGAAGAAGAAGAAGGAGAAGAAGAAGAAGAAGAAGAAGAACAAGAAGAAGAAGAAGAAGAAGAAGAAGAAGAAGAAGAAGAAGAAGAAGAAGAAGAGAGGAGGGGGAAGAAGAAGAAGAAGGAGGTGGAGGAGGAGGAGGGAGGGGGGAGAAGAAGGAGAAGGAGAAGGAGAAGGAGAAGGAGAAGAAGGAGAAGGAGAAGGAGAAGGAGAAGAAGAAGAAGGAGGAGGAGGAGGAGGAGGAGGAGGAGGAGGAGGAGGAGGCCATGTCACTATAGTCACATGGTCATCTCAGGAACTGCTGAAAAAGATGCAGCCATTAAAAGTAAAAAAAACAAAAACAAAAACGTGCTGCTATGAGAATGTTTACCATTTTCCTATGGGGAAAAAAGGAGTCCCAGAATGTTCTTACATCTTCAAAAACTAGTTAAACCTCCTCTATCCCTAAATAGACCAATGATTCTTTTCACTTCATAAAAAAATGAAAACATAAATCTGCTGGAGCAGATTTTTGTAATGCAAGCTGAATTCAATTTACACCAATAAAACAGATTTATACTGATAAAATGGATCTTATACCTATAAAACTGATTAGATTTATACTAATCTATGCATTGCTAATCAGCATTGCAGGCAATTGCTTTGTTCCCTAGTTTGAATAATGGGGCTTGCTTCCTATAGGGATGAATTAAATATTCAGTTTTGCTTTTTCCTACCTTCCATCTTTAAACAAATTAAATCTTGATTCCCCCCACCCCTGTCCTACTTACAAAGAAATCTGGAATTTTATTTTAATTTTTAACAGAAGGGAGCAGAACTCAATTCTGATTCATGTACAGCAACCAAATTTAACTCTTATATCTAATTTCAGGCTATGACACCTGCTCACTAAATAGTTCTTAAAGATGAGATGCTCTTCAGCATAAATAAACTCAGTTTACCTACCCATCATAATTGTAGTCATGTCATGCAAAGTGTAGAAAAGGAAAAAGAAACTGTAAGGCTAAGAAATTAAAGGTGTAAGGTAAGAAAAACTAAAGAAAATATAGTTCCATTTTGTTCAGCGTTTCTCATATATGGCCGTTTAAAAATGTGTGGATTTCAGTTCCCAGAATTCAATGGAAATTGGTCCATTCATCTTAAAATGGCTAAGTTTGAGAAACACTGATCTAGTTTATACTGACACCATTCAATATAGTTGATATATTCAAGTACATATTCAATACATATCAGTCTACCCTTACAACTACCCTTGCTTGTACCATATCTATAGACTACTTCATAACTGCCTTTTGTTCCTTCAACTTCTCAACCATTTCTTTTTCAGGATGTTCTCAGCTCCATCTGATGTCTCCAACTCCATCTGACACCATCTTTCCTGGTTTTTCTCTTCCTTTTGACCAATTGACTGTCCTATTGTATTGTGGTTTTGCAGTTCCAACCTTATTCATTCTCTCCATATGACCAAATGATCTCAATAGACCTCTCATAATTTTCTATTCAATCCACATTCTGTAGGATCCTTGGTCCTCTCTGAGCTTGGTGGTTTTCTTGTGGACATTTCATTACCAAACTAAGTAACATCATCAGTGCTAGCTGACCGATGAAATGTCTTCAAGAAAACCACCAAGCTCAGAGAGGACTAGGACCCCACAGTTCAACCAGTGGTGAAATCCAAATTTTTTTACTACTGGTTCTGTGGGCATAGCTTGGTGGGTGTGGCATGGCTTGGTGGGCGTGGCTTGGTGGATGTGGCAGGGGAAGGATATTGCAAAATCTCCATTCCCACCCCACTCCAGGGGAAGGATACTGCAAAATCCCCATTCCAACCCCACTCTGGGGCCAGCCAGAGGTGGTATTTGCTGGTTCTCTGAATTACTCAAAATTTCCGCTACCGGTTCTCCGAACTACTCAAATTTTCCACTACCGGTTCTCCAGAACCTGTTAGAACCTGCTGGATTTCACCCCTGAGTTCAACCCTGAGCTACAAATATTATGTTCTATCAATTCACATTCATTTAGCGTTCCTGAATTCTGGTTTTACCACACACATTTCTTAAGTGTCCTATTCCATCTATATAAAACCAGATATGTCCATAGAGGTATGGCCAAAAAAGTCAAGAAGGCAGTTGCGGTGATGAGATCAAAGTTCCATCCATTTTAAAATGTGTGATGCATATTAAAAAGTGGGCAGAGGTTCAAGTATAATGTTATGGATGCCATCTTGACTTTTTTGACCATACCCTGAAGACACCTCTACATCCAACTTTCCTTGATAATTCTCCAACTCTCACTGCTGTATAATAGAGTGGGCTCTTACGCAACCATTTTTTTTTTGCTTTTTCCATAAAATATTCATTCCTTGTGATGAGTGGCGCAGTGGCCTAGAGGTGGGGCTCTCACCCCATAATCAGGAGGCTGTGAGTTCAATCCTAGGCAGCGGCAAATGTTACTCTATCTGGACGCAATGAGTAATAGTCTGCTGCAAACTCTGCATAGGCGTCAGGAAGGGCATCTGGCCAGTAAAAGCTCGAGCTTCATTCAGTCACCCTGACCCTACCCCAATGCGATGGATTACAGGGTCTTTAAAAGAAAAGAAAAAAGAAAACATTCCTTGTGACAAACCACATGATAAACACTAGCTCTCTATCTGTATGTGCAGATTTTAAAATCCACATGCAACTTGCGAAGTGCTCCCATTCTACTGTCAGGGTTCCAAGTCACACCCCCAATGAAAGAAGGCTTGAAGTTCCTCAAAGTTATTAGAGATGTCATATTGGCACATCTGGGAAAACCCGAATCTGAGAGTTCTGGGTTTTCCCCACCCAAAAGAAAGTCAAAGATCCATCCCCTGCACCCACAAGTCTGTCACACGGTCCAATCAATTCACCATCCCAACTGGAGACAACCCCCAGTCCCTCCCATCCAGGTGCAGGCCGAATGTCCTTGACTCCCAGAGAAAGGAATGTTGTTATGGCTTATCCTCCTCCACTCTGTACAATCCCCCCCTCCCGTTTTCCCAGGCACTAAATGTGGCAGCCCTGAAGCTTCAACGGTAAAGATGGCTTCCAGGGCTGACATCTACTTTCAAAAATCTCTTCCAAACTCCTTGAAGATTTAAATTTGGACCATCAGAATTGGATGGAGAAATGGTTAGATTTTAGGTGGTGTTGTTGTAAGGAATATCCTTCTGGGTTCAGTTCCAAGTGGGGAAAAAGACACTGGATTCCTGGAAGTTGCTTGGAAAGAAGGTTTAATGGTGGACAGGAGCACAAGGCAGGGGCTCCTGAACAGAAAAGGTGGATCACATGCTTCCAGATGTTGGGTGAAGAGAAAAGGGAGGAAAAGATGCTGAGTCTCTTGGTTTTTATGACCTCTGTTGGGCCCCACCTCAGTTTCCTGTTCCTGTACAGAAGTGTATCCCATTGGCTGTCAGACTCCCATGGGGCAACTCGGTAGGCTGTCCTGAATACCAAGCTAGTTTGAGTGCTGGCTGATGCAATCTTCCCAGGTGCCATGAGGCAGAGGGCTAATCCTAACTTTGTTATGTAGAATAGACTGCCCATTGACAAAGGTGGGGGGATGAGTGAGCTGGGCCATTCCTTGATGGCCCATTGACAAAGGTGGGGGCTACCAAGAGTGAGTCTGTTTCCTTTCTAAAAGCATGTTTCTCAATTTCTCTAGGGATATTCTATATAATATTCTGCCTTTTTAATATTTCCTAGGATATTTCATTTTCCCAGGAGAGGGGTGGGTGCTAACTTCCTACAGTGGAATGACTTGGGGGGTCACTGATGTGGGGGGAACAGAGGGATCTTAAGGACGGAAATAGAATTGGTTTGCTTTCCATCCTCTCACCGACCTTTATTTTGGAAATGAGTAATAGGTTAAGCTGGTTGTGTGAATGCAGCCATTGTGTGAGTGGGTGAGGGTGTTGTTGTTTTGTTTCCTGATGGATGGATTAACTTCAGCCCCTCGGCCACTTCTATTATCCAGCAACAAAGATATATGACAGCTGGAAAGCAATTTTGGATGCCTTCCTGAATAACAAAATAGCAACTTATTTGACAAACTATTTCAGTGCACATAGTAAGAGAGATAATGATAATTAGCCAAGTGCTTTATGCCCAAATGCTCTTGAATGCCAGAAAAGAAAATGCAATATTTTCAGTCATGATAATTGAAAAGATTATTAGGCTTATCTAAAATAACTTCTCCTCAACACCTCCCTCCTCCACGCAAGCTTCAGCATATCTGTTACATGCATTTGTATACAGATGTACAAATTTGATTACCTGATTCAATTCTCATGTTTACTGTTAGGGAAAGGTAAGAGGGGGGATACGTGGGCATGAATGTATGTGTGTGTGTGTGGTGTGAAGGTTCCCTTGATCAAAAGGAGCCATTATCTAGCTTGCTTTCAGTCCAGGGTGCCAGCTTTTTTGAGCTGCAAAAATCTAGATGACCATGAGGTGGCAGTAAAGAAATATAGAAAAACTATCTGTTATCATCTAGTGGTCAATTAGATTTTTGCAGTCCAGATCTTTAGATTCTATCTATCAATCCAGAAAGAGACAAAACCAAGGTTGAAAGATGAGTATAGTCTAAATCAGTCTAGGTTACGGGTGGACAACCTGTGACTCTAGAATTGCATGCAATCCCTTCCTTCCTTCCTTCCTTCCTTCCTTCCTTCCTTCCTTCCTTCCTTCCTTCCTTCCTTCCTTCCTTCCTTCCTTCCTTCCTTCCT
>QLTV01003107.1:707020-728045 GCA_003457575.1 Thermophis baileyi | reverse complement strand
GCAAATACTAATTTTTCAGTATTTCATTGACCATCAAAGGACAGTAGAATTTAGACAGAGTTAAGAATTAACTCTGTGTCCCTTCTTTTCTTTATCAGATTGCTAATCTGCTGAAACCCAGGAACATTTGCACAGAGCACCTGCTCTTTTGATTTTCTTCCTAGTAGATTCTCTTAGATGTTGCCTATCTCTATGTTTCTCCTGTAAATAAACCTTTCTGTTCTACACACACCCACACACACACACATACACACACACACACACACACACACACATATAATGTTTTTTTTCCTGTTAAATCACCTGGTATACCCAATATAAGTGGCCCAGGTTCTAATCCCATAAGGGTGTGGCTAGCTGATGAGAGCTAAATAGCTTGAAATAGATCTATACTAGTCTCCCTTTATTTATGTAAAAATATGTAACATATAGAAACGGACTGTCGTTTGTAAGTAACTGCCTGGATGGCCCCTGGAGGGGCCGAAAAGCAAAAAGGAAGCAGTAGGCTCCCTCCCATATTTGGGTATACCAGGTGATTTAACAGAGAAAAAAACATATATATATGTTTTATATATAAAACATATATATTAAAACATAACATATATATCTTGTCATGTTTATGTTTATGTTTATGTTTGAGGCAGAGACCCTTTGAGAGCTGTATGCAACATAATTTCATTTTAATGTATGCCAATTAGTGTACATTCAAAGTGACAATAAACTCCTATTCTATTCTATTCTATTCTATTCTATTCTATTCTATTCTGTTCTGTTCTGTTCTGTTCTGTTCTGTTCTGTTCTGTTCTGTTCTGTTCTGTTCTGTTCTGTTCTATTCTATTCTATTCTATTCTATTCTATTCTATTCTATTCTATTCTATTCTATTCTATTCTATTCTATTCTACTCTACTCTACTCTACTCTACTCTACTCTACTCTACTCTACTCTACTCTTGCAGAAGGTTGGGGATTTCCCAAGCAAGTGGATACTTTATTCACTTTACCATATTGTATTTTTTTTTATAAAACCCAGCAAATTGGTTGTGTGCTGCAGCTTTCATTCATAGTCTCATTCTATAAATGTCTACTCCAAAGTAAGTCTCTCTGTGGGTCAATATAATTCTTTTCAGGAAATTAATGGGATTGCAGCTTTAGTGTATTTTTGGATTGTGGGCTGATCGTACCCCACTAGTGCTCCTCTATGGATCGATAAAAACATCAGTATATTTTTTGGTGAAGTTTTAAGGCTCTGCAGATCATCAAAGGGACACCCAACATTACTAGAGCTTTGATCAAATTCAAAATTGAGTCATGAAGAAATTCTTCGCTTCTGCTTGTCAAAATGGAATAGATTCTTCGCTCTGGATTCACTTAATGACTGTGTGATTCATTTAACTGCAGTGATTTGCTTAACAGCCGTGGCAAAAAAAAAAAGGTTGTAAAAATCAGGTGAGACTCACTTAGCAACAGAAATACTGCTCCCAATTGCAGTCCTATGTTGAGGACTACCTGTATGTGGCAAGAGAACATATGGGGTTGTTCGATAAAATCATTTAGTTGCAATATACAATGTACTGTATATCTTTTAAAATAGTCAGGACATCCTAATGTCTCATCATTAACTGGACTTTTTCTTTCTAGTTCTACTATCATTTATCTCCTTTCACAAGTGGCACAACACATCACCCTAAACTGGAAACTTCTATTGTGATTGAAATATAAATGCAGCAGAAAAAGTAATTTGCTACATAATCATAACACTTACTAAAAAAAGAAGATAAGAAATGAAGACAAAACACAGCATACTACAATAATTTTTGAAAACATCAGCCATGCTGAAGTGTTTTTTTTTTTTTTAACTCAGAATCTTCAGCAGGGAAGGTAGATCAGCTTTAAGTGCTCCTAAGAAACAGGAGAATATAAACGTTTACATTAATGTGCAGTTTTAGTCTTTTATTAAGAGAAACTTTAGTGCTTTTTCTTAAGGTGAAAAGGGTCCTGGAACTGTGCAGGAGTGAAGAAACAAAGCTTATGCATTCCTTGTTTTATTCACATGCAAGATGAAATTAAGGTCACATGAATTGTTAATGCCACTTTATAATGCCTTGGTAAGGCCACACTTGGAATACTGCATCCAGTTTTGGTTGCCATGATGTAAAAAAAGATGTTGAGGCTCTAGAAAGAGTGCAGAGAAGAGCAACAAAGATGATTAGGGGTCTGGAGGCTAAAACATATCAAAAACGGTTGCAGGAACTGGGTATGTCTAGTTTGATGAAAAGGAGGACTAGGGGAGACATGATAGCAGTGTTCCAATATCTCAGGGGTTGCCACAAAGAAGAGGGAGTCAAACTATTCTCCAAAGCTCCTGAGGGTAGGACAAGAAGCAATGGGTGGAAACTAATCAAGGAGAGAAGCAACCTAGAACAAAGGAGAAATTTCCTGACAGTTAGAACAATTAATCAGTGGAACAGCTTGCCTTCAGAAGTTGTGGGTGCTCCATCACTGGAGGTTTCCAAGAAGAAATTGGACAACAATGTGTCCAGAATGATAAAGGGTCTCCTGCCTGAGCAGGGGGTTGGACTAGAAGACCTCCAAGATCCCTTCTAACTCTGTTATTCTTTTAAGTCCTTCCATTTTAGGAATCAAGCACTGCAGAAGGACTTTAAAACAAAACAAAACATGGTTGAATGTTAACAGATCTCCAGATTTTCTGACCGAGCTACATTTATTCCTAAAAAAAAGAGCAACCGTATCCTATCAGGAATGCAGTAAGGTTTATAGGAACTATTCTGAGGAAGCAACATTTGGGGGGGGGGGGGGCGGGAGGCAAAGTTGACATAACACATATATTAGGGGAATTTTGGAGCCATATAGATTTCAGGAGGATTTTGTTCCAAAACGTCTCTGCAACAGAGAAGTCTGTGGAGATTCTCACTCATCCAGATCATAGTTGTCTCAAAATGTACTTTCTCAAAAGGCGACTGGGCTGGGTTTTTTTTCTTGAGGAAGAAACCTCCTCCTTCCTCTTCCTCTTCCTCTTCCTCTTCCTCTTCCTCTTCCTCTTCCTCTTCCTCTTCTTCCTCTTCCTCTTCCTCTTCCTCTTCCTCCTCTTCCTCCTCTTCCTCCTCTTCCTCTTCCTCTTCCTCCTCCTCCTCCTCCTCCTCCTCCTCCTCCTCCTCTTCCTCCTCCTGGAAAAAACAGTCCAGTTGCTTTTTGAAAAAAGCGCTTTTGTTGTGATAGAGAAGGCACACTTCCTGGGTCCCAATAGATTTTAACTACTTAATTGATTGATTATGTGCCATTAAGTCATTTTCAAATGCTAGCAACCACATAAACTAAAAAAAAAAAAAAAGTTCAGTTGCCGTTTAAAAAGCACCTTTGGGTCAACTATGACCTGGATGATTGAGAATCTCCATAGACATTAAGCAACCACATAGTTTTTCGCCATGGTGATCTGTCCCTAACCTGGGCTTTCACGTCTTCCCATGGTGCATTCATGACCACTGTAGAATAGAATAGAATAACAGAGTTGGATGGGACCTTGGAGGTCTTCTAGTCCAACCCCCTGCTCAGGCAGGAAACCCTACACCACTTCAGACAAATGTTATCCAACATCTTCTTAAAAACTCCCAGTGTTGGAGCATTCACAACTTCTGGAGGCAAGCTGTTCCACTGATTAATTGTTCTGTCAGGAAATTTCTCCTTTGTTGCTTCTCTCCTTGATTAGTTTCCACCCATTGCTTCTTGTCCTGCCCTCAGGTGCTTTGGAGCATAGCTTGACTCCCTCTTCTTTGTGGCAGCCCATGACATATTGGAACACTGCTATCATGTCTCCCCTAGTCCTCCTTTTCATCAAACTAGACATACTCAGTTCCTGCAGCCGTTCTTCATATGTTTTAGCCTCCAGTCCCCTAATCATCTTTGTTGCTCTTCTCTGCACTCTTTCTAGAGTCTCAACATCCTTTTTACATCGTGGCGACCAAAACTGAATACAGTATTCCAAGTGTAACCGAGTGGTCATCCACTTTACTGCTGGTCATCCTCTTCTCTTTCCTTCCACCTTTCCCAGCATCAGAGCCTTCTCCAGAGAGCTGGATCTTCGCATCATGTGTCTGAAGTAGGATACTATGAGCTTGGTCAATTGTGCCTTGGGTGAGTGCTTTGGATTGAGGTCTTTGATGATTCATACGTTTGTTCTTTGGGCTGTCCATGCTATTCTCAGGCACCTTCTCCGTGTTCAGAGGCATCAATACCTCTTCCTATCCTCTAAAATCATTGTTTCATTGAGGGTTGTGAAATTTGTAGGTCAATGAGACTTTTCATCCAGAAGTATAAAAAGAGAATCTGAAATTTCAAACGGTGCCTTGAAAGAAAGTTCTCTTTGTAGATCTTCTGTAAGCATTTACTGAATATGTTTATATAAAGAAACAACGAAGGAAAGGCTTAGGTGCTGAAATGATGATCCTTATGAGAAATGCCCACAAACAAAGTGAGCTGTGCTCAGTGACCGAGGATGTTCATAAATACAGGCAGTCCTCAACTTAGCCCAAAAGTGAGACATTTGTTAAGTGAGTTTTGCCCCATTTTATGACTTTTTTTGCCAGTTGTTCAGTGAATCACTGCCGTTGATAAGTTGGTAATACGGACGTTAAGTGAATCTGGCTTCCCCGTTGACTTTGCTGGTGAGAAGGTCGCAAAAGGGGATCACAAGACCTTGGGACACTGCAACCCTCATAAATATGAAGCAGTTGCCAAGCATTCGAATTTTGATAATGTGACCATGGGGATGCTATTGGGCCTCTGTCTCTTCTTCAGAAGAAACATTTACCTGCTGGTGTCAACCCTGAAGTGAACCTGGCTGAGGCCATCTTGGAGGCTTCAGGGTTGTCACAAGGAAGAAGATGGGGCAGGGATGGGGGAAATAGCTAGCCGGGGTTTGTAGTCAAAACAAAAAGTTTTCCTGTGGGAACCAAGGACATTCCAACAGGTGGCTGGGGAGAGGAGGAGTGAAGTAACCAAGCAACCGGCCAGCACCTTGATTGGACAATGTGACTGATGACTTGGGTGAAGGGGGAACATTTACTTTATAATTAGGTGAAAACCGCGGGAACCTTCAGAGTCGGTTTTCACCAGTTGTGCCAACATGAAGTATCCAGTAAATCGTTCCTTGTGGAATCTACCTGCCTCGGAGTTCTGTTTTCTTTGGGTGCATTACTTGGAACGCTGACAGCTGGTTTGCAAAAATGGAACCCAATGTGCTAGATAACAATCCCAAGTTCTCCGCTGAAGGCAAGACTCAAATGGAGCATTTCTCCTGAGCGTTTCAAGCCCTAAAAGACCCTCACGGCAGCCTTGAGGATGAATGCTTCCTCATTCTAAACAAGCCTCAGAGCAAAAAAGAAAAAAAGAAAAAAATAATAATAAAATTTTTAAAAAGAAATGAAGAGGGCTTGGATTTCTTATCATCAGAAACGTGGAAAGGCAATTGTTCGGTGTCTTATACAATGCCCAGCCTTCTGCTATGTTATTCCTGGCTGGATTAGTTTTTTTTGTTGGGGGAGGGAGGTATTAGATTTGATGCTTGATGCTAAATAGTGCCTTTGGAAGTACATTCATGCTGAGATGATGGTCGGGTATGCTGCTCAGTACATTGGAAGGTTAGCAAGATCAACCCCACCCCCCCAAGTTGGAGCTCAGTGTTAACTCCCTCAAGGAAATCGTTTTCTCTAATTGCCCACTTCCCAAAGAAGAATAAAAATAGTGCCTTCTCATCTGCCTTGCTTTGTCACGGACAGATAATATTTACAATTTATTTATTCCCTGCCTTTATTATTATTATTATTATTATCTCTTTTATTCATTAAACATGAAACTCAGTCAACTGCACATTTAAAAATATATCACAAATATCATTGACTGGTGCTGATGGTTGATACGGGTTGCTGCCAGCGTCCTAGGTATCAACCAAGTATCTTCTTAAAATATATGATGTTCCGAGTAGCGCAGTTTTTTGCAGTTCCGCTGGGGTTATTGCAGGAAGCTGCAATTTCTTGATATGTGTCTCTTTTTCATCACTTTTTCCAGTTCTTTTTCTTCGTCTCTGGCATCTCCTGGTACAGCGATATCAATAAACTGTACTCTTCGGCCCTCGACAACTGTTATATCTGGTGTGTTGTGTTCCAAGTGACGATCCATCTGTATTTAAAAGTCCCACAAGATCTTCACCTTCTCATTTTCGGCAACTTTTTCCACGTTATGTTCCCATGACTTTTTGGATACAGGTAAGGGTTAGGGTTATTATTATTACTGTATTAATAACTCAAGGCAGCGAACATACCTAATACTCATTCCCCTCCCCATAACTGCAACCCTGTGAAATAGATTGGGCTGATACTGACTGACTCAGCCAAAGTTACCCAACTGGCTTTTATACCTAAGGTTGGACTAGAAATCACAGTCTCCTGGTGATTGGCCCAAAGTCATCCAGGCAGCTTTCATACCTAAGGCAGGACTAGAACTCATGGTCTGTAGAATCTGCAAAACTGTAGAATATTATGCCTCTCGGCTATAGCTTAGATCAGTGTTTTCTCAAACTTGGGAACTTTAAGATGTGTGAACTTCAACTCCCAGAAATCTCCAGCCAGCCATGACAGAGTAGAATTCTCCGTGCTGGCTGGGGAATTCTGGGAGTTGAAGTCCACACATCTTAAAGTTCCCAAGTTTAAGAAATAGTGGCTTGGATGGTCAGCAGTGGACAACCCATGTAAATCAGATGTGCATTTTGGGTAAACTCTGTTTGGTCCTCATGCTGCAAACAAAATCCCTCACTCAGAAGGCATTTAGCTTATGCATATCAGTCTCTGGTGGCTCATAGACCTGGACTGTATAAATTTACAGAACCACTAGATGGCAGTGTAGAAAAAGAAACATTTTGCAGCTTCTAGATTTTACACCCAATGTTATGGTTCTAACAAATAACCCCAAATTTAAGTGCTATAAATCCCACATAAATAGTTTGTTTTTATTTAAATTCAGGATCATAGGAAAGATTGTGCATGCAGACATCTCCCAAAAGTCAAGCTCTCTGTCTCTAGGAGGTGGAGGTGACATGATAGCAATATTTGAGGGGCTGCCACAAAGAAGAGGGAGTCAAGATATTCACCAAAGCAACTGAAGGCAGAACAAGGACCAATGGATGGAAACTAATCAAGGTGAGAACCAAGCTAGAAATAAGGAGAAATAGTTCCAGTGAGAACAATTAACCTGGGCAACAACTTGTATCCAGAGGTTGTGGGTGCTCCATCACTGGAGGTATTCAAGAAGGGATTGGACAGCAACTTGTCCGGAATGGTATAGGGCCGTGATGGCGAACCTATGGCACGCATGCCGGAAGTGGCACGCAGAGCCCTCTCTGCTGGCACGCACACAGTCGCCCCAGGTCAGATCTCTGTGGTGTTTCTTTCATGAGCTTCTGTTTCCCTGCAAACAACGAAACAGAAGCTCACGAAAGAAAAAGATCTTACCTCTTGCCACGCTGCCGGTTGATGGGATGCCGCGCCTCCCACCGGCCAGCTGGTCTTTGGGTCTCTGCTGCGCATGTGTGCATGTCTGTGCATGCGTGCAGTCGTGCTCGCACGCACATTTCAGTTTGGGCATGCACGCGTGCGCAGTTTGGGCACTCGGTATCTAAAAGGTTCGCCATCATTGGTAGGGTCTCCTGCTTAAGCTGGGGGTTGAACTAGAAGACCTCCAAGTTCTCTTCCAACTCTGTTATTCTGTATAACTCAGTGATGGTGAACCTTTTAGACACCAAGTGCCCAAACTGCGCGCGCGCATGCCCAAACTGATAGGTGCATGCGCATGTGCGGGCCTGTGCACGGGCATGCACGGGCATGTGCGCACATGCGCACATGCGCAGCAGAGACCTGAAGACCAGCTGGCCGGTGGGAGGCGGGGTATCCCAACACCGGCAGCGTGGCAAGAGGTAAGATCTTTTTCTTTCATGAGCTTCTGTTTCGTCGTTTGCAGGGAAATAGAAGCTCACGAAAGAAACGCCACGGAGATCTGACCTGGGGCGACGGGGCGCATGCCAGCAGAGAGGGCTCTACATGCCACCTCTGGCACACGTGCCATAGGTTCGCCATCACGGGTATAGCTGATTTTATGGAGTGTTAAGATATAGAACCTCTCAACAGAGCTTTCTGCTCAAACTGATGATTACAAAAGAAAATGAGTAGACTGTAGTATTGATTTCCTGAAAGTTTGCTGCTCTTCTTGTTAAAGTATGTTGGAAAAGAAATTGAGTCCTCTTAAACCAAGAAAAAGAGATGGTGGGTGACCTTGTATTTCCAAAAGCAAGAACAAGTTTGGTCTGATGATTAAGGCACCAAGGTAGAAACCTGGAGACCGTGAGTTCAAGTCCTGCTTAGCCATGAATGCCGGCTGGGTGACTTTGGGCCAATTGCTCTCTCTCAGCCCATCCCACCTCACAGGGTTGTTGTTGTGAGGAGAAAGGTGCATGTGGTATGTTTGCTGCTTTGAGTTATTTATAAAAACAATAAAGGCAGGATAAAACACATCTAAATAAATGAATGTCAGTAAGCAATGCCCAGAGCCAGCCCATCCTGAGCAACAGTGATCTCAGCCAGCAGGGGTTTAATTTCTTTATTTAATCCTATCCCCACTTTTAAAAAGAAGATTAAGATATTGGTTCTGCTGGATTTGAGGCAAGGAATGGGAGGAAGGAAATTAACCCTGGGTCAATATCCAATAAATATTTCCTCTAGGCTGGTAGGTTACTTGAGAAATTTATGTGGGCTAGTGAACAACCCCCCTAAGATTTTCTCTAGCAAACTGTGATTGTGTTATTGGAGGACGGTGGTTTTTAATTTACCATTTATCACATTGTTTTTCTTTTTCGGGGGAGAGTGAGGTCTGGTTTGTTTGTTCTTTTTGAAGTTTTAGGATTGTTCTGTTTCATTGTAGCTTTATTTTTAAATGTAATTTGGTGTTTTCTATTGATTTTGTTCCTAAATTTAAAATTTAAAGATGTGCTTTACTTTTCTGTTATATGAACACTCAAGCAAAAAAGAAAAACACACAGCCTAAAACATAGGAGAAATTTCCTGACATTGAGAACAATTAGTCAGTGGAATGGCTTGTCTTCAGAAGTTGTGGGTGCTCCAACACTGGAGGTTTTTAAGAAGAGATTGGACAACCATTTGTCTGAAATGGCATAGGATCTCCTGCTTGAGCAGGGGACTGGACTAGAAGACCTCCAAGGTCCCTTTCAACTCTGTTATTCATTGTTGCCAGAGATTGCCAGGAATTGGGTGTGTCTAGATTAATGAAAAGAAAGACTAGGGGTGACATAATAGCACTCTTCCAATATTTGAGGGGCTACCACAAAGAACAGGAGCCCAACCTATTTTCCAAAACACCTGAAGGCAAGACAAGAGGCAACGGATGGAAACTAATCAAGGAGAGAAGAAACCTGGAATTAAGAAGAAATTTAACCAGTGGAATGGCTTACCTTCATAAGTTCTGGGTGCTCCATCACTGGAGCTTTTCTAGAAGAGATTGAACAGCCATTTGTCCAGAATGGTATAAGGTCTCCTGCTTGAGGGAGTTGGACTAGGAGACCTCAAGATTCCTTCCAACCAGTAGTGGGTTCTAAAACCCGTTGCATGCGCAGAAGCGTCCCCGGTAGGTGGGCGGAGCATCCAGGGTGGGTGGGTGGAGCCTCCCACTGCTGCCGCTACCGGTTCTAAGAACTGGCCCGAACCGGGAGCAACCCACCGCTGCTTCCAACCCTATTGTTCTAGAATTCTAGAATGCTGAAAGGCAACAGTGAGGTATTGGAAGAGAGATGTGTGTCCTGGCCAGTCTTCCCAGAAGCTCTTAAAGCAACCATTGATCTTCAGGAGTGATCATATGCCTCATGGTTAAAGAAGATTAAATAGTTACTTCAGCTGGATTTGACACACGGAAGAGAAGATCTCCATGATCTTCTTTGCCCAAGGCTGCAAAACATTTTGGACGAGCCTTGGGAGCTGACACAATTAACAATGTTTGTATAGACTCCATGACTGCATGATAATGTGTGGGCATGAATGGAAAACTCCTGGAAATTAACCTTCCAGCTTGCAATGAAGGATTTCTCTGCTATTGAAATGGTGGAAGGCTCCCTTTTAGGAGATTAAGTTCATCTGTCAGGTAAGATTTGCTGTATATATTTTTTGTTCAAGATGGACAAAACCCAGGATATTAAAGAGCGAGAGATTGAAATCTCTGAATTTTTATTCAATATCTCCACCGAAGGGATCTTTTGTCTTTCTTCATCTAAATTTATTTATTTTTTGCTTTTATTAGGTTCTCTTACAATAATGAGCCTAGAGCAGTGATGGCGAACCTTTTTGGCACCGAGTGCCCAAACTGGAATGTGCGTGTGTACCGGAGCCCCAGAAACTCGAAGACCAGCTGGCCGGTGTGCATGCATGCGCCGGCCACCTGATCTTCTGGTTTCTGGGGCTCCGGCACGTGTGAAGATCAGCTGACCGGCGTGCATGCGCGCATCAGAAACCAGAAGAGCAGTTGGCGATGGCACGCGTGCCCACAGAGAGGGCTCTGCGTGCCACCTCTGGCACGCGTGCCATAGGTTCGCCATCACGGGCCTAGAGACTATGCCCTAAGCATACATTTACTTCCAGTGTTACCACTTTGTAGATCATTTCAAGAAGAAGCAACGAGTTTTGGAGCCCTTCACTTGCCATAGAAGGAAGATAGAGGCGTCCTTTTTTCACCTGGATAAAAGTAGCCAAAAGGAGATAGAAATGGACTGCCTAGAGAAGCCCCTTTATTACAAGGCCACTCAAAAGCCACCATCTTCCATTTTGTTAGCCTCTCCACAGATGCCCCTATAAATAAAAAAATACTTTGTATTATCCTGATAACCTGATTAAACAGGGAATTAGTTTAACTCCAACTAGCTCTAGACCTGTTTTAGGCTGAGGGAAGCCACCTCTCCTAGAAGAATGAAATATTTTGAGAAATATTAATATTTGGTGCCCATTAAGAAGGACTGGGCCAGCCTATCTACAAAACAAAAGACCTTCAGCTCCAGGGTGATGGGATTAAGACATGACCCTCCAGGACATAATAGGATTATCTAGCAGCAGAGCTCACCACATGGCACAATCACCTGGGGACATTGCATTACCCTCCAGGCTTCAACCAAACTTCTCAGACAACCTACAGAGTTAGCTATGACCCCTACAACAGCCAATAGAATACATGTCCTTGAACAGGAACAGGAAGCTCCAGGGCAAGGCCCAAGAGAAGGTATAAATAACCCTCATTCTCAACTCCATGTACTCAACTGCACCAGGACCATGTGCTTGGTGGTTTTGTTCACAATTAAACCCTCTTTCCAATCAGCCTCCATGTTTCCAGTGTCTTTCACCCTGCTTGGAACTGAATCAGATGGATAGAATAGAATAGAATAACAGAATTGGAAGGGACCTTGGAGGTCTTCTAGTCCAACCCCCTGCCTAGGCAGGAAACTCTACACTACTTCAGACAAATGGTTATCCAATATCTTCTTAAAAATTTCCAGTGTTGGAGCATTCACAACTTCTGGAGGCAAGTTGTTCCACTGATTAATTGTTCTAACCGTCAGGAAATTTCTCCTTAGTTGCTTCTCTCCTTGATTAGTTTCCACCCATTGCTTCTTGTCCTGCCCTCAGGTGCTTTGGAGTATAGCTTGACTCCCTCTTGTTTGTGGCAACCCCTGAGATATTGGAACACTGCTATCATGTCTCCCCTAGTCCTTCTCTTCACTAGATTAGACATACCCAATCCCAGCAACCGTTCTTCATATGTTTTAGCCAGGGGTGAAATGCTCCCGGTTCACTCGTACCTGTCGGTCGCCGTAGAACCGGTCGCCAAGGTAGCGCGAGGCACCGCCCACCCACCCATACGCCACCCGGATGCCGCCATTTGGGTTCTTTTACCCTCTGCGCATGCGCAAAGCATTCTGTGCATTCGCAGAGGATAAAAGAACTCAAATGGCGGCGTCCGGGCGGGTGGGCGGCGCCTTGCGCTACCTTGGCGACCGGCTCTACGGCGACCGACAGGTATGAGCGAACCGGAAGCATTTCACCCCTGGTTTTAGCCTCCAGTCCCCTAATCATCTTTGTTGCTCTTCTCTGCACTCTTTCTAGAGTCTCAACTCTAGTTTTAGTCTTGTTGGATATTTCTTCCAAGAAGACTAAAACTAACCATCAACTCTTTGGGTTAGTTATCCAAGTTAATTAACTGGGTAAGGATATCTGTATTCTCTGTACACTGTCTCTTATTTAATTAGGGTTTTGTCTGAATGGGTTAGGGGGCTGTGAGGTTTTCCCCAAATATAGAAAACTGTATAATGCTTTTAATTCTCCCTCCCACCATCAATGAGAAAACGATATCACTTGCATAAATACACATCAGTTGAAACTGTTCCAACATTTTTCATTAGAAGAGTGCATTTCCAGGAATAGGGGGAAAAGGTAATCAGAAGCCAGGCTTTGGAAATGAGAGGGGTCTGTTTTAAAGTCATTGAAATCAGGTAATAAAATGACCCAATAGTGACATTTCATGTATAGGAATTAAGTGTCCTATTAGCTTCTTGAAATGGATTTCAAGAAAGCTAAACAGCGTTCCCCCCAAAACAGAGAAGTAGGCCAGCTAATTCTAAGCCAATTAAAGTAACATTTGATAGCACTGTGGTTCTGAATAGGTGATGAATTTAAAGCTGGCCTTGGAAACGGGGAAGGGATGAGCAAGCCATTAAGAGAGGAATTTCAGAAAAGACAACTCAGTCCTTCCTCAGAAGGAAACTCAAAATAATCCCATCTTGATTCTGTTTGGTATAAAATGGAGTAGACCATGGGTGTCAAACTCGAGGCGTCACGTTACTGTCACGTGACGTTTCACGATGTTTTTGCCATTCGTGGAGGTGGGGTGGGCATGGCCTGCTGGTGAGGCATCCGGCCCACGGGCTGCCAGTTTGACACCCCTGGAGTGGAAAGACACTCTGACAGGCTTTTGAGATTCTGTAATTATATCCTACAAAAATACAGGTAGTCCTCAAACTTATGACCACAACTGGGACTAGTACTTCCACTGCTAATCAAGGCAGTTGTTAAGTGAATTGCATTGGATTTTATGACCTTTTCTGCCATGGTTTTTAAGTGAATCACTGCAGTTGTTAAGTGAATCACTGCAGTTGTTAAGTGAATCACACAGTTGTTAAGTGAATCTGGCTTCCTCTAGTGCAGGGGTGTCAAACTGGTGGCCCACGGGCCGGATGCATCATGCACAGACCACACCCATCCCAGCTCCGCAAATGGGAAAAACATCACGAAACGTCACGTGATGGCAACATGACACCACGAGTTTGACAACCGTGCTCTAGTGACTGTACTTGTTGGATGCCGGTTGGGAAGGTCACAAATGGCAATCACATGACCCTCATAAATACATGCCAGTTAACAAGCAGCCATATTTTGATCATGGAATCATGGGGGTGCTGCGATGGTCGTAAGTTTGAGGACCAGTCATAAGTCAATTGTTTTTTTAATGCCATTGTTAACTGTCGCTAAATGACTGGTTGTAGGTTGAGGACTGCTTGTAAACAACCATCTTTGGAATCTTTGCTGCTCCCGTTTCTTGACTTGGCTTGAAATGACAGAATAGAACATTCCAGAAGTCCGGCTTGACTTATGACCATAATGGAGCCTGCCTATCATGGTTATAAGTCGTGATGGTCATAAAACACATCGGTCACACAACCGACCTGATTTTATGACCTTTTTTTTTTGTAAAGGGCTATTGTTCATTAACTGAATGCCACGGTCTTTAAGTGAACCAATGTTTTGTGATGGATGTGGTTTGATGAAAATCAGTTTCCGGCAAAACCATCGTAAACATGTTCACGGAATGGTGGGATGCTACAAATGACCCTAAATAGGGCCTGGTTGTTGTGCACTTGATGTTCAATCACACAACTGGGGGCACAACCATTGGAAGTTTGAATCTGGGTCATAAGTAGTCTCCTAGGCAGTAGGTCTGTCATAACTCTGAATGGTTGCTAAGCAACTGGTTGTAAATTGAGGACTACCTATAATCCCTCCTTCAGTGTTATCCCTCAAATAACCAAGAAAGATAGGCTTTTCTTCTTCTTGTGCCATATCCATCATCGGATGTTGGAGATCATGTTGGCGATCCTATTTTTATCAACAGCCGCCCGAAAAAGTGCTGCTGAGTTTTGTCCAAACCAGTCCCTTAGATTTTGAAGCCATGATGTTCTTCTTCTGCCTGGACCTCGTTTGCCTTCAATCTTTCCTTTTTCTGGGTGTCGCGTCACATGTCCAAAATATTCTAACTTTCGCTTTTTTATGGTTTTGATGATTTCCCTTGGCTTTCCCAGGCGGCTTATCACCTCCTCATTTCTGATTTTGTCAACCCAATTTATTCGTAACAGCTCCCTGTAAATCCACATTTCAAATGCTTCTAGTCTCTTCAAGTGGCTTTCCGTCAGAGGCCAACTCTCCACTCTGTAGAGATAGGTTAGGCTGACTTAATTTATCCAGTAGGTTTCTATGGCTGAGGGTGTCTTTGTAACCCAAGCCCAACCTTCTGTGTTAGCGGTCATTCAGCATCACAGGTCCCTCACTCTTGATCTGAGCCATTCGACTTTCCCTTCTGATGTAGAAAGCTTCCAAATGAAACAACAGGCCAGAACAAGGCCTGATGTAGTTTCACAGAAGCTTCCAAAACAATCTCTTTCTCAGGAACAGCATACGGTGGTCGGTTAGATTGCCCCAGGGGTGGGCTTCAAAAATTTTAGCAAGGGGTTCTCTGTCCGGTTGCTGGGTGGGCGTGGCCATGGTGGGCGTGGCCAATATCCTGAACCATGGCGGGGGGTGGCGTTTTTGCCCTCCCCGGGCTCCGGAGGCTTTCCTCGAGCCTCCGGGAGGGCAAAAACAGCCTTCCCAGGCTCAGGAGGCCCTCTGGAGGCCGGAAACAGGCCCGTTTCCAGCCTTCCCGAACTTCCAGTAGGCCCATTTTTCACCCTCCCTGAGCCTCCGCGCGCGCCCTGCACTTACCTGCATCCAAAACGGGCTGCGTGGGGACTCCTGGGAGGGGCGGGGTGGGCAGGGCTGGCCGGGGCCAGCCAGGAGTGGGATTTGGGGGTTCTCCGAACTGCACAGAATCTTAGCTAGAGGTTCTCCCGAACCCCTGCGAACCCCCAGCAGCCTACCCCTGGATTGCCCCCAATGAACCCCCTGCGACTTGGGAAAGATGCCATCCTGATAGGATCATTGATTGAAGGCTCAAAAATTGCAGGGAGAAGGTTTCTGATGCAGCATTCTCTGCTCTTCTAGAATTTTAGGCCGTGTCCTTGTTTACAAACCAGCCCTGTTCAGTATGAAACTGAAATCTTTCGTTTAGCAAGAGTGCAATGAAGAATAACAATGATGGCATGTTCACAGATGCGCCCTATTGTAGTCGGGAACGGAAAGTTTTCTGAAGGAGGACAAGCAGAAGTTTGACAGTCAAGGTCAGTTTTCTGTTTTCCCCGCGACTGTAGTGCTTGAGTAGACATTTATGGCCATGCTGAGTGTTCTCGAGCAATTGGCAGAACTCCAAGTTCTTATTTGTACAGTGCATTATTTGAAATGACAAATATATGTAATAATCCATTCAGAACAATAGCACCTTCTCTGGAGAGTTGGTACTTAACACAGAAGAAGGCTTCTTTGTCTATGTTGCACGGTTTCTAATAGGTTTTCTTTGCTTTTTTCAGATCAAATTTCCAGATTTGAGGATGGAGCCAAGCAAGTTTACATATCTGCAGCAGACTTTTCCTGCTGTGGTGTCCTCACTGTGGAATCTTCTCCCCCAAGAGATAGGGTTGGCCCAGGGGTGAAATTCAAATTTTTTCCCTACCGGTTCTGTGGGCGGGGCTTGGGGGGCATGGCAGGGGAAGGATACTGCAAAATCTCCATTCCCTCCCCACTCCTGGGGGAAGGATACTACAAAATCCCCGTTCCCTCCCCACTCCAGGGGAAGGATACTGCAAAATCCCCACTCCCTCCCCACTCCTGGGGGAAGGATATTGCAAAATCTCCATTCCCACCCCACTCTGGGGCCAGTCAGAGGTGGTATTTGCTGGTTCTCCGAACTACTCAAAATTTCCGCTACCGGTTCTCCATAACTGGTCCCTCTGGTGCGTCTTATACTCCGAAAAATACGGTAATTCCCCGGAACTATGGATCACCAAAAGCAAATGCAGACGGCAAAGGAGGAGAGGTAAAAGGGTGGGAATTTTAAATAGGCGAAGGAATAGAGGAAATAAAAAAACCCCGCTCCCTTCAATCTTCCTATCCAATTTATGTTCACTTGCTAATAAGATGGATGAAATACTCCTTTTAAACAGATGCAATTCTGATTTTTACAACACATCTGCCCTATGCTTTATTGAATCCTGGCTAAACGAGGAAATTGATGACAATAGCATGCATATATCAGGGTTTCAGATACTTAGAGCAGATAGGATTGTAGAACTATCAGGGGAAAAAAAGGGAGGAGGCTTATGTATATATATCAACAACAGCTGGTCTCAGGACATAACTATAATACACAAATTCTGTGATGAAAATTTAGAGTCTTTACTTATCAACTGCAAAACATTTTACTCTCCACGTGAGTTCTCTTCATTTCTACTAATTGCTGTGTATGTCCCTCCACAAGCCTGCGTAAACAAGGCATTACAAACTCTAGCTGACCAGATTATGGAGGCTGAAGACAAATTCCTTGTGTGTCCAATCACACTTGGCCAATATTCTATTCTATTCTATTCTATTCTATTCTATTCTATTCTATTCTATTCTATATAGATGTCAGGCCTGAAACCATGAATGACATGTGGTGATTTTTTATTGTTTCAGACCTGTAGACAGAATCTTGCCAGACTGAACACTCTACTATCTGCATCTGCAATATACTCTGGAAACTACTGGGGAGGGGTTGTCTTTATCCTCTTTCTCTCACACATAACATCCAGACTGAGTTCTTCTGGAATACACCCCCTCACTTCTGAGAATTGACCTCCTTACTTCATTCCAGCACAGTAGGCCTAAGTACAATTTTTTTGCTGCAGTTTTTCTCTGTAATTTTTGTCACGTGTGCCAAGAAAGTTAGAGTGTCCTCCTTTCTCCCCATTTGTCCTCCTTTCCAATTGTCCATATCCTCCTTTGCCTGTTGAGATACCTGGTAACTCGACACCCATCCTCACCATCTTTACCTCACCTTCGGAATTGCCCACCTGGATTCACTGAGGCTATGGAACATAGAATAATGACGAGATCAAGCATGTGTCAGAAGTAAGGACATAAATAACTCAGTGTCTGCAGAAGAGAAGACAAAAAAAAGTACAGAGCTTCTCTTGATATGAGATGGGTCACTTTGGAATAGACAATTATTACCCACTCAAAAGACTGCCTCTGGGAAGAGAGCTGAATGTGACCTTGCAAACCGCAGGGCAGGAATGAAAAATTGTGAAATTATGTAGGAATCTGTCAACGGCCATGGGTGCTCAGCAACAGTCATAAATGGGGATTGTTAGAAACTCAGGTGATACACTTTTTACTCTATGTTGTCTATATCAGGAGATGGAGTAGGGTAAGATGAACATTAAGAGATTCTTCTAGTATTGCCAGAGAGAAAAGCAGATGTGAGACAATCTCAGGATATGGAAAAAGCAACAGTAAGGAATAGGTGATCTAGAGACAATGTTCACAGGTTATGATCCACAGAGCTTTAGTGGTCCATGAGGTGATTTCCATTACAGATACAAAAAAAATATACTTATTTTATTTATATCCCATCTTTATTATTTTTATAAGCAACTCGTGGTGGCTCAATGGCTAAGACGCTGAGCTTGTTGATAGAAAGGTCGGCAGTTCAGCAGTTCGAATCCCTAGTGCCGCGTAATGGGGTGAGCTCCCATTACTTGACCCAGCTTCTGCCAACCTAGCAGTTCGAAAGCACGTAAAAAATGCAAGTAGAAAAACAGGGACCACCTTTGGTGGGAAGGTAACAGTGTTCCGTGCGCCTTTGGCGTTTAGTCATGTTGGCCACATGACCAAGGAGACGTCTTTGGACAGCGCTGGCTCTTCGGCTTTGAAACAGAGATGAGCACCGCCCCCTAGAGTCGGGAACGACTAGCACATATGTGCGAGGGGAACCTTTACCTTTACCTTACAAGGTGGTGAACACATCTGATGCTCTTTCATCCTCCTATTTTCCCCACAACCACAACTCTGTTGGGCTAAGAAAGAGGGAACTTGCGCATAGTTCTCAGTTGGCTTTCATGCCTGAGGCAGAACTAGAACTCAGAGTTTCCTGGTGATTTGCCCAATGTCATCCAGCCAGTTTTATGCCTAAGGCAGTACTAGAACTCACAGTCTCCTGGTGATTGGCCCAAAGTCCCCAGTTGCTTTTCATGCCAAAGGCGAGATTCGAGGATCACAATTTTCTGGTGATTGATCAAAAGTCACCCAGCCACTTTTCATGGTTAAGGCAGGACTAGAACTCATAGTCTCCTGGTTTCTAGTCTTAACCATGCTTAACCTTAACCATTAGACCAAACTGGTTCTCAGCCTAATACTCCTTTCTTCTCCTATTTTCCTCACAACAACAATCTTATGAAATGGGTTGGGCAGAAAGAGAGTGACTGGCCCAAAGTCACCTAGCTGGCTTTCATATCTAAGGCAGAACTAGAACTCACGGTTTCCTAATTTCTAGCTGGTGTCTTAAGCACTAGACCTAGAGGTGGTCTAAAACGTTGTCGGGGAAAATTGATACTTTTCCTCCAAATCTCATACCACTCATAAAATACTCACCTGATGTTACAGGTAGTTTAATACTTGATAGTACATCAGCTTCATCTTTATTTTTAATTCAAGGATTTTTTGGGGGAAAAAATAGGTCTTGCTGAAAACCTGTTGGGTATCAAAGGGAGTGTTTGAGGTATTGTGTTGTCCATTCTAAACACAGTAGCCTCTACAGGGGAGATTAAAACTGTCAAGATGGGGGTCAGAGCTATGTGCTTAAGGCCCCACCCCTTTTCTATGTCCACTGATACATGTTGGATACATGTGTGAAAGAATAGGGCTTCAACTGTACAATCGTAACCATCATCTTCAATTTTTGGTATCCCTCCAGAGGTCTCTGCCATTGACACAAAAGTTGGAATAAAGCAGAGTTGTTGAAAAAGAGCACATACTGGATAGGAAAGGATTATATATACATAACTTCTGATTTTTAAAGATTTTTTAAAATGATATTTTTAGATTATTTCATCTGTACATCGCCCAGAGCCTTTCTGAGAGCGAGATGGGCAGTTTTAAAATTTGATAAAAAAATAAAAAATAAAAATAAAAATAAACTTCTGACACAAAATGTGTATTTGTCTTCTCTAGAACAGTGCATCTGTATTAAATGGTTAATTAAACTTGCTGTTTTGATTGCTCCCACCAGAGTTAACTTGACTTGACTTGAAGCATTCTGTCAAAATAAAAAATCTGGGCCTCTGATAAATCACATGGATGCTCCACTGAAACTGTGAATAGCTCATTAATGGATTGTATCTTTTCCTAAGTGGCTGGTTGATCCTGCTTAGTATGTGTCATGCCCCAGCATAAAACTTTTATATACTGTTGTCACTCTCTAGCCCCATCTAGTGGCCGGAGGGACAAATATGCCCCAACATATGATCTTTATATACTGTTGTTGCTCTCTAGCCCCATCTAGTGGCCGGAGAGATAAATACCAAGTACAGTATATTGTTTGAAGCTGACCCCACCCCATTACCCATCAGCCCGCACTCTCAAAACAAGTGCATGCTGGGAAGCCAGACTCCATTTCCTTTAGCATTTGGAGAAAGCAGAAGCACAAAGAAGAATCCATCTTAATCTGTGGCAGATGGTCATCCAAGGACAAACCCACATCCCCCACACAGAGCATTGCTGGTGAGATTTAGATTGCTTGTATTTATTAATTGTTACGTTCAGCAGTAACCCAATACTGCCTACCTTGTATTTGGTTCTCATTGTATGTATCCCTATTTTCCCCAGTTTCACCATATCCTGTTTTTTCAATAAAGCATTCGGATCTACGCACACGGTCTGTTTTATTGGAGGATAGGTGGGTTTAGCTGCATGTTGAGCTGCACACAGACTAATGTGTAGTGAGGATAGAACATTCTGAACTATTAGGATTAAGAGTAAACCCTGAACACCTAAATACACATGGGTGCCACTATGAGGAGCTCCTTAATTCAGTGCAAATCAATTGTCCCCCCCCCTTTTTTTTGGCCACAGGGACATACATCTGTTTCAAATAATAAACACTCATAAACACTCTACTTCTCATTCTCCTTGACCTCTTTGAAAAACCCAGATTTTGGGTCTTTAATTCTAGACACTGCATTCTTTTCAAAGAGGTCAAGGGTCACTGTTCTTTCCCTAACCCCAACCAAGAAACATTACTAAATAATGAGCTTTCACTGTGCTGAAGGTTATTTTAGTTTGATCCTAAGAAACAATTTAAAAATATATCCCAATAATGAGAAAGACCTTCATGGAACTGAAGTGGTGTTTCAGAATCTCCTCCACTTAAAACAGTTTTTTGAAATCTACAGTATATATATATATAAAAGCCAAATACCACTCACACATCATCACGAAAACTCCATAACCGTAAAGCCTACAAACTTGAAACTTGGCACGTATGTTCCTCTTGGCTTCTAGGGGCTCGCTAAGAAAGGATTTTTCGAAATGACCATCAGATCATTAGTTATTTCTTATATTATTATTAACACGCTCTGATGCTAAGGAGTTAGACCAGTGGTTCTCAACCTTTCTAATGCCACGACCCCCCCTGCGACCTCCCCTGCTGCCGCGACCCCCCCGCCGCCGTG
>QLTV01003107.1:694750-706811 GCA_003457575.1 Thermophis baileyi | reverse complement strand
TGGGAGACTTCACCCGGATGCCGCCATTTGGGTTCTTTTACCCTCTGCGCATGCGCAAAGCGTTCTGCGCATGCGCAGAGGGTAAAAGAACCCAAATGGCGGCGGCCAGGCGGGTGGGTGAAGTCTCCCGCTTCTGTCGCTACCGGCTATCCAGCGACCCGCAGGCACGGCCGAAGTGGGAGCATTTCACCCCTGCGAGTGACGATGTCACCAAGATGGCGGGCTAACGCACGCGGCGACCCCTGTGAAATGGTCGTTCGACCCCCAAAGGGGTCGCGACCCACAGGTTGAGAACCGCTGAGTTAGACAGTCTACTCCCCCTCCCCACCTGAAAGGGAGAGAAGGGAATAAGATAGGAGAGGCTTCTGTGGGGCAAGCCTGAGGGAGAGGAGAGAGGAGAGGATCAGTGTGGCCAGCCTGAGGGAGAGAAGGGGGATAGGAGAGGAGAGGCTTCTGTGGGGCAAGCCTGAGGGAGAAAAGGGGGATAGGAGAGGATCAATGGGGCAAGCCTGAGGGAGAGAAGGGGATAAGATAGGAGAGGCTTCTGTGGGGCAAGCCTGAGGGAGAGAAGGGGATAGGAGAGGATCAATGAGGCCAGCCTGAGGGAGAGAGGAGGAGGAGAGGAGAAGCTTCTGTGGGGCAAGCCTGAAGTAGAGAAGGGGAGAGGTCGATTGTAACTACTCATTAATGTTCAAACTTTAACTGTCAATTTATCAAGCCCGATCACATAGTTTCGTAGCGCAGCACGGGTATCCAGCTACTAGTATCATAAACTAGCATTAAATAAAGTATGTCTGACTTTCTTACCCTGTCTCTGTTTCTCTCTGAACTAATCAAACCCTGGGATTACAATCATGTCTTTAAAATTCTAAATTTGCCCTAGTTGTCCAAAAGGTTATTTATCCTGAACTAAGTAAATAACTGAAGGGGAAGGAGCCCAGTGAAAAAATGGTGCCTTTTGCACACTACAAAAAAGACGTTGAGACTCTAGAGAAAGTGCAGAGGAGAGCAACCAGGATGATTAGGGGACTGGAAACTATAACATACGAAGAGCGGTTGCAAGAACTGGGCATGGCCAGTCTAGCAAAGAGAAGGACCAGGGGAGACATGATAGCAGTGTTCCAATACTTGAGGGGCTGCCACAGAGAGGAGGGGGTCAGGCTGTTAGAAGGCCAGACAATGAATAATGGATGGAAACTGACCAAGGAGAGATTCAACCTGGAAATAAGGAGAAACTTTCTGACAGTGAGAGCGATCAACCAGTGGAACAACTTGCCTACGGAGGTTGTGAGAGCTCCAACACTTGAGACTTTCAAGAGGAGATTGGACTGCCATTTGTCTGAAATGGTATAGGGACTCCTGCTTGAGCGGGGGGTTGGACTAGATGACCTACAAGGTCCCTTCCAACTCTATTAATCTGTATCTGTATCTGTATCTAAATATAAAGACCAAACTAATGACAACAGAAACACACACCAGTGTTAGAATTCATAAGGAAGATAATACTGGTAGTCTTCCACTTACGATCACAATTGAGCCCAAAATTTCTGTTGTTAAGTGAGACCGTTGTTAAGTGAGTTTTGCCCCATTTTACAACCATTCTTGCCACAGTTGTTAAGTGAATCACTGCAGTTGTTAAATTAATAACACAGTTGTTAAGCGAATCTGGCTTCCCCACTGCAACCATCATAAATATGAATCAGTTGCCAACCATCTGCATTTTGATCACATGACCATCAGAAGATGCTGCCAAAAAAGGTGTCAAAAAAAGGTCATGTCACTTTTTTCAGTGCAGTTGTAACAGTCAGTCACTAAATGAAATGTGATAAGTTGAGGATTATTTGTACTTATTATATGACATTTTTCTAATTCGGAAATTCTAAACATGCCACTGTATTCCGTTACCAGAATTTTCCCCATTGATTGATTGATTATGTCAAGTCTATCGATTCTTAAAGACCCACATAGATAGTATCAGAGTTTGTTGCAGAAAATTAAATCCAGAAAGCACACACAGGCAGACTGATGCAGCAGGATTCATTTACTTCTTTATAAACATAGTAATATATATATTTACAATACCAGTAGCAGAGTTCTTCAACATAGTAGCAGTTACAAGCAAAATACAAGCAGCTTCTAGTTCAGAGTTCAGAGCAGACAAGAGCACAGAGACAGAGTGGGCTGAGCCACGCCCAGTCTTCTAGCTTCAGTTTCGATTCTCTGCACAGACTCAGATGTGTTTAGCTCCCATTGGCTGACTTAGTTGCTATGCCTATTCATTGGCTGACCTTGTTACCATTGGCTCTCCCAGTTCATGAATAATCTGACAGATAGATTTTTCTCTAGGAAGATCTGTCCCCATCCACCTTGGTATGAAAGTTCTCTTCTCTTCTCTTTCTATTTTTCCTAGCATGACAACCTTATCCAGAGATCTAGGTCTTTACATGGATTGATTGATTGATTGATTGATTGATTGATTGATTGGTTGATTGGTTGATTGGTTGATTGGATTATGTACCATCAGATCATTGTTGACTCCTAGAGACCACACAGATAAATTTTCTCCATGATGATCTGCCCCTAACCTGATCTTTCAGGTCTTCTAATGGGCACTCATCACCACTATACCTGACTCCATCCACTTTCCTGCTGGCCACCCTTCTTTTCTCTTTCCTTCCACCATTCCCAACATCACAGCTTTTCTAAGAGCTCGGTCATTGCATAATAGCAATAGCACTTAGATTTATATACCACTTCACAGTGCTTTACAGCCCTCTCTAAGCGGTTTACAGAGTCAGCATATGGCCCCCAACAATCTGGGTCATTTTACCCACCTCAAAAGGATGGAAGGCTGAGTTAACCTTGAGCCTGGTGAGATTTGAACTGCCAAATTGCAGTCAGCCGGCAGTCAGCAGAAACAGCCTGCAGTACTGCACTCTAACCACTGCGCCACCATGGCTCTTAATAATGTGTTCTCCTCATCATCAATGGCTATTCATTCATGTTCAACTCTTGGCCACTCTGTGCATCAGCACTCTCACACCGTTTCCTTTGGATCCACCATGGTCATCCTGGTGTCATCTTTTATACCAGAGTTCCCCAACCCTTCCTGTTCTGTGGACTGGCTGTGGAGGGGAGATGGGATACTTCTGAGCAAGTGGCAGGCAAGCGGGCGTGCGCAGCTGCATTTGTGCAAGTGGCGGGTTCACACGGCTGCTGCTCGCACAAATGGAGCGCGCATGCAAGTGCTTACCCGCTGCTCAAGGAAGTGGGGATGTGAGCACACGCACCTTCGCCTGCCACTTCTGCGGCCCAGTTCCGAAGAGATCAAGGCCCTGTTATGGGCTGCAGCCCAGGGATTGGGTACCCCTGCTTTATAGTATCCAGCCAATGGGTACTAGTGACTTATGAGCCGAGGTCGCGCAGTGGTTAGAGTGCAGCACTGCAGGCTACTTCAGCTGACTGCTAGCTGCAGTTCGGCGGTTCAAATCTCACTGGCTCAAGGTTGACTCAGCCTTCCATCCTTCTGAGGTGGGTAAAATGAGGACCCAGATTGTTGGGGGCAATATGCTGACTCTGTGAACCGCTTAGAGAGGGCTGTAAAAGCATTGTAAAGCGGTATATAAGTCTAAGTGCTATTGCTATTGCTATGTGATCAAAATTCAGATGCTTGACAACTGACTCATGTTTATGATGGCTGCAGTGTCTTGAGGTCATGTCATCACCTTCTGACAAACAAAGTCAATGGAGAAGCCAGATTCGCTTAAAAACCGTGTTATTAATTTAACAACTGCAGTGATTCACTTAACAACTGTGGCAAGAAAGGTTGTAAAAATGGAACATAACTCACTTAACAACTGTGTCACTTAGCAACAGAGTTTTTGGGCTCAGTTGTGGTCGTAAGTCGAGGACTGCCTGTAATTGCAAACAAGCTGCAGAAAACATTTTAAAAACGCAATGGGGAGGTGTTGTTATTTACAATCTTCGCACTTCCAAGCTGTTCTGTCCACCTTGTCTACGCCATCAAACATCTTGTGCTATCAAAACATCCTGAAGCAAAAAACCAAAATAATAATAATAATAATATTGCCTTTGTTGAAGGAAAAATGAAAGAAGAAGGGGTAGTGCAATACTTGGAACATATTATTGTTTTATTAAGGAGGGAAAAAGAAGAGAAATGTTGTGTGATAAAAACTATTTCTTCTTGAGATGCAAAGCTTGAAAGAAGAATCTAGTTTTCCTTCTGCACTTTGGCTGCTGGTTTTATTAACTTGTATTTTCTGAAAAGAACTCCAGAGCCTACAGAATATTTATGCCTTCTCCCATAAAGACAAATAACACTTACAATAAGGAGGGAGGAATTAATATAAAAAGGAGAGAGTTTCTGGCAATCCTTTGACAATGAAGCCGGCAGTTTAAAATCCAATTCTTCATAGTTAAGACCATTACAGCAATGAAGGTAATTATCTGAGAAGAAGCAAGCAAGAAAACCCCTCCACAGTTGATGTCTTTAAGCAGAGATTAAGCACTTGATGATGTTACCTACTTGCAGTGGTGAGTTGCTGCCGGTTCGGACCGGTTCTCCTGTACCGATAGCGGAAATCTGCATCTGCTCGCCAAACCGGCAGCTATGGCCTGTTGTCCACATCCCCGAACCGGTTCTCCAGTCACGGCGGCTGGAAAAGAACCCTCTGTGCATGCGCAGAGGCTTCTGTGCATGCGCAGAGGGTCATTTCCGCATCATGACGTAGGCGCGTGCTCGAGCGAAATGAGCGCGCACGCACAAAACGTGCACTTCCGTCGCAATGTGAACCGGTAGGGAAGGAAAGTGGAACCCACCCCTGCCTACTTGGGTAATGAAACATCTGCAAGAAAACAACCAAGCTCACAGAGTACTAGTGACCCCTCATTTCAACTCCGAGCTACAAATATTCTCCTTTATTGAGAGATTGAGCCAGTGGTGGGTTGCTACCGGTTCGCACCAGTTCGGCGAACCAATAGCGGTGGCGGTGGGAGGCTCCGCCCACCCACCTGGATGTCATCAAAAATGCTCTGCGCATGCGCAGAAGTGTTACGCCCTTGTGCCCGCGCGCTCCTGTTCCTGAACCGGTAGAAAAGGTAAGAGAAACCCACTACTGGATTGAGCACCAACTCTTGAAGATGCTGTAATTATGAAATCCTTGCAGGAGAATTCCTTTCGTCCAGTTTTATGATTCTGTGTGGTGGTGACAGTGGTGGTCATTACTGAGATGGGTTTCTGTAGGAGCTCAGGAAGGCTCCCATGGGAATCTTCCTTCATTTCCCCAGCACAACAACCTGGTGAGGTTGGTTGAAGTGGGAGAAAATGACTGCCCCAAGTCAGCCACTGAGTTTCCATGGCTGAGGCTGGTTTTCACCTAGCTCTTCCTAGCCCTAGTGCATGCCATAACATCGGCACTCATTTTAGTTGGAATAATATGGAAAACAGTTTGAAGGTTTAAAAGAAGCATTTCTCCATCTGTGTATGGAGAAGTAGGAAACAAAATTCTGCCTGTGTGTAGAAGTCACTGGGATTAACTGAGAAATAGCTGGTTTTGTTTGACAAGCTAAATTGGCTTGTCAGTTCGTTTCTGAAATCTGATTCAGTTTGGAAGTCCAAAGAATGAACTTCAGAATGAATCTCTGACTGAAATATTCACAACTCTCAAGAAAGTTCTATCATTAATTTGACCTGATTAGGGTCTTTCTTCAAAACTAACCAGGGGTGTCCACAGGGTATGGTAGAAACAGTCAAGATGGCAGCTGTGATTAAAATCAACAAACATTACAGAATAATATAATAACGGAAGGGACTTTGGAGGTCTTCTAGTCCAACCCCCTGCTCAGGCAGAAAACCCTATACCATTTCAGACAAATGGTTATTCAATCTCTTCCCAAAAATCTCCATTGTTGGAGCACCCATAATTTCTGGAGGCAAGTCGTTCCACTGGTTAATTGTTTTAATTGTCTAGGTTGGTTCTTTTCTTGAATAGTTTCCATCCTTTGCTTCTGCCTTTAGATGCTTTGGAGAATAGGTTGACCCCCTCTTCTTTGTGGCAGCCCCTTAGATATTGGAACACTGCTATAATTCCTTTCATTAAACTAGACATACCCAATTCTTGCAACTGTTCTTTGTATGTTTTAGCTTCCAGCCCCTTAATCATCTTTGTTGTTGTTCTTTCTAGAGTTTCAACATCTTTAGATGAATTAGGTAGCAGAACATAGTGGAGTGGACATGGGATCTTCTTCCTACCACTAACCACCTCCAACATGGTATATCTCCATCAGGGTCCCAGGCCAATTGGCAAAGCCAGGTCATGAGACCCTTTTGGAAGGGCAAGAGGATAGGGGCTGATCTCACCTCAAGGGATATGATGTTCCAGAGGACGAGAGCCACGGCAAAAAAGGTTCTTTTCCTGGATTTTTCATCGGTCAAGGAATTCCCAGCTGGACCAAAAGAGCAACCAGGATGATTAGGGGACTGGAGGCTAAAACATATGAAGAACGGTTGCAGGAACTGGGCATGGCTAGTCTAGTGAAGAGAAGGATCAGAGGAGACATGATAGTAGTGTTCCAATATTTGAGGGGCTGCCACAGAGAGGAAGGGGTCAAGCTATTTTCCAAGGCACCTGAAGGCCAGACAAGGAATAATGGATGGAAACTGACCAAGGAGAGATTCAACCTAGAAATAAGGAGAAATTTCCTGACAGTGAGAGCAATCTACCAATGGAACAGCTTGCCTTCAGAAGTTGTGGGTGCTCTATCACTGGAAGCTTTCGAGAAGAGACTGGACTGCCATTTGTTGGAAATGGTGTAGGGTTTCCTGCTTGGGCTGGGGGTTGGACTAGATGACCTACAAAGTCCCTTCCAACTCTGTTAATCTTATTATTATCTTATCTCTTTCTGCCAGAATGAGTGGAGTGGGCTCATTGGTTTTGGTTCTCCTCCTCCTATGAAATGGAACCCAATAATTATTGTTTTCAATAAGGTGCAATTCTCAGCATTATGCTCTATCTTTTGAATCTACAACAGATTGAAACCCTAAAAACACTTCCAGTTGGAGAATTTAACCTGGAGTCCAAATTTCACAGAACATTTTTTCCCTGAGAAAATATTAGTTGGCTTTGTTAATTTGCAAAGAACATGCCAACATAACATAACCACATGAAACCGACATAAAATCTTAAGACTCTAAAAGCCAAATGACTAATAAAATGAATCATGAATTGTGTCTGGATAGGAATAAGTCAACCAGACTTGTGGTATTAACTTTTTATTTTAGTTTTATGTGGTGGTGTTTTATTACTTTGACTGTAAATCAACTGAGAAAATGCCTGTATTTGCTACCGTTAGATCTCGATGGACTTAAAGGCCATTTTACAGAATATTTCAGGATCTTTGTTGTTTTAGTAATTGATTGATGACTGACTGCTTGATGGTGTGGCAACGCTCAGGAAAACCACAAAAGGCCCAGAACATTTTGAGAGGTAGACCAACAAGGGAAAAAAAAAAGAATCAAGAAAAAAGTGTGCTAGTCTTCACTAAAAATGAGTTCACAAGCAAAAAAAAAAAAAAGCATTAAACAACTCCTCCTCCCCAGTGAATATTTGATGAAATGCCTTCCTGTGTACTTCCCAGCTCTCAAATTGGCTGAAGAATTCTGCTTGGTTCCTGACATCAATTTTATCTTTCTCCTCTGTGCTTAGTTTTGAGGAAAGAGGTAAAGAGTAGAAAAACAGGAAGGAACTACTTGGACACTGCAGAGGTCCCCAATTTCTTCAGGCAAGTGAACAATCACAACTCCTTGTGGTAAGTGTCTTACAGAATAACAGAAGAGTTGGAAGGGACCTTGGAGGTCTTCTGGTCCAACCCCCTGTTCAGGCAGGAGACCCTATACCCGTGATGTTGAACCTATGGCACGCGTGCCACAGGTGGCACGTGGAGCCATATCTGAGGGCATGCGAGGCGTTGCCCTATGTCAGCTCCAGTGTGCATGCATGTGCTGGCCAGCTGATTTTCGGCCTTGGGGAAGGCCGTTTTTGCCCTCCCCAGGCTTCAGGAGGCTTCCCTGAAGCCTGGGGAGGGCGAAAAACAGCCCAACGGGCCTACCGGAAGTTCAGAAATGGACTTCCGGTTTGCCCGTTGGGCTGTTTTTCGCACTCCAGAGGCTTCAGGGAAGCCTCCTGAAGCCTCTGGAATGCAAAAATCAGCCCAAAGGACAAACCGGAAGTTTGGAACCGTGCATGCGCAGTGCGGCATGCGTGGGGTTTTTTTGTGTGCCGGCACGTGTGCGTACTCGCTCCCATTTTTGGCACGCAAGAAGAAAAAGGTTCGCCATCACTACCCTATACCATTTCAGAGAAATGTTTGTCCAGTCTCTTCTTAAAAGCTTCCAGTGTTGGAGCATTCACAACTTCTGAAGGCAAACTGTTCCACTGATTAATCTGTGTCAGGGAATTTCTCCTTAGTTCTAGGTTGCTTCTCTCCTTGATTAGTTTCCACCCATTGTTTCTTGTCCTGCCCTCAGTTGCTTTGGAGAATAGCTTGACTCCCTCTTCTTTGTGGCAGCCCTTCAGATATTGGAACACTGCTATCATGTCACCCCAGTCCAGAGGTGGGTTCCTCTCGGTTCAGACCGGTTCGCCCGAACTGGTAGCTACCCGCTAGTGATGTCATGGAGCCGGTTTGGTCGGTGCCGATCTGTGGGCCATCTTTTTTTTTGGAATTTTTTTTGAAATTTTTTTTTTTGGGGGGAATTTTTTTATTTTTCTTCTTCTGCACATGCGCAGAAGCCGAGTTTCTGGCACTGCGCATGCGTCACCATCTTGTTTTCGGCTTTTTTTTTTTGAATTTTTTTTAAAAAAATTTGCACGCGCGTGCCGATGAGGCACGGCCACGCGGCATGGGAGGAAGCAAACCGGCAGTGAGGTAAGTTAGAACCCACCCCTGCCCCAGTCCTTCTTTTCATTAAGCTAGACATACCCAATTCCAGCAACCATTCTTTATATGTTTTAGCCTCCAGTCTTCTCTTTCCATCTCTTTTCTCCGTGATGTGTTTGATTGATTGATTTACTTATTTATTTATTTAGCATACGAGGATGGTACAATTAGCCAGGAGACTACAATGTTAGTACACACGGTAGTGGTTATTTGGCTGCCAAAGAGTGCAGTTCACGCTCTCACACTCCTCCAGGGTGCACTACAGGGAGAGAACTAGCTCTGCACCAGAAAGATGAACAGAGTCCTACAATGTCATTGTGGGCCTCCTCTTACCACTGATGTCACCTCGCAAGTCAGGCATCACATCTGAGCAAGTGCAGCACTGGCAGGGATCTGACTGTCCACACAGAACACCACCACATTTCCCACAGAAGTGGTACCTATTTATCTACTCGCATGTAGCATGCTTTCAAACTGCTAGGTGGGCAGAAGCTGAGGCAAGTAATAGGAGCTCACTCTGCCACGTGGTGCTAGGTCTCAAACTCTCGGAGCAGAGGCCAATTCCAGCATCTTTAAGCCAATGAGACACCCTGCCTCTCTCCTTGTTGCAATAATGAAGCCTAATAAATGAGACTAAGGGTGGGAAAGGTGAGATCTGAAGGTGGATCAGGCTAAGGGTCTAATCTGTGTCCCACCATGTCAGCCAGATGACTCTGGGAAGCTTACAGACAGGAGAAGAACCACCTTCTTCCATGGCTGCTCAGTAAATAGACATTCATTGCTAGCTAGGAAGATGAAACTAGGATGAAATGTGCATTGTGATGTCACAATGAAAACTCCACCCTTTTGTATTTGCATTATTTGTATTTGCATCTGAGTAGCTCTTTTTTCCCCTTGTTGTCTCCAACCTCAAAATATGCATGTGCTCTATCCATACGAAAACCAGACATACACATTCTGGGACCAGATGGCTATCCCATGTACAGAACAGACCTGCACACTGCACACTGAATGTTTTGCACCTCTCTAAAGCTTAATAGTTCTTAGTAGCCTGATCCTCCATGATTTTGTTTATGCTTCTTTTTTAACCACTTCACTTGATGGCAGTCATTACCACTTCTGATGTCCATAGTAGATATGGTTCCAAAACTGATAGAGCTTCAGAAACGTATTATATAAGGAGCCAACTACAAGTTCTCCATTACCAGTCAAAGGAGCTGCCTCCTTGCCAAATCATCAAAAGGCTCTTAGAAAGAAAACCAGAAAGTCTTCACCTAAGGGAGGGAGAGACATGATAGCAGTATTCCAATATCTCAGGGGCTGCCACAAAGAAGAGGGAGTCAAGCTATTCTCCAAAGCACCTGAAGGCAGGACAAGAAGCAATGGATGGAAACCAGAGGTGGGTTCCTCCCGGTTTGGACAGGTTCGCCTGAACCAGTAGTGACCCGCTGGTGATGTAATGATGACGTCACGGATCCGGTTCAGTCAGTGCCGGTCCGTGGGCGCTGCCATATTTTTTTTGAATTTTATTTGAATTTTTTTTTTGAATTTTTCCTGGTTTTTTTTCTTCTGCGCATGCGCAGAAGCCGAGTTTCCGGCACTGCGCATGTGTTGCCATCTTGTTTTCAGCTTTTTTTGGGGGGGGATTTTTTTTGCACTGTGCATGTGCGCAAAGTGCGCGCACGCCCATGAGGCGCGGCCGCGCAGCCGCGCGGCCACGTGGCACGGGAGGAAGCGAACTGGCAGCGAGGTAAGTTAGAACCCACCCCTGATGGAAACTAATCAAGGAGAGAAGAAACCTAGAACTAAGAAGAAATTCCCTGACAGTGAGAACCATTAATCAGTGGAACAACTTGCCTCCAGAAGTTTTGGGTGCTCCAAAACTGGAGGTGTTTAAGAAGAGATTGGACAACCATTTGTCTGAAATGGTATAGAGTCCAAGGTCCCTTCTAACTCTGTTATTCTGTTAAATGTATGTGGAAACTGTATTGATGCGAAATGGAAAATAGTTTGGTTGCTGAATTCTTTGAATCTTATTACTTTCATCTCAATAAATCTTGCTAAAGAGTACTTGGGAGAATTGTATTTGGAAAACAATCAGTCTTGGTTTAGGCAGTGCCAAGAAATCTGGCACTGTGTAAACAACTTCTTTGCATTCCTTCCAAATTTCCCCATTTTTATTTTCCGAGGATGCACGATCAAATCTCAGCAGAAAATGCATGTGGCAAATGCCATTTCTATTCATGTGAAAGGCATAGGCTGGGAAGCATAGTGTTAACCATTGTTGGATCCAATGAAATGTTTGACAGTGAGTTGCATCTTGGCCGATAAATGTCAAAAATGCCCCTTGTGAATGTCCTTCAGCTTTCCCAATTTTATTTCATCAGTGATAGGTTAAGAGAACTCCTCAGGCAAGTAACTTTCTTCCAGTCTCAGCCTCCCACCTCTGTAAAATGGGATGATAATGGCCAAAAGGTCACCTACATGATGTGAAAGTAGAAGAAAATTGAAGGCACAACCCATAAATTGCTGTTTTTCTTCTACAATCCTCTTTGCTAAAAGCAAGCAGAACGCTGGATCCCTGTGTTTTTTAAATTGCTTTCTGCAAGTGGATTAATGATCACGAATACGTTGTTATCACTATACAGTGCTCAGTTCCTTTTTCATCCCTATATTTCCATTCTCCTCCACATTTTTCTTCTTATGTTCATATTATACCGCTAGCAAAGTTTTGGACCCGTAGTCACAAAAAACGAGCAGTTCCTTCCAATCTGGCATGCAGAGATGAATATGCAGGGAGAGGGAATGATCATATTTATTCAGGGAAGGTGAACTGACTGATCTTACTTTTTTTCCACTGTGCTTATTTGCCAGATGAATGCCAAGGTATTACATGGAAGAATGCCAACCTCATGCCTTCCTTTCAGAAAACTCTCTGTTCGGCTGGGTTCACATAGGCTAACTCTAAATTTGGGTTAAGAAAATGCAGCTGTTGCCTTCACATAATATTCTCAACCCAAATAAACCATACTTTAGCTTAATATCTGTCTGTCTGTCTGTCTGTCTGTCTGTCTGTCTGTCTCTGTCTCTGTCTCTGTCTCTG
>QLTV01003107.1:680268-693131 GCA_003457575.1 Thermophis baileyi | reverse complement strand
TGAAGGAAAGTTCCAGAGCGGCGGCAGCGGCGGTCCAGGAGGGCAGACCTCGCATGCGCATGTGCAGAAGAAAAACCCGGAAAAAAATCCAAAAAAAAAACAAACAAAACAAAAAAATTCAAAAAAAAAGATGGCGGCGCCCACGGACCGGCACCGACCGATCCGGGTCGGGGATGTCATTGTGCCGTCACCAGCAGGCCACTACTGGTTCAGGCACACCAGTCCAAACCGGGAGGAACCCACCCCTGGTTCGGGAGAACCTCTAGCTAAGATTCTGTGCATTTTGAAGAACTCCCAAATCCCACTCTTAGCTGGCCCCACCCACCCCACCCCGCCCCTCCCAGGAGTCCCCACGTGGCCCATTTTGGATGCAGGTAAGTGCAGGGCACGCGCGGAAGCTCGGGGAGGGCGAAAAATGGGCCTACTGGAAGTTAGAGAAGGCCGGAAACGGGCCCATTTCCAGCCTCCAGAGGGCCTCCGGAGCCTGGGGAGGCCGTTTTCGCCCTCCCAGAGGCTTGAGGAAACCCTCCAGAGCCCGGGGAGGGCAAAAACGCCCCCCCATGGTGCAGGAGGCTGACTAGGCCACGCCCACCATGGCCACGCCCACCCAGCAACCAGGCAGAGAACCCCTTGCTAAAATTTTTGAAGCCCACCCCTGGATAGTGCCCAATGTTCAAGTCTGTCAAGATCCTTCTTTATCTTAAGCCTATCTTCCGGAGTGTTGGCTATTCCTGCTAGCTTGGTGTCGTCTGCAAATTTGATGAGTTCCCCATCTATCACTATCTAACACTATTGCACTGTAAAGCAGGGCTCCATTTAAAAAGGAAAGGGGGTGGAAAAATAAAGGGGAAAAAAAAACTTTTAATTCTGCAATCAAATTATAATGCTTCCATGGAAACAAAGTGGAGGATGATATCACAGATTTGAATTGCCCTGGGATATAAGAGGACTTTGCATTTTCCCTTTGATGGAGTGCAATCAATTTTTAATATGGCTTCATCGTAGTATGCCATAAATGTTATCTAACTATTCTGGGTTGTGTATCTAGCCGAGTACAGGCCTAGCAACCTAGCTGATTTACCCAGTCATTTCTGTCAAGATTTGGCTAAAGGTAAAGGTAAGGCACGATGGCTCAGCAGTTAAAGACGCTGAGCTTGTCAGATGGAAAGCTGACAGCCCCGGGTTCGAGACCCGAGCACAGTACGATGGGGTGAGCTCCCGTTACTTGCTCCAGCTCCTGCCCACCTAGCAGTTCGAAAGCATGCAAATGCGAGTAGATAAATAGGTACCACTTAGGTGGGAAGGTCACAGCGTTCCGTGCACCTCAACGTACAGTCATGCTGGCCATATAATCATGGAAATGTCTTGGACAACACTGGCTCCCTTGGCTAAGAAACGGGGATGAGTTTCAACTCCTAGAATCGGACATGACTAGACAGGGGAAACCTTTACCTCACAGGTGTTTTTTCAAAAGGCAACTGGGCTGTTTTTTTTTCCTTTGAGGAGGAAGAAGAACAAAACGTTCTCATCCAAAAAGCTTCATCAGTTGTGATGGTGGTGGTAGGAGGGAATGGGAGGATAGGGACTGACAGTTGAGATTGGATGGTGTGTGTGTGTGTGGGGGATGGAACCAGTAATGGGTTTCACTTACATTTGCTACCGGTTCAGAGATGTACGCACACCGCTTCTGCACATGCGCAGATCGTCTGTGATGACGTCCAGGCAGGTGGGCGGAGCCTCCTGCCGCCGCTGCTACTGGTTCGCCCGAACCAGGGCAAACCGGTAGCAACCCACCACTGGATGGTACTGATGGA
This sequence comes from Thermophis baileyi, assembly GCA_003457575.1. Classification (NCBI taxonomy): domain Eukaryota; kingdom Metazoa; phylum Chordata; class Lepidosauria; order Squamata; family Dipsadidae; genus Thermophis; species Thermophis baileyi. The sequence goes on along the minus strand of QLTV01003107.1, from coordinate 691,317 downwards.
AGGATAGGTTCCATCCCCCCACCATCCAGTCTCAACTGTCAGTCCTTATCCTTCCATCCCCACCCCCCACCATCACAACCAATGAAGTTTCTTGGATGAGAAGCGAAACGTTTTGTTCTTCTTCCTCAAAGAAAGAAAAAAAAAACCCAGTCCAGTTGCCTTTTGAAAAAGCACCTTTGAGCTTTGACCTGGATGACTGAGAATCTCCACAGACTTTGCCTTTACCTTTTCTGCCAAGATTTGGCTAGGAATCAGAAAACCTGAGGCAATTGCCTTCATTTGATTAATGTTAACTTGAACGTTTTAGGATTGTGGGTCATCTGATCCAACCCACTTTGTTTGATCCTATAACTATGTAAGCGATCTCTCAGCCACCAAGCTAACAAAAAGAAGGTCATGTCTAAGCTGGTAGGCATCTGTAAGGCCCCATCCCTCAAAGGAACTCCAACTGACTGCTGTTGAAATTGCAAAGTTGCTTTCAAGTTAGTATTTTTCTCTCTGTCTCTGATAGCAGAAGGATTGTGAAAGATGCCTCTCTAACAAACGCTATAGATCTTACTGATGCTTTTATCTGAGGCAAGAAGCTCAGAGGATTCCCAAACTCCAGCTCAGAATTAAAGAATAACAGAATAACGGAAGAGACCCTGGAGGTCTTCTAGTCCAACCCCCTGCTCAGGCAGGAAACACTATACCATTTCAGACAAATGGTCATCCAAACTCTTCTTAAAAACCTCCAGTGTTGTTGGAGCACCCACAATTTCTGGAGGCAATTCCTTCCACTGATTAATTGTTTTAACTGTCAAGAAATTTCTCCTTAGTTCTAAGTTTCTATGGAGGTTCTCAGTCACCCAGGTCACAATTGTCCCAAAGGTGCTTTTTCAAGAGGCAACTGAACTTTCTTGTTTTTCTTTGGTTTTGCTTCTCATCCAAGAAGCTTCTAGGATAAGAAGCAAAATATCTTCAGAGAAAAACAAGAAAGTCCAGTTGCCTCTTAGTTCTAAGTTGCTTCTCTCCTTCATTAGTTTCCATCCATTGCTTCTTGACCTGCCTTCTGATGCTTTGGAGATAGGTTGACCCCCCTCTTCCTTGTGGCAACCCCTTAGATATTGGAACATTGCTTTCATGTCACCCCTAGTCCTTCTTTTCATTAAACTAGACATACCCAATTCCTGCAACTGTACTTTATATATATAGTTTTAGCCTCCAGCCTCCTAATCATCTTTGTTGCTCTTCTCTGTATTCTTTCTAAAGTCCCAACATCTTTTTTACATTGTGGCGATCAAACCTGGATGCAGTATTCCAAGTGTGGTGTTACCAAGAAGAAGTCCTAACTTCCCTTGTGGAGCAGGGAAGAGAGAGATAACTGATTAACAGGTAAATATGTAATGATAGCAGAGAATTAAAAATCATTTGATCTTTGAATTATGTGCCAGGAGACACACTCTTATGAATGCCCACTGGAAAGATTAACATTGATTTAAGCTAAATTAATTGAATGCAATATATATGACCTTTTTCCTTGCAATGAATGGAGTTCCCCTCTGTCTCGTTAAAAAAAATAAGATCTCTACAATTTAGTGGCAAACTTCAGAGGGACATTTGAAGTCCATCCGAAGCTCTGGGAAGCCACAGCCGGCCCCCAAAATCAAACTGGACTATTTTGCAACATTCAGTTTCTCCCCCGCCCCCTCAATTTTTGCATCATTTCCCCTCAATCTTTGCAAAGAACATAACGCTGGAAATCCTATTTATTCCCCTCCCTTACAATAACCCTGTGAGGTACAATAAAATGAGGGACGATGCATACCTCAAAACCTATCAATGGAGTTGATATGTCAAATAGAAATGAGAATGCAAGCCTCTCTTCTACACACATGTTGGCTTTATGCAACATACTAAATGCCTTGGTGATGATAAGTGAAGCCCTCATCACCCTGATGCTAGATTACTGTAATCCATTTTACATTGGGCTGCCTTTGAAGACTGCTCAAAAGCTGTAATTAGTGCAAAATGTGGCAGTCCCCTGTTGGTGGACAAGAGCCATTACAGGCACCTGGCACAGGTTTTGCAGTCACCACAATGAATAAATTTCAGAGTACAGAATACAGGTAGTCCTCGACTTATGACCACAATTGAGCCCAAAATTTCTGTTGCTAAGCGAGACGTTTGTTAAGTGAATTTTGTCTCATTTCATGGCCTTTTTGCCACAGTTGTGAAGTGAATCACTGCAGTTGTTAAGTTAGTAACACAGTTGTTAAGGGAATCTGGGTTCCCTTAAGCATCATAAATATGAGTCAGTTGCCAAGCATCTGAATTTTGATCACGTGACCATGGGGATGCTACAACGGTCATAAGTGTGAAAAACAGTCATAAATTACTTTTTTCAGTGGCATTGTAACTTCGAATGGTCAATAAATGAACTGTTGTAAGTCAAGGACTACTTGTACAGTGCTGATATTAGTCCGTAAAGCGGGTACATGGCTTGGCCTCTAGATTTCCTTAGAACCATCTCTATAAAGCATTTTGTGAAAAAACACTTAAGGTTCCCCCATTGAAGAGGTTGTACAATGGGCAGTAGGTATGACCTTGAAGAACAGGAGGAAAAGCTGCTACCAAGACAACAGCCAGATAAAAGGAATTTGAGTCCAGGTCAGAACTGTAATCCGAGAAGTCTCTCAGACAAGACCCTCTTTAATTCCCATGAAGAGATGAAAGACATTCAGACTTGCAAGATACCCTTAGTAATCTTATAATAAAAGTAGTGTTAACAATTGTAACTTTTTCCTCAAAGGTGCTTTTTTCAAAAGGCAACTGGACTTTGTTTATCTTTGAAGATGAAAAAACAAAACAAAACAACAAAGAAAGTCCAGTTGCCTTTTGAAAAAGCACCTTTGAGACAACCAGGACCTGGATGACTGAGAATCTCCATAGATACTTGTAACTTTGGTTTCCTAATATAGTCTACCCTGAAAGGCAGGCAGGTTGATAAGGGCTAGCATCAGTATTTCAGCCCCTTCTCTCGGTTATGGTACCTCGGTACTCATTAATTTGTTCTGGGAGGCATGATGAGGACTAAAAACAACAAGTACTGAGTAAACCACATGACTTACCATGTGACTCTTTATTTCACTGGAAGGAGTAGCGAGTCATGACGCTGTTCTGACCTAGGCTTCACCAAATCACGAAAAAGACTCCTTGTCCCGAAAAAAACCCTTTTTATTTGGCTAATGTGAATTCCTAGCATTCACATCCAGCAAAGTCCCAGCAAACAGTCTTTCAAGGGTGAATTGCAACCACAGACCTTATCAGTCCTTGGATAGTTGCCAGGCTGATAGCTTCTTGACGCAATGCTGTACAAGGAAATACTTGGCAAGGAGTCTCTCAGATAAGCAAATCTTCACAATAATGAACTAATTGTCTCCTGCAAACACCACTCCCCTTTCGCTCCTATTTATTTCCTATGGGAGGGGCCATTCAGCGTCCCCTTGTGCTTTTACTCCCGAGTTGACCTCTGTTCCTTAATTGTTCCCTTCTCCTGACAGCTCTGCGCATGCACACATTGGGAACAGGCTCCAGCTGTTCTTCAGCCCCACTTATCTCTGACTCCGAAGGTAGCTGATAACTGTCAGACAGCCTTGGCCCCAACTCTGCCTCCGACGGCAAAGCACTCATCAGAGCCTTCCCCAGACTCCAGGACTGGCCCATGTTCCTCCCCAACCTCCTCACTGTCCGAGTCTGCCACCAGCTCTGCTGGCCGCTGGCGGGCCACAACAGAGGCAGCCAATACCAGTAAGTTCTACCTTGCACATCGAGTACTAGGAGAAAGACAAATACTGGGACAATATTTTTGCTCTCGTGTCGAGTACCTAATTCGACGAGTTTTGAAGCAATCGAGTATCGAGGTATGACAGTAGCTCTTCCCCGAGGTTCAGCAAGTGTCCCCCTTTTTAAAGGGAGCTATTGAATGGAGATGTGTGCTGCCAGCAGATTAGATGTCAGTAAGGTTTCATATTCATCCTATTTTTAATTGTCTTACCAATTAGTTATTTTCATTGTTTAATTGTTCTTACATGGAAACCACCCAGAGTCCTACTGGCATATGGCAGATAACGAAAACAGCAGATGAATGCACAACACATCTTACACTTAGCTCAGCAAAGCCCTGTGTTCATGTAGCGTGGTCTTCCCAAACCAAGCAACTATATTGTAGCTTGATGTGTTGGGTTAGTTTTACACAATGTGCTAAGACAACACCAGCATTCAAGCATCTCATAACCTACAATTCCTTCTGACCTTCCCCTAGTCTTCCTGGAATCTTCTCCCGACCTACTCAAAACTATGACGTATTGCTAGTGTTACTTTTCCCCTGGTGTTTCCCACCGCAGAATATTTTTGCCGAGGTACTACTTCAGCCCATACTGAAACCTAACATGGATGCTTTAGGTTCATGACCAGATAAAACGCAAATGTCAGTCCAGGCATGATCCAAGTGGAATTGGCTGTTCCATACACAGAATGGCCCATGCCCGTAAGTGTTTGCCTATCCTGATAGAAGAGCCGTGGTGGCGTAGTGGTTAGAATGCAGTACTAACTCAGTGCTCACTCCAGGAGTTCGATCCTGAGCGGCTCAAGATTGACTCAACCTTCCATCCTTCCAAGGTTGGTAAAATGAGGACCCCGATTGTTGGAGGCAATATGTTGACTCTGTAAAACCGCTTAGAGAGAGCTGTAAAGCACTATGAAGTGGTATATAAGTCTATTGCTATCCTTATTAGCTAAGATAGTTTGGTAGTACTTGACTGGAAGACCTCCATGGATGAAGACTGGGAACGGTTTTGGAAGAAGGCAATGACAAACTTCTTCTAAGTTGCTGCCAAGACAATGGCATGGGGGTGTCCATGTACTCACCAGAAGTTAAAGTCATCTTGGGGATGAGTTACCTTTTGGTCACTGAAGGAGATAACACCTAACCAATCTTCTTGAAAAAAAGGCTAAGCAGATTCAGAACTGTTTACTACTTAACTGGGAAACCACTAGAAAGTGCCAAGGCTACAGGCTAGAGCAAAATTTCTGAACCTTAATTATTTTAAGATGTGTGGGCTTCAACTCTCAGAATTCCCCCAGCCAGCACCACTGGGGGAATTCTGGGAGCTGAAGTCCACAGGTCTTAAAGTTGCCAAGCTTGGACACCCTGATCTACACCCCTGATTCCCTTTGCTAAAATAATGATAATAATTGATTCATCCAATTCCAACCAGTTTATTGTTTGATATCAGAGAGCTAAAGGAGCAAATCTTTGCTATTTTAATCCTCATTGTATCTTGTCAGTTTCCTTGCCTTTCTAGGTTGGTATAAGATCTGTAGTTTTTTTTTTCTGGCTTCCTCCTAGTTGGCTTTGCTTTGAATTTTGTTTTTATTGCATTTACCTGTAGAACTTTGGCTGTTGGGGTTGAAGTAATAGTAGTAGTTGCAGCAATAGTGATTGTAGTAATTTAATAATGAGAATACAATTTCTAGCAGCATGCTTTTAGATCTCTGATTATATTTCATTCTATTATTTTTATTATAGGACTCGGATAGAACTTGCTTTATACTGCCCTTTCTATAATTTATTGATCTAAATTAATAAATCCTTGGTAGTCAGGAAGGAAGCATGCATTTCTACAAATAGCTGTAATAAACTTGCATAGGTGTTACAATTACTTCTTTCCTTCTGCTGTCAGGAAAATAGTTAAAATTCAAGCCTATCCTTTTGAATCAATTTAATAATGATTGTTTTTTTTTTCTTGGATTTCATTAATTATTTCATTAATTGTGTCATCATTATTTTTGGCCACCAATCACCCAATTGGTAGGAAAGGAAATTTTTAACTTGAAATCAGCAAATAAATATAGGAATATTTATGGTTTATATTTATTCACTGAATATTTGTAGTCTAGGGAGCGTGATGGCTCAGCAGTTAAAGATGCTGAGCTTGAAAGCTAACAGCCCGGGTTCGAGACCTGAGCACTGTGAGATGGGGTGAGCTCCCGTCGTTGCTCCAGCTCCTGCCAACCTAGCAGTTCGAAAGCATGCAAATGCGAGTAGATAAATAGGTACCACTTCGGTGGGAAGGTAACAGCATTCTGTGTGCCTTTGGTGTATACCGTTCCCCTCCTGAAAATATGACCTACCCCAAAAGTAAGTCCTAGCTTGATTTTTACACGTGCGCCCAATATAAGCCCTACCCTCCAAAATAAGCCCTAATTAAGACCCCGCCCACTCCAGGCTGCATGGGTAAAAATTAAGCAAGGGTGGGGATTGGGGGCAGGGTGGAGCTGCCCTACTACTTACCTTCGGACTGTTGCAGCCAGGCCTCACACACCCCGACACCTGCTTTGCCGGCCCATTTCTTCTGCAACCAGCAAGGCTTTCCTAAAGGCCTCTGCAGCTGATCCGGAGCTCTGTTATCAGCTGCAGAGGCCTTCAGGAAAGCCTTACCGGCCACAGAAGAAGTTTCTGAAGGCCTCTGATAGCGAAAAGGAGGCCAGGGGTGACGTGCACAAGTGAGGTGAGTCAATGGAAGACCCCTCCTCCCAAAAATAAGACCTGGTGCCTTTTTTGGTGGCAAACAAAATATAAGACAGGGCCTTATTTTCAGGGAAACATGGTAGCCATGCTGGCCACATGAGCACGGAAAATGTCCTCAGACAACACTGGCTCCCTCAGCCAAGAAACGGAGATGAGCACCATGCCCTAGAGTCGAACACGATTGGACAGGGAAACTTTTATTTATGATCTATTTCTTTTGATTGTGAATACAGGTTTAGATGGGGGAGAGCATCTTCCTGAACCTGCTCTTATCACCTCTGTTACCTTTGCCAATATTCCACTGAAGAATAAAGGAAGATAGACCTGTCTTAAAGAAAAAACCTAAAGCCGGATGCTTTTCGTAGAAGGTTTTTTTTTTTTAAAAAAAAAGGAATGTAAAGGAAATTAGGTCTCTCATACTGTCAGGAATCTGTGCTTGCTGCCATATGGTTTAATATTTTCATCTCTCTTACAAGTCTTTGGGGAACTGTGGCAAGGTTTTCATGCTTTCTTTCTCCGTTTCAAACTCCAGGCTGCTCTCATCAATAAAAGATTTGCCTATGCGGTGAGCCTCTGATGAAAGCAGGTGCAACCACAGACTCCATAATTACTTGTTGAGGAGGAGAAAGGGATTAACGGAAGAAGAGGAAGAAAAGACAGGAAGTCAGAGTAATAAGCTTTACGTATCAAGTATTTAAGGGATTTTGAATTACAGCACACACTTTGACTTAAGGGAATAAAAATTGTCAATCACTTCTAAGGGATGAAAATACTAATACATTTTTTATTACTTTCCATCTCAGGGACGAAGTAGAAAAACAGAAGCACCGATTGATTGATTGATTGATTGATTGATTGATTATGTGCCATCATATCAGTGTTGAGCTTAGCAACTACATAGTAGGTAGACCATCAGGATAATCTGGCCCCAGCCTGGTCCTTTAAATCTTCCAATGGTGCTTCCATAGCTGTTGTAACTGAGTCCACCCACTTTACTCTTGGTTGTTCTCTTCTTCTCTTGCCATGTATTTATTTCAATTTTATTTATGTCAAGGAATTACCAGCTCAAACAATTGAGCAGTAAACAACAGCCTAATCAAGGAACCACTTAGAACACTCACCCCAACTCTGACAGGGCAAACCACTAATATATAAACAGGGATCAAATCTCACTCCCTTCTAGCATTGATGATGTTACCTAGTTGGGCAATGAAACGTTTGCAAGCAAACAGCTGAGTTCAGACAACACCAAGGACCCCACAGTTCAATCCTGAGCTACAAATATTCTCTTCTATCAGAAAAAGCTCTCTTCCTAGGACCCATAATTAGATGATAGTCCCTAGTTTACAGGATCTGAAGTAGTCTGTCCATCTTTCTGAGCATTGTCTGTCTGTCTGTCTGTCTGTCTGTCCTTCCATCCGTCCATCCATCCATCATCTATCTATCTATCTATCTATCTATCTATCTATCTATCTATCTATCTATCTATCTATCTATCTATCTATCTATCTATCNTCTATTCTATCCTATTCTGTTCTGTTTTTCTATTCTATTCTATTATATTCTATTATCTTCTATTATATTCTATTATATTCTATTCTCTTCTATCTATCTATCTTCTATTATATTCTACTCTACTCTACTCTACTCTACTCTACTCTACTCTACTCTACTCTACTCTACTCTACTCTACTCTACTCTACTCTACTCTACTCTTTCTATTCTATTCTACTCTAAAATTTACTGGCTATCCATCTTACCATAGGGTAACTGGTTGGCTTCCATATACAATTAAAACATATAAAATTAACACCTAAGGACATATGGAGAGAGTGGGGCTGGAGTGGGGGGGAGGTGGGATGTATTATTACTCAATCAGCCACCTCCACTGTGCTGTTCCCCCACTGGGGCCCCAAGCCAACTGGCAGAGCATGGTTATATGTTTGGAGTCCTTGGCTTTCTGGGGGAAAATGCTAGAGTGTGATTTTTTTTTTTTTTGAGAATTGCTCCAGAGTTTTAGAAGTGCTCATGAAAATGATAAGAGTCAAGCAGAAGGACAAGGAAAGAGACCCTATTTCCAGAGGTGGGTTCCTCTAGGTTCGGACCTGGGTTTGAAGAAACTTGGCGGCCTGGGTTGCTAGACCCGGCAGCGACCCAGGCCTGTCACGCCCCCAAACCAGCTCTTTTGGCGGCACCATAGGCGCCGCCATCTTGTTTTTCACTTCTGCGCATGCGCAGAAGCTGTTTTTTAAGCACTGTGCATGCATGAAGCCCGTGCGTGCCTGCGCGGCGCCCCGCTGAGCGAACCGGCAGCGAAGAAAAGAAGAACCCACCCCTGCCTCTTTCTCATATTAATCAGCAAATGGAAGCTGGCTTCAACCTGTGTGATAACTATAGGTAGAACAATTTCCTGTTTCTTCTTCTTAAAGGCACAGATACTTCACAAGGTACATTTCTATCAAAATATTGCACAGGATTAGAAAGTGGTGAGTTCTGCTAACCTAAGATTTCTAGGCAAAAGGTGAAGGGGTTGATAATTGCACATGCCCTAGGTGGTTTAAGTCCAGATTAAAATATGCTTGTATAATAAAAGAGCCCAGATAGCCAATATACTTACCATCTTCCCCTCATTGCAATAATAAAACTCCCTTTTTATGACCCTGTAATCCCTTAATTTGGGGTAGAGTCAGGATGACTGGATGGAGCTGAGCATTCACTGGCCAGATGCCCTTCCTGATGCCTAAGGGAAGTTCACAGCAGATATTTTTTTCTTTGAGCCCTAAGGGTAGTCTGCCGCTACCTAGGATTGAACTCTGAACCTTCCGAGTGGTAGGCGAGCATTTGCACCACTAGGCCACCACGCTGCTCATTCTCATTGCAATAATAATAGTTCAAAATACAAAGACCTGCAAATAGAAATAAAACGACTGTGGCAAAAGAAAGCAATGGTAATACCAATAGTAATAGGTATCCTGGGCGCAAGCCCAAAACAACTGGAGCATCACTTGAACACCATCGGCATTGACAAATTCACCATCAGTCAATTGCCATGTTAGCTTTATTGCTAACATCCTGCGATGATAACTCTAACACCATCAACATCTGCCTATCCCAGGTCTTTGGGAAGGACTCGACAGGTGGATGAAAATGTCAAATCCAGTCAACACCTGTCTGACTGCACGACAAAGCATGAATTACCAAAATATTGCAAGACAACCAGTTAAATATGATATTATTGACCCCATGCAGGATTGCCAATTTTCGGAATCTTTCTATCATGTTTTTCTGACCTGGGGTCGGGGTGGGGAAATGCTTCCATATCTTGTAAAAACTTTGCATGATTTTACATGACTTTGGGTGCCTCTGCGTTGTGTGCGCAGTGACTTCTAGGCCATTGTGTGAAATCACACAGTGGTGCTTGGAAGTAGAATATATAATTAATCCTCTTGTATATTATTCTCACCTTTTATTAAAGTCAGTTCCTGCCTTCAGCTGCTACAACTTTAAGAGGCAATGATGGAGGATCAAGTTTCTTTTGTAATTTCTCCTTTGCACTGGAATACCCTGCTTCAAAAACAGACTCATTAAAAGTGATCATGTATTTTTAAGAGAAATTCTCTAATGAAAAATGCATAACAATTCCATTGGTGACGCAGGTGGCACAATGGGGCTGTGCATAGAAACAATGATTAAGACAGCCAGAGAAAAACTTTGAAACAGCCATGTCAAAGCTTTCAGAAAATTTGGCTACTTTAATGCTTCAAAAAAGAGTGCTTGACTCACAAGCCATGCTTTGCAAAAGCATCCCTTTTGAACAGGGGTGGGTTCTAACTTACCTCACTGCCGGTTCGCTTCTTCCCGCGCCTTGTATGCACGCGCACTTTGCACATGCATGCGCAGTGCTGAAAAATCCAATTTTTTTTAAAAAAAGCCAAAAACAAGATGGCGACGCATGCGCAGTGCCGGAAACTCGGCTTCTGCGCATGCGCAGAAGAAAAAAAAAACCGGAAAAAAATTCAAAAAAAGAGATGGCGGCGCCCACGGACCGGCACCAACCAAACCGGATCCGTGACCTCACTGTGACATCACCAGCGGGTCGCTACCTGTTCAGGTGATCCAGTCCGAACCGGGAGGAACCCACCTCTGCTTTTGATCCTATATAGACAGATGTGAATTATGTATGAAAAACTGGCTTGGGGAAAAAATATTGTGCACGTTAACAAAAGTGCAAAGAAGAATTCCAAACATCAAGATATATGTTGCCCTTTGGATTTTTTTTTTAAATAGTAAAGTAATGTAGTCAGAATCTGAGGGTGAAAAGATGAGAATTTGAATGAAACCCAAATTTTATTTATCCAACTTCAGCTGTTACTAGTTGGCATATGTCCATGAGTAAAATGCAGGCATCAAGAATCTGTCTGTCAGTTCATTCATACATTGATCCATCCCTCTATCCATCCCTCTTTCTATCTCTATCT
>QLTV01003107.1:645994-657997 GCA_003457575.1 Thermophis baileyi | reverse complement strand
TCCCCACCCCCATTTGCTCTTCTAGGAGAGAGAGAGAGAGAGAGAGAGAGAGAGAGAGGGAGAGAGAGGGGGCGAGGGGGGGAAGAGGGTGGGGGGGGGGGGGGGCGGGGCCGTGGGGGGGGGCTGGCCAGCTCAATGTCACTCGTGTCGGGGGCGCCTTTGGTGGCTTGAGTGCTCTGCCAGCGAAAATGGGCTCCTGAGCTCTGTTTCTGGCTGCGACGGCCTCCAGCAACCCTCTGCCAGCGAAAATGGAGCCTGGGAGGGCAACACGCGGCCCTCCCAAGCTCCGGTTTTGCTGGCAGAGGCACCGCGGGCCAGTCCTTCACTGTTTCCAGGGCAGGCCAGATCTAAGCACCTCACAGGCTGGATCCCTTGAGTTTGACACCCCTGGACTAGATTCTTGTGTAAGAGATAACAATAATAAACTTTTCTATCTTTTGAACTCAATGAATGTGCCTGGTTATTGGCACCTGTCAGCTATTTGCCTTTGACTAGCATAGTAGGATACTAAGGGTTAACAGTGTATCTCACTTTGAAGAAGATTTGAAAGCTATTTTGTATGGGTGATCTCTCTGCAATTCGATTATACTTGGAAATCACTTTTAAATGGGGAAAGCAACAAATGACGTGGCTTTGCAAGAATGTTAATTTAAAATGTAATCTTTCTCTTCTGTCTTAAGATCCATGTGGGATTTATCCTACTAAACATTAAATGCCAAGACCTTTATGCTACGAGGCAATTTTATTGGACACAATTTTGTCAAATAATAGAATCGCAATCTTGTTGGCAGAGATTAACTGTGTGAAAGAGTTCTGTAAATATGAGCTTTTTTTGTCCCATTTAAAGCTTTTATAGTAAGAATCAGTAGGGCATTACAGTATTTTTAGTCTGGTGCTGAAAAGTAATTCAGCAATTCAGCAGCAGTAAAAGCACCTTTTCATTGGTGATCTTTCACAGAATTTGTTCTAAAAGGAATAAAAGTTTTTTGCACCATTCAGCATTGACCTCACTCTCAGTTAGCTTGGTTCAGCCAATTAAACCAAACGTTCTCTCTCAATTAGCTTAGTTAGGTCATCCCAGGCTGAAACAATCTGATGAAATAGGTTTAAAGTCGGGGTGTCCAATCTTGGCAACTTTAAGACTTGTGGACATCAACTCCCAGAATTCCACAGCTGTCAACCCTGAAGTTGGCCTAACTGTGGCCATTTTCTGCTCTGTAGCCTTTCCTATGAGAATTTAGTCTTCACATTGCTTCAGGGCTGACACAGCCTGGACCTGAGGGGCAGGGAGTGGAGTATAGAGATAGCAGGGGTGCTGTAGCCAAAATAAAATTCTTTCCCCTGGGAATCAAGGACATTTCTGCAGGTGTTCGGAAGGTGGAGACTGAGGTCACCTAGGAACTGGACTGTATGCTGATTGGATCATGTGACTGGTGACTTTGGGGGGAGAGACAAACTTTTATTTTAATTGGGTGCCAAAACCGGCGGGAACTTAGAGCCAGTTTTCCACCAAGCTTGTGCCAATATGATATGACCCAATAAACTGTTCTTTGAGGAATATGCCTGCCTCTGAGTTCTTATTGCTGGGGATGTATTACTTGGAACCTTGACAACATCCAGCCATGCTGGCTGTGGAATTCTGGGAGTTGAAGTCCACAAAGTTGCCAACGTTGGTCATAGCAGGGCTGTCAAACTCCCGACTCACGGGCTGGATGCGTCACGTGCTGGCCACACCCACGCCCATTTTAGCAAAAGGGAAAAAAGTCCCGATACGTCATGTGACACGGTCGTCATGATGTGAGTTTGACACTCCTGGTTTATAGCATCATTCCTTTCTTTATGTTTTCTCTGTTTGGCTAGAATATCAAGTGACTGTTCCAGGATAAAACAACAGGAAAATAAAACCTACAAATTGAAGGAGAGTAATTCACGCGATTCGGGGATAATGTGAGACTGCTTCCAAAAGAAAAACTTTCAAATAATCACCCATTCAGTTCATGCCCCTAAACCATCTGTGTAGAGCACTGGACATATCGGTCTCCTAACATGCTATGAAGATCTAGATTTATTTGTTCCTTCTCCTCCAATCGTCCTTCGATGCACTCATCATCTTGAAGACATAATTGTCACTTCTCAAAGGGAAGAGTCTCAGGAAGCAGAAACTGGATACTGTCCAAAATCTCCTCCTCCTTTTCCTTCCGATCTCTTAAGTAAGCTCTGAGCAACAACAGTGGCATGGACACCTGCAGTGGTTTGCGTTTCTCAGACCATCCATGTTGGCTGCAGCCCAGAAGCAAATATTCACAGCCCATGAATGAGTCATTTGTCAGGATAGACTCCTGTCAACACTCGCCTCCCTCTTTCTGAATTTGGCAGGGATCCCGAGCCAGTTTGACACAAACATGAATTTAATGATCTGATGGAAGAACGGATGGAGGAAGAAGAAGGCAAAGATGGGCTGTCTGGTTCCTGAAAAGACAGAATGGATTTGAAGCATACAGGACAGCTAATTTGGAGACTTCAGAGCAGCATTTCTCAATCTCCATAAGTTTAAGAGGTGTGCACTTCAATTCCCAGAATTCCTCAGCCAGCATGTTGGCTGTTTACTTTATTCTCTGAGTGGTTTACAGTGTCAGCATATTGTCCCCAACAATCTGAGCCCTCATTTTACCCATCTGGAAGGATGGAAGACTAAGTCAGCCTTGAACCAATCAGGATCGAACTCCAGGCTGTAGGCAGAATTAGCCTGCAATACTGCATTCTAACCACTACACCACAGGGGTCCTTTCCCACTATAAGCACATAATCCATGCAGGAAAAATTAAACTATATATTATTCCTGTCAACTTTATATCCAAACTGTGATCATGTGTAGGATTCTGATTCCCATCTTTATCAAGTCAACCAAAGATCAAATCACCCTCTGGAAAAATAAAAGGCTGTGCACTTTTGCCCTATTCATTCTCCACCCATCCATCTATTTCTCTACCTCTCTAGTAGAAATAACAATTCATTAGGAACTGTGCCAAAAAGGAAGGAAAGGGAAAGAAGGAAAAAGGGGAGATGAAAAGATACTCATGAAGGATAGGGTGATTAAGGACTAAACTTATAAAGTTTTCATTAAATCTGGAATCCAGCTGTATTATTAGCATTAAATGAATTCAAAGCTTTCATTACTCTGTCCATTGTCTGGAGACCTTTATAAAATATTATTATGGGGAGAGAAGAAGAAGGAAAGAAGCGAGATGAAAAGATATTCGGGAAGATTAGGCTGTGTAAAGAGTAAAGTTATAAACTTTTGTCAATGTAGATTATTGCAACGCGCTCTACATGGGGCTACCCTTGAAGAGTGTTCAGAGACTACAGTTGGTCTAGAATGCGGCTGCGCGAGCTGTCATGGGTGCACCTAGGTACACCCATATTACACCAATTCTCCGCGAGCTGCACTGGCTCCCTATTGGTCTCCGGGCACAATTCAAGGTGTTGGTTATTACCTTTAAAGCCCTACATGGCTCAGGGCCAGGTTATCTTCGAGACCGCCTTCTACCGCATAGCTCCCAGTGACCGGTAAGATCCCACAGGGTTGGTCTCCTCCGGGTCCCGTCGGCTAAACAGTGCTGGCTGGCGGGCCCGCGAGGGAGGGCCTTCTCTGTGGCTGCTCCAGCCCTCTGGAACCAGTTACCTCCTGAGATCCGGACTACCCCCACTCTGCTGGCCTTCCGGAAAGCGGTGAAGACCTGGCTGTTCCGGCAGGCTTGGGGCCGTTGATCTCGCTTCTGCAATTTGGCGAAATCCGGCCATGGAAAGGTGTGTATGGGGTTTTTAGTTGTTTTTTAAATGTTTTTATTATGTATCTTTTTAACAAGCTTTCTATATTTTAATAAGTTTTTTTATATTTGCTGTAAGCCGCCCAGAGTCCCTTGGGAGTTGGGCGGCATAGAAATGCAAATAGAAGTAAGTAAAGTAAAAGTAAGGATTCTCAGTCATCCAGGTAGAGTTGTCTGGAAGTTGAGAAATGGCAACTGGACTTTTCTTGTTGGTTCGAAATGTTTCACTGCTCCTTGAAGTAGCTTCTTCAATCTGAACAAGTTGGACCCTGTAGATATCTCCAGAGAGGTTTCATTTCTCACGTAATCTGGATAGGCGCTGTAGTAAGGGAACACCACTGAGGCAGTGTTATAAAAAGAAAAATAGAACAAGAGACAGAGCAGGATGCCACAGGGGAGGGAAAGACAAGTCAAAATCACTAGAATAACAAAACAGCCGTAGAATTACGAACACCTAAGCCACAAGAATAGAATCACAAAAGTGCCAGGACCATTGGGAACAGCTACGAAATACAGATAATACTAAAGGTCAGGGCATGCAGGAAGGAATACTAATAAAGTGTCCGGAGATTAAATAAAGAAAACAAAGAAATAGCTCAGGGCGAGGGATGGAGATTTAACATGAAGAAATGATCATCTCAGGAAAAGACAGAGATTTAATCAATGGGACAAAAGCCGGTCAGCTCAGCGTGAAAATAGGAACATTAGAAAACACCAGAAGGCACCGGACACACCCAGCCCCACCTTGATTGAACCTTAAGGTAAAAGAACAACGAACATGAGACAGGATTAAGCCCATTAACAACTTAGCACACACAAAAGAAAATATGCCACCACCCCAAAAAGACAAAGAACTTCTATGAAAGAAAAGAGTATAAAAATTGTACACTTACTGTATGTCGGTGTCAGCTCACCCAGGATCGCTGGCTCACGCTTCTGCTGATCTCGCTCTCCTGCAATAAAGAAAACTTGTCTCCACGCAGCTGCCTCCAAATTCTTGCGTAAGAGTCGGGACGTTCTCCGAGCCGGGAAATTCGAATCTCGGAGGAAGCTTTCTTCCAATACAACAGCGCCTTAGTGATTAATCAGAGAATTCGTTGGGATGTAAATGTTCCAACCCCTCAATTCTTTATCCTAGGTGGGTTGTGAAGTGTGGCCTCCCTGGTGAATTGTAAAGTTTTCATAAATCTAGAGTCTTTCAAGACACATTGGTTTTCTGCTTCATATGCTTTACCCTCCCAGCTCTTCTGAATTAACAGACCCTGCATTAAGCAGGGTTTGAACTAGATGACCTTTGAGATTCCTTCCAACTCTATGAGTCAATCAAAATGCTTTCGCAAATCTTTAGCAGCCAAGCAGGGGTTTTATCCCAAAGATGCTTTTTCAAAAGGTAACTGGACTTTGTTCTTCTTTCAAGGACATTTTGCTTCTCATCCAAGAAGCTTCTTCAGATTTGACTGAATGGTGGAATGTGGAAATATTTATATTCCTTGCAGAAATCCTTCCATCCTCCACCATTCAGTCAGAATGGAAGAAGCTTCTTGGATGAGAAGCAAAACATCTTCAAGGAAACAACCAAGGAAGTTCAGTTGCCTTTTGAAAAAACACCTTTGGGACAACCATGACTTGGATGACTGAGAATCTCCATAGACATCAAGCAGGGGTTAGACTGATAGTTTCTGAGGTACTTTCCAACTCCATGATGTTTACGATCCTTTGGTGACTAAATTGAGGCTTTTAGGAAGGTGTTTCAAGTGTGTTGGAAAACAGTCCTTCACAATGTGTGATCCATTTTGCACAACGTGGAAACTAATTTCAAGTGAAAAGTTTGATGACTCCATGTTATGATTCTGTCAACTCTTTCTCAATATCCTTACAACATTTCTCATTATGCCCTGTAGTTTCCTGCATGTCAATAACACTGATGGGAATTATGTGACTTTGATCATACTTTTTGACAGAGACAAGTGTCTTACTTGCCATTTGCTGAAATTTATGCTATTGACAATCTTTTCTCTCTCCCCCGCCCCACTTCCTGTGCCAAGAGGCATTCAGTCACACAGATCAATCCTGTGACATTTCCCCTTGAGCAAAATGTCAATAATATTGTCTCTTCCTCACTCTGGTAAATTAAACCTTTTGCAAAGCTAAGAAATGTTTGATTGGATACCAGGGCATTATTGCTGTTCCTCCTTTTGCCAATGATTAGGCTGGAGAAATAGACATTTAAATGGAGCTTTGGACAGCATAACATCGAGCAAAATGCAGATTTGATGGGCCTCTCATTCTTATCTCACTTCTTCTGCTTTTGGTTTCACTGGGATGTCAGAAGTCCCACTTCAAAAGTCATGAGCTATACTAAATCAAACCCCAAATGATTCCATTGACATTTAAGTCTTATTCAAGTAAAATAAAGTGAATACGATCATTATTGCCTAACTTTGTGAATTAAAAATAACTAGGGTGTCAGTGTAAGGCACCAGAACAACACCATGAACTGATAGAGAAGTTTCTTTATTGGTATTCACCTATTGACAAGAATCTTGCCACATTACCTTCACTCTCTTGAAAACAACCAGATAAGCACTCCAGGGATTGTGTGTGTGTGTGTGTGTGTGTGTGTGTGTGTGTGTGTATTGCTTCCTACCCTGCAGGAATTTTGTGCTAGCCAATCTAACCCTAATCCTAACTCTTAACTCAAAACTCTTAACCTCCCCATTCACCTGTAGATTCCATCACATAGGGCCATGCAAAACTTCAAAAGAGTGTTTTGATTTGAGGATGCTTCATTCACGTTCTCCCGTGATTTTGCTCACATGAGCATGGGGATGCTGCAAAGGTCGTAACTGTGAAAAATGGTCATAAGTCACTTTTTTTCAGTGCCATTGTAACAGCCAGTTCCTACAAACCACTCCAATTTCTGTCTTAGAATGTTAAAATTTTTAAATTTAGTAGCTTGGACAGTAAAATTGTATAATGGGCCAGAACACACAGTTATAGTTGATTGATAGGAGAGTGCTGGCTCCTGCCTGAGGCAATCTACACTATGATTGATAATGCTGTGGGTGCTGTGGGTGTAAAGGAGAAGTTTCCCTTTTCCCCGCCTTTTTCTTCTGTGTGCCCTGTATGCTTTATGATTTACCTCATGATGCTCCTATTTGCCTGACTATCTTGTCTGCTGTAAATATAGATGTTAAATATATTTATTTATATAAAACTACAGTTCCTGTCAGCGTCTCTGATACCTGCTGTGCAATTCCCTGACATAGAATAATTCATTCATTTCAATGTATCCCTTGAAAATATCCAATTGAACCTGGCAAAGTTAATGTATTTAACAGCTCATCTGTTAAAAAAAATGGAACACTTGCCAGCATTTTGACGCTTCCCTATCGAAACCAATGGACCAGTGGTGAAATGTAATTTTTTTTGCCACCGGTTCTGTGGGCGTGGCTTAGTGGGCATGGCTTGGTGGGGGGGTCATGTGACTGGGAGGGCGTGGACAATTTTTTATATATATTTTTAGCATTTTTAACTAAAAAAAGTTAAAAAAAAGTTCCGATGATCAGCTGTGACAATTAGCTGTGCCGCGTGATCGTCAGAACTTTTTTTTCTTTTTTAAAGCATTTTTTACTACCGGTTCCTGCAAATAGGTAGTAAAAAATGCTTTAATTTTTTTTTAAAAAAAGGTTCCGACGATCAGCTGTGACAATCAGCTGTGCTGCGCGATCCTCAGAACCTTTTTTTTACCTTTTAAAGCATTTTAACTACCTATTCGCCAGAACCGGTAGTAAAAAATGCTTTTAAAAAGTAAAAAAATGGTTCTGACAATTGCGCGATCATCGGAACCTTTTTTTAAAAAACTTTTTTAAAGCATTTTTACTACTTATTCGCCGGAACCGGTATTAAAAAATTGCTTTAAAAAAGTAAATAAAAAGGTTCCGACGATCATGCAGCACAGCTGATTGTCACAGCTGATTGTCGGAACCTTTTTTTTAACCTTTTAAAGCATTTTTAGCTACCCATTTTCCGGAACCGGTAGTAAAAAATGCTTTTAAAAAGTAAAAAAAAAAGGTTCTGAAGATCGCGCAATCGTTGGAACCTTTTAAAAAAACTTTTTAAAAGCATTTTAACTACTTATTCGCTGGAACCAGTAGTAAAAAAATGCTTTAAAAAAGTAAAGAAAAGGTTCCGACAATCATGCGGCACAGCTGATCGTCACAGCTGATCATCAGAACCTTTTTTTTTTAACCTTTTAAAGCATTTTTTACTACCGGTTCAGTGAACTGGTAGCATTTTTTTTTACTAACGGTTCGTGCGAACTGGCCCGAACCGGTATCATTTCACCCCTGCAATGGACTTATCTCTTTTTCAATAGCATCTCTGATTTGGCTCAGATCAAAGCCATTTGACCTTACATTGCCAACAAAAATAAGATCATGTCCTCTTTGAATCTCAGTTCATCAGCTTGAATCAAGTCATGGCTGATTTGAAAAATTACAATTTAGTTACAACTGTTGGAGATCTTTCATATCTAAGGCCACAGAACATTCTGTGGGGGAAAAATATTGGCTGATTATGCTGCAGTGTTCAAATATAATGAACAGAGTTACCAACCAGAAAAAAGAGTATCTGAAAAATGCCTTTTTGTGGAGAAGGAAAGTGATAAGACAAAAACCTCTCTGAAAAATTTTTCAGAAAAATATCACCCTCCACATTTCATTTCACTCGGGGCCAATACCTCAGGAGGCCCTGGTTTTAATTCCTGAAAAAAATATTTAAAAAATATCTATTGCTCCTAAAAGTTCCTGCTGCTGTCCAAGGATATTGTTGTCCAAGGTTAAAAAAGTCAAGATGGTGCTCTGACAATGAAATCAAAGTCCTGCTACCCCTTTTTATGTGTGGTAAGCCTACCATCTTGACAAAGAAGAGGGAGTCAAGCTATTCTCCAAAGCACCTGAGGGTAGGACAAGAAGCAACGGAGGGAAACTAATCAAGGAGAGAACCAACCTAGAACTAAGGGGAAATTTCCTGACAGTGTGAACAATTAATCAGTGGAACAACTTGCCTCCAGAAGTTGAGAATGCTCCAACACCGGAAGTTTTTAATGGACAACCATTTGTCTGTAATGGTATAGAGTCTTCTGCTTGAGCAGTGGGTTGGACTAGAAGACCTCCAAGGTCCCTTCCATCTCCATTCTGTTTCTGTTTTTGAAATCCCTCCTTCTCCGATATCTCTGCTGCTCTCTCTTTATTTTCATTGAGCGGTCTTCTTAAAGTGATTAAAGCGTGGGTCGAAGCGGGCAAGATGGCAGTTATGGCATTGCATTGATATTTTACACACATATCAATGCATGGGGCTTCAACTGCAATGTTGCAACCACCATTTATGTTTTGAGCTCCCCCACATGAACACTGTTGGGATGAACTGAAGGACCATTAACCCCAAGCTTGCTCAAATGAAAAAAAAAAGGTCATATTTATAATTGTTGTATACTTTGGTGTACGAGTCTCCTAATCAGCCAACAACAACTATCTGCAAGGCATTTCCTTTGCAAATATTTGTCTTGCAAAGGGCCTCAGTTTCCGAATTAGGAGAAAAGGGCTTGAAAATGCATGGAAGATTAAAAGCTGGCTTTACCACCAAAAATATTTGCTCTCTGGATTACAGACATCTTTAAGATACATGAATTAGGCAACTATGCATGGAAAGGAAAAACAGAACATTATTGAGGCCAGGGATGCATAACTTCAGCTTCTTTCATGTGCTCCCTGAAAAGGCTGGGCTGTTTTAAGCTCCTTGGAAAATTTCCTCTGAATTGTATTTTCTAGTGTGGCAGATGGGATTAAATAATTAAATACACAGAGGATAAACATTCCAACTAGTTAAATTTAAATAGTTGTTTAGCTGTTTCCAACTCTTCGAGAATTGATGGACATAATGTTGCCAGGATTGTCTGTGAAAATCTGCTGGGAGTGGATGTCTAAAAAGGCAAGATGGCAGGAGCAGAATTGTGTGCCTACACAAAAGGGGAAGGACTTGCATCACAATGCTGTGTCTGCCACCTTTGTTTTAATGCCTCCTGTGGACACCACTGCCTTGAGGACATATACCTTTGTTCCAGGGGTGGTTTCCTCCCGGTTCGGACCAGTTCTCCTGAACCGGTAGCGACCCGCTGGTGATGTCACAATGACGTCACTGATCCGGTTTGGTCGGTGCCAGTCCGTGGGTGCCGCCATCTTTTTTTTGAATTTTTTTTTTTGAATTTTTTAAAAAAACGTTTTCCCTTCTGAGCATGCGCAGAAGCTGAGTTCCGGCACTGTGCATGCGGTCACCATCTTGTTTTTGGCTTTTTTTTTTTAAAAAAAAGGATTTTTCCTAATTTTCGCTGTGTGGGCGGGAGCGAACCGGCAGCAAGGTAAGTTGGAACCCACCCCTGCTTCGTTCTTAGTGTGATGACACTATAGTATGTCTAGATCTGTCATGGGGATCTTCCACATATCTCTCTTACACAGTTCCAAGATGGTCTGCTTATCAGTCATTGAGGATGCATCTTCAGACTAGACCTCCATGTTAAAACCAGCCTGCCACTGAAGGTGGATCAAGGAGATCCAACAGGGAGCTATTGTTTTTTTCCTGTGGAAAGAGGAACAAGTCCCAAAGTTGCTTTTCAAAAGGCAACTGGACTTCCCCCCCCTCCTTGAAATTGTATCGCTTCTCATCCAAGAAGCTTCTTCAGTTCAGCTCAGTTCAGTTAACTTCTTAGATGAGAAGCAAAATGTTTTCAAGGAAAAACCAAGAAAGTCCAGATGCCTTTTGAAAAGCACCTTTGGGACAACCATGACCTGGATGATTGAGAATCTTCATAGACAAAGTGGAACAAGATTTCCTCTACGCAGACATTTTGATTCTTTTGAGTTGAGGTCAGTCACCTAACAATTGACTGGACCCTTCCCATCTGGCCGTAGGGTGACGTGTGCAATAGTGGCAAATATCTGTAGCTCGGGTGGAGGATGAGAGTGGAGGTTCGTTCTCCGAACTTGTGGGTTGGTTTCTGAACATTTCGTTCCCAGGACAGGTAACATCTTCATCTAGGGTTAAGTGTCTCCATAGCAGTTTCCCCCCCTATTTCACAAGGTTGGTAATCTTGTTGGTAGCCTCCACTGTCTCTGCAACCTACACTTTACCTTTGTTGCCAGAGGAGTGAAGAACAGGGAAGGGGTCCTTGCCCTCTTGAACTTCTTGCCTCTCTTTCAAATGCAGTGCAGATTCTTCAAGGCTCCCACCAAGGTTAGTGGAGAGCATCACTGTTTCCCTTGAAGGCAGCAGGAGGCACATAATAAAGGTGCTGATAAAGGAGAATATTTGTAGCTCAAGGATGAAATGAAGGGTCCTTGATGCTCTTTGAGCTTTGCTTTCTTGCAGACATTTCATTATCGAAACTAGGTAACATCATCAGTGCAGTGGTGAAATCCAAATTTTTTAAACTACCAGTTCTGTGGGCGTGGCTTGGTGGGCGTGGCTTGGCTTAATGGGCGTGGCTTGGTGGTTGTGGCAGGGGAAGGATACTACAAAATCTACATTCCCACCCCATTCCAGGGGAAGGATACTGCAAAATCCCCATTCCCTCCCCACTCCAGGGGAAGGATACTGCAAAATCCCCATTCCCTCCCCACTCCTGGGGGAAGGATGTTGCAAAATCTCCATTCCCACCCCACTCTGGGGCCAGCCAGAGGTGGTATTTGCCGGTTCTCCAAACTACTCAAAATTTCCGCTACTGGTTCTCCAGAACCTGTCAGAACCTGTCAGAACCTGCTGGATTTCACCCCTGCATCAGTGCTCACATTGTTTGGATTATGAAATGTCTGCAAGAAAACAAAGCTCAGAGATCATCAAGGACCCTTCACATAGTAAAGGTCAGTGTTAATCAGTTTAATTAAACAGACAGCTTTAATCCAGCCATTTCATAGTACTTGCTGTCTGCTTTCACCCAGTAGTTTGTTAGATCCATTCCAAACAGGGGTTCATTTTCCAGCTATCTGTGGACAGCTGTCCCAGTTGTGAATGCCCATTTGATTTTCTTGGCAAGACAGTCTGGAATAGGTTGTTATTTCCTTCTGTGGTGGATCCTATTTAATCTGATCCTTCAACTATGACTACAAGTCATTGTCCACTC
>QLTV01003107.1:638494-643494 GCA_003457575.1 Thermophis baileyi | reverse complement strand
ATAACTCCCATTCTTCCATATTTATCTTCCAGTAGGGCTACATGGTGCTTCAAAAGTTCACCTTGATTTCTCAAAGTCTCATGCCTTTCGTAGCAGGGCAAGAACAAGGAAGCAAGAACCACAGACTTCTACATAGGACTTCTTGCGATCACAATTGAGCCCAAAATTTCTGTTGCTAAGCAAGACAGTTGTTAAGTGAACTTTGCTGCATTTTACGACCTTTCTTGCCACAGTTGCTAAGTGAATCACTGCAGTTGTTAAGTTAGCAACATAGTTGTTGAGTGAACCTGGCTTCCCCATTGACTTTGCTTGTCAGAAGCTCACAAAAGATGACCACATGACCCCGGGACACTGCAACCATCATAAATATATCCCGGTTGCCAAGTGCGCAAATTGCGATGATGTGACCATGGGATGCTGCTACATGTGAAAATCGGTCATAAGTCATTTTTTTCAGGGCTGTTGTAACTTCAAACCGTCAATAAACGAATGGTTGTAAGTCAAGGACAACCTGTATTTTTAATGCTAGGATTATGAGCAAGATTCAGAATCTTGGAGACTGCAGTCCTTGCAGTTTCCAGTCCTTGTTGCTGTCCTTGTTTATGAATTTCTAAAGAGTCTCTATGAGGAATATGAATCTCTTCCTCCCAAGCATTTTGCAACTTGGACTGAGCTGCTATTTATTAGATAAGCTACAAAAAAAACCCCTCCCACAGTTTTCTCAGTTTACACATAATCTTTCACTATCAGCCTTTCAGTGTAGTCTAGATCAAGCATCAAACGCCATAAGGATCACGGCAATCCTACTTTATATTAATATATACAGTAAATGTAAATATATATATATATATATATATATATATACACATATATATGTAGCAATAGGAAAGCCTGACAGCATTTTTCTGTCCCTCCCTCTTATAAGAAAGATAGTTAAATTTCTTTCTTGTGTTCTCTTCTTTTCCTAGGTTAAAACCATGTTTTCCTAATGGTTCATTCATTCCCCAAGTTCCTAATAGAATAACAGAATAACAGAGTTGGAAGGGACCTTGGAGGTCGTCTAGTCCAACCCCTTGTTCAAGCAAGAGACCCTATATCATTTCAGACAATTGGCTGTCCAAACTCTTCTTAAAAACCTGCAGTGTTGGAGCACCCACAACTTATGGAGGCAAACCGTTCCACTGGTTGATTGTTCTCAGTGTCAGGAAATTTCTCCTTAATCCTAAATTTGATCTCTCCTTGATTAATTTCCACCTGCTGCTTCTTGTACTGCCTTCAGATGCTTTGGAGAATAGGTTGACCCCAGAGGTGGGCTTCAAAAATTTTAGCAAGGGGTTTTCTGCCTGGTTGCTAGGTGGGCGTGGCCATGGTGGGCCTCCTGCACCACAGTGGGGTGGGGGTTGCCCTCCCCGGGCTCCGGAGGATTTCTTCGAGCCTCCGGGAGGGCAAAAACGGCCTCCCCAGGCTCTGGAGGCTGGAAATGGCCCATTTCCGGCCTTCCCGAACTTCCGGTAGGCCCATTTTTTGCCCTCCCCGAGCCTCTGTGCACTCCCTGCACTTACCTGCATCCAAAACAGGCCGCGTGGGGACTCCTGGGAGGGGAGGGGTGGTGTGGGCGGGGCCAGCCAGGAGTGGGATTTGGGGGTTCTCCGAACTGCACAGAATCTTAGTTAGAGGTTCTCCCGAACCCCTGCGAACCCCCCAGCAGCCCACCCCTGGTTGACCCCCTCTTCTTTGTGGCAGCCCCTTTGATATTGGAACACTACTCCATGTTCCAATATCTCCAGTCATCTCCCTGATCCTCTACATTTACACACTCTGTGAGTGTACTTTACTGTTCCTTTGACCAAGATGCTAAAAAGAATTTTGCTGAATGTCTTCTTCTGGCAGAGAAGGTTAAATTAAACCAGACATCTTGGACATTTCAAGTCAAGATGTTGAGATGTAGTGATGTTCCAGATTGAGAAGATGCCTCAGGGACCAGGACCATTGTGAACAGATCTACTGCTGAAATTTGAACATCTTGCAAAGCTTCTTCTCTGGTAATATTGTACTGCAAACTAGGGCATACAAAACCTTTGCTAGACCAATTCTTGAATACAGCTCGTCTGCCTGGAACCCGCACTATATATCGGACATTAACACAATTGAGCGAGTCCAGAGGTATTTCACGCGAAGAGTCCTCCACTCCTCTGCTCACAACAGAATACCTTATGCCACCAAGCTTGAAATTTTAGGCTTGGACAACCTAGAACTATGCCGCCTACGGTCCGACCTAAATGTAGCACACAAAATTATCCGCTACAACGTACTACCTGTTAAAGACTACTTCAGCTTCAACCGCAATAATACAAGAGCACACAATAGATACAAACTCAAGGTAAACCGCTCCAAACTCGATTGCAGAAAATACGACTTCAGCAACAGAGTGGTCAATGCCTGGAGTGCACTACCTGACTCTGTTGTTACATCCCCAAACCCCCATAACTTTAACCTTAGACTGTCTACCATGGACCTCACCCCATTCCTAAGAGGTCTGTAAGGGGCGTGCATAAGCGCACCAGCGTGCCTAACGTCCCTGTCCTACTGTCTCCATTTTTTTTCGTACCCATTTACTATGTTCATATCTATGTTTATACTATACCTGTATCTTGTACATGTTTGACAAATATCTATCTATCTATCTATCTATCTATCTATCTATCTATCTATCTATCTATCTATCTATCTATCTATCTATCTATCTATCTATCTATCTATCTATCTATCTATCTTCAGAGGCCATATTCAGTGATTTTTCATACAGTGTGGTAAGGCAAATAGCTGTAAAAATTAGGACACATTTTGTGATGGCACCAATTATGGAACAGTCCAATAGTCTGACCTGTCTCACAGTTGATTGCTCTTTTAGATGAGGAACTGAAGAGATTAATACTCTCACAGGCTTTTCCAAACTGTGTTAATAAATCTACACTTTCATCCCACAGACTGATTGTTTTGTAATTTTGGAAATAAATGTCTTTGAAGACTGGACATTTTTATGCTGCAATTATTATTATTATTATTTTTAAAAATAAATAAATAAAAAACCTTTATGATTTTTATCCATGTACAGGTTTTGACACGAGAGAATTATTTATGACATAGAGTTATTATTTCTAATGGTTTTAAAGCATCAATCACAACCAAGCAAAAATGAGTTCTATCATTTCATCTTCGTAACCCAAGCACAGAAGTTTGTTATTGAAAAACCAATATAGATATCATAAATAACCCGCTGCTTTAAAGAAAAGAAGAAAAAGAAGGAGATGTTTGAAACCTTAGTCCTTACAGGTAGTGCTAGAGTTACAACCACAATTGAGCCCAACATTTCTGTTGCTAAGTGAGACATTTGTTAAGTGAATTTTGCCCCCAAAATACAACCTTTCTTGCTGCAGTTGTTTTTGTGAATCACTGCCGTTTGTTAAGTTAGTAACACAGTTGTTAAGTGAATCTGGCTTTGCTTGTCAGAAGGTTACAAAAGGTCTTGGGACACTGTCTTGGGACACTGCAACTGTCATAAATACATGCCAGTTGCCAAGCTTTTGAATTTTCATCACATGTCCATGGGGACCTGCCAACAATCTTAAGTGTGGAAAATGGTCATAAGCCACTTTTTTCAGAGATGTTGTGACTTTGAATGGTCACTAAATGAACAGTTGTAGGTTGAAGACTACCTGTATGTATATATTTAGATTTAGATTTGTTGAGTAAGGATTTTGGGCTTATGGATTGCATAGAATTTGTAAATGTTTCAAAGCATATGGGCACTGTGTTTAAAAATAAACTCACAGAGGCATTAGTGGAACATTGTTTTAGTTAAGCTAAATCTACAGTACTAAAATTGTGTTGCAAATAGCCTAAACAAACCATTGATAGTAAAGACAATAGTCTCTTCCTCTGGAACATAATGGCTTTTAATGCGCATAGTGGCATCCAGCCATTCCTATCCTATTGAGATTTTGTGACCTTGAAAGCAATTTAGGCTGCTAGTCCATTCATTTTTTCCTTCCGCATCTGTCTCCCCCCCCCCCCGACCCCCACATGAATATGAACAAAGAAAAACAGCCTTCACAAAATGCAAACGAAAACTAATCAAGTCACTAGGAACAAGGCCATAATTGCTTCCCATCCCTTCAGATATTTACACATCTTTTCCCTGCAGGGCTACTCAGAAACAAGCCCTGTTAAATTAAATACCACCAAGTCAGTTTGCAGAGTGCATGTTGACAATCCAAGGAATCTTGTTGCAATCTTTGGAGCTCCCTTGGCCACAAATGTTTTAAAAAGTGCAGCGTAGTTTCCCCGTAATCTCTAGGGAGCAGATACACAAAGACTGTAGGGCACTTTAAATTCCGAAAATGGATTTCACACAACTGAGAAACAAGCACTTTAAAACTCTCAAAACAATCCCTACAAGCATGAGAGGTGAAATCAGAAAATGTTTATTTATTTATTTATTTATTAAATTTGTATGCCGCCCAACTCCCAAGGGACTCTGGGCGGCTCACAACAATATAAAAAACCGTTAAAAAAAAAACCATAATAAAAACAATTAAAAACAGTTAAAAACTCATGCATACCGTTACATGGCCGGACCTCGCCAATTACAGAGGCGAGATCAACGGCCCCAAGCCTGCCGGAAGAGCCAGGTCTTCACTGCTTTCCGGAAGGCCAGCAGTGTGGGGGCGGCCCGGATCTCAGGGGGTAGCTGGGAAAACTCATGCATACCGTTACATGGCCGGACCTCGCCAATTACAGAGGCGAGATCAACGGCCCCAAGCCTGCCGGAAGAGCCAGGTCTTCACTGCTTTCCGGAAGGCCAGCAGTGTGGGGGTGGTCCGGATCTCAGGGGGTAGCTGGTTCCAGAGGGCCGGAGCAACCACAGAGAAGGCCCTCCCCCGTGGGCCCGCCAGCCGGCACTGTTTAGCTGACGGGACCTGGAGGAGCCCAACCCTGTG
>QLTV01003107.1:591382-601852 GCA_003457575.1 Thermophis baileyi | reverse complement strand
GGTCCGTCTCGAAGAAGGCCGCCTCTGGAAGAGACATGTGGACCAGTTACGCTCCAGACTGCGTGGGGAATCAATCAACCCACAAACAGTAACACCTTACTTTCCTCCCCTAGCTCCCGGGTGTCTGGGTGTCTCGGAAGGCCTACCTGTGGAAGCCGAGAGCCAGCGATGTCCTTCCTTCGAACCGGTCCCTTCGGCCGTGGAGGCCACACCCAGTACCTTCCAGGAGCTTCCATGCTCGAGCCCCAGCAGACCTCCCTTCGGCCGTGGAGGCCACACCCAGTACCTTCCAGGAGCTTCCATGCTCGAGCCCCGGAGCGGCAGCAGACCTGTCCGCACAGGCCGCTGCCTCACCACCAACTGAATTGCGCAGGTCTCGTAGGGCTCCAAAACGCCCCGCCTACCTGCGTGCTTACGTATGCTGGACAGCTCCATCCAGGAGGGGAGGGGTGTTATGTTCTAACTGTTTAAACTATGTTGCATGGTTCCAACCAGGTCCAGCGTTTGAGCGGGAAAAAGCTCAAACGCTATTGGCTGGTCTGTCTGACAGCTCCCTATAAAAGGGCAAGCTGTCAGACTGCTCTTTGCTGGTTACTGATACAAGAGCTGAAATAAAGAGCTGCTTTGGAAGTCTGTCTCCTGTCATCTCTACCCACTATCTAACAATAGGAAATTTCTCCTTAGTTCTAGGTTGGTTCTCTCCTTGATGAGTTTCCATCTGTTGCTTCTTGTTCAGCCTCCAGGGGCTTCGGAGAATAGGTTGACCCCCTCTTCTTTGTGGCAGCCCCTTAGATATTGATTTTCTGGGATGATGAGGATGTGTCAAAGTTTCAGACATGTGAGTACTAGAAATATCTATTGGAATTTCTATTCCAACTTGACCCAATTCATGGACTAAGGTCCAAATTGGAATGTCATTATCCTTTGGAATTTCTGTTAGAATTAGAATTTCTTCTAATTTTCAATCCATTGTTTGGCTAATTGGGCCTTATGTGTTGCCCTTTAGAATATGAGCTTTTCCAGGATCAATAGGTTTAGAAAAGTGCAGTTTAAAGGAAAAATGCATTTTAGAATTATATATTGAAATGCAAGGAAGAGGAGTAGAGAGAGGAGGTGGGAAGGTAAGATAGAAGCAGACTGAAATGTGTTCCTGAATTAATGACTCAGTCTGGCCCATCCATTCCTATCGGGTATCAGTCTGAAATTGTTGAATTCCCAACTGGACAGATGTTGGGTTGGGCTTTTTTGTTTCCTTACTAAGAAACCTGACTGCAGACGGAACATCTATCCATCCATCCATCCATCCATCCATCCATCCATCCATCCATCCAGTTGTGAAATCTAAAAATTTTCCCTACCGGTTCTGTGGGGCGTGGCTTGGTGGGCTTGGCTTGGTGGTCATGTGACCGGGTGGGCGTGGCCAACTTGTAAAATGTGGTGGAACTCACTTAACAATGCTCTTGCTTAGCAATCAAAATTTTGGGCTCAATTGTGGTCATAAGTTTTCTTTCTTTCTTTCTTTCTTTCTTTCTTTCTTTCCTTCTTTCTTTCTCTCTTTCTTTCTTTCTTGCTTTCTTCCTTTCTTCCTTCCTCTCCTTCTACAAGTAGTCCTCGCTTAATGGCCGGTTGCTTTTCTAATTTTCTAATTTACGACTGACCTCCCCAGAGCTACTTGACCTGTTTTTGGAGTTTTAACAGCCATGCACACACACACACACACACACACACACACACACACACACACACACACACACACACACACACACACACACACACATGACCAGTTACAACATCCCACACAGTCATGTGACTGAGGTTTTCTATGTTTTTTGCCAGTTTCCAACAATTCCTTCTGGTTTCTGGTTAAAAATGCCCATTGGGGAAAATGGACTTGTTTAACAACCAGTGTTCGCTTAATGACCACAAGGTTCACTTAACAACCATGGTGTTTGCCTAACCCAGGGGTCTGCAGCCTTAAACATTCAAAGAACCATTTTTCTATTTTCTTTTAAACAGGTATATCTCTCTCTCTCTGTCTGGCTTTCTCTTTCTTTCTCCCTATCTCTCTCTCTTTCTCATCTCTCTCCCTCTCTCAACTCTCTCTCATCTCTTTCTCCCTCTTTCTCTCTCTCATGTTTCTCTCTTTCCTCTCTCTCATTCTCTCCCTCCATCATTTTCTCATTTCTCTTTCTCTCTTTTCCTCCCCTTTCCTCTCTCTCATCTCTTTCACGCGCACGCGCGCATACACACAAGCGGATACTCTCCTGTGCTGGGATCATGGCAGCGATGGCAGCAGGGATGGCGGTGACTCCTCTCACTGCCACCACTGCACAGTAAGGTGAGTAGCTGGCTGTGCTGCGCAGGAGAGGTGGAGCTCTTCCCTCTCTGCATCCGGCAGCTACGGCGGCTGCTCCTCCCCGTTCCCCTCCTTCCTGAGCCGACACGAAGGGGTGTCAGCTGGCGCCGAGCTGCCCACGAAGGAGGCGGAATCGCAAAAAGCAGCCAGTTGCGCCAGTGCAGAGAAAATGTTAGGGGCACTTCAGCCGCTCGGTTCTGCGGAGGCGTGCACCTTCTCGAGGCGGAGAGCAGGTTGCGTGAAGAGGGAGAGGGAGAAGGGGGCAGTGGCGGCTGCTGTCATTGAGGGGAGAATGCCACACAGAAACGGGAGCACAGAGAAATGCCCCCACCGGCAGCCACGCCAAACAAACACCGCTCCATTTATGGTTCTAGCAAGACGGACTGACTCCCAGACCGAGCCTCAAAACAACAATGCGGGGAGAGGTGTGGCTTCAGAAGGCAGCTGCAAGCGGCACCTCGGACGCTTCCCCAACAAGACACTGTCACCACGCCGCTCATGGGCAGTTCGGTGCGGCAGAGCTCTCCACCCGCTCGGCCGGATGTCAATCATTCTCCCCTCCCAGCCACTCACCCACCCACCCACCCACCCATCCACCTCGTGGCAGGGCAGGTGGGTGGGCTGGAACTCCCGTGCGCTCGTGGGTCCAACTCCAGGCACCTGGCCGCGCACGTCCCCGCGTGCCCTTTTGGACAGCTCCTTGTCGCCCAGCACCGCACGCTACTTGGACACGTCCCCGAGCCCTCTCTCCGCCTTCCCACCCTGGGCATGGTGTCGCCCCAAAGAAGCACCGCTTCCTCTTCCTCGCTCCACTGATTGCGGGATATTCTCGCAGGCAATCGCGCGCATGCTCGTGTACAGACACACACACACAGAACACACACAGAACACACACACACACACACACATCTCTCTCTCTCTCAGGCACGCCCAGGCCCCTCCTCTACTTCATCACCAAACCCCTCTTTCTTCGGAGAAAGTAGTAACAGCCGCCCAAATGGGCGGGCAGGGGTAGCGGGCGGCGACGGACTGAGCCGCCCTCCTCTTCCTCCTCCTCCCCTCCCCTCCCTTTGCCTTGCCTTTCCCGGCACCGCCCCACCTTGCTAGCCTCTAACCCCGTGCCCATCTGCCTGTCTGAGAGCTCCCAGCCCGGACCTGCCGCCCCTCCTCTCCGAGTGATCCCAGATTGGGACCGCTTGCCATGGTCATGCACGCTTTTTCACCCTCTGCGCATGCGCAGGTTTTGCGCACGTGCAGAGGGTTAAAACAAGAAAATGGTGACATCCAGGTGGGTGGGCGGAGCCTCATGCTGCCGCCGCTACCAGTTATCCGAACCACTGGCGGCCGCCGCTACCGGTATGCCCGAACCAGGCCAAACCGGTAGCATTTCAACCCTGCATCCATCCATCCATCCATCCCTTCCCTAGAATTCTGCCACTCAACAAAATCAGACTGAATCCATGTAAACAATTCAATGTACTCTATAGTAGTTTGTCTAACTCAGTGTTTCTCAACCTTGGCAACATTAGGAGGTCTGGACCTCACTTCCCAGGATAGAGCTGGCTAGGGAATTCTGGGAGCTGGAATCCAGACTTCTTGCCAAGGTTGAGAAAAACCATCTATACTGCTGTAAAAAAAAAAAAAAGAATGTTCTTTCTTGCTATATTATCCTTCTTTCCCTGTACTTCATTATAAGAACTACTCCAACACCACCCATTTTAGCTTTGACATCCGCCAGAAAGTTTTATTTTTTTTTTAGAAAAATAAACAAACAAGGAACAGATGACATGCTTGCCAAATTGCCAATCTTTTTAAAATCCAATCAACATTATTCAACAATGTTCTCCCTTCTGTATACACTGCCAACAGCCTTTCCTTTGACGGTAAGTGTTTGAGTGGCAGTCCAAGTTGGTTGGAAAGAAAATTGAGTGTATGCTGAAATTCGGCCTTAGGGCTAATTAATGCTTTATTGTGACAGATGTGTTTGTCATTTCCATGCTGGTGTCTGTTTTGTTGAGTAGTGCAAGAGGTGTACTTGTGAGCCTCTGGCAAAATGTGCAATTGAGTCATCTTAGGATCATTGGAAGCTTGTCTGGATTGATGTGGGCATTGATGCGGACAGTAACTCTCATGAATAAAGGTGAATATACGTGTCCCAGGATAATGTTGCAGGATCCAATCTGGGTCGGTCACCAGGACCAAAGGCTCAGTCTTCTGAGCTTTTGGATTCGTATTGGAGTCCATTCTCAGGGAACTTCTCTGTAGCAGAGTGTGTGCTTTGGGCTACGTTGTGTCTGGTATTTATATGGTGCCTGGTTGTGTGTGGCTTTTTAGTTGTTGATTGGGGCGTTGGTGGCTGGTTATTAAGTTGTTGGCTGTTGTTTCCTTGTGCTGTCAAGCCCTCGACTCCTAAGTACTTGATAAACTGGTGGTAAGTCAGCATTCTTGTTGTTTCCCAGGTTTCAATCACTTCCCTAGCTATTTTTGTACCTGCTCATCCAACAATCTTAGCTTCAAAATGGAACGTATGTCCTTGTTCACTGCAATGTGAGGTTCCCAATGAGTTTGGGTCTCCTCGTCTGACTGCTTGCTTGTGTTCTTGCAATCTGGTGGTTTGTAACTCTCCTTCATCTAGAACCAAAGTTCTAAATATTGATCCTAAGGGGCCCACTCCATCCATATGAACATTGTGGTGTACACCCTACATTTTCTTGCATTTGCAGGCAAAGAGAATCTAAACTACACTTCTTTAAATATTTACCAGATAACCCACAACTGACTAATTTTGCACAACCCAATATATCATATACTACAGTTTATAAACTACCATGGCTGGTATTTTCCACCTTGCCTGATTTTCTTTTTAGGTGTAGGAGAAGGAATGGCAGAACCTGGGTGAAATTAAAAAGAGGGATCAACCTAGAATCCCTACATAGTCACAAATGGACTAAGTCCAACTACCCTTGAATTCCATTGAATTTTACCTAACTTCAAGCAGGTATTAACCATTAGTTGAGAAGATTCCTATTCATAGTCTGTTTAGCAATAGATCAGTTTAATTGGACCTTCACATGTGGACCTGGTATTTTGTGTCTGATATTAAGTAATGCATCAATTACATAATCTGGGGCTTTATAGTGCAACCATGGGGCTCCCTGTCAGATTGAATTTACTTGTTCTTAATTGTTGTTTTGTAGTGAAACGGAACTGCCACAACATCAAATAATCACTAAATGGTGGAAAAGTGATACCATTTTTCCTTCATCTATTCCCTTCAGAGTTTTACAGCCCAAATCTAGAACTTCTAAACTTCTTGGTCATTAATCAGAAATCTAGGGCAATTTCCTAATTATTAGAGAATCCAAAGGTGGTTTAAATATCGTTTGTTAGTCCCTTCTGGTATAGGGTCTCCTGCCTGAGCAGGGGGTTGGACTAGAAGATCTCCAAGGTCCTTTCCAAACCTGTTATTCTGTTAAGTTTGTTAATCTCTATGTCGGGGGTCCCCAATCCACAGTTCATGGACTGCCACAGGCAGAGGTGGGATTCACATAATTTACCTACTGGTTTGCCCAGCACCGAAAATGTGAGCGCGCACATGCACTTTGCTCGCACGCTTGGCTTGCACACATGTGCGTGGCTTGAAAACGTGGCTAAATAGGACGGCATAGCACCGGGACGGGGGGGGGGCGGGTCCACCCCCACCCGCAGGTCGCTACTACCGGTTCGCCCGAACCGGTCCGAACCGGCTGAATTCCACCTCTGGTCACCGGGCTGCGGCATGCCAGAAACCGGGCCGCACAAACAAGTGAAGCCCCATCCGCAGGATGCAGGCAGCACACAAAACCACACCCCCTCCAGTTTGTGGAAAAACCTCTCTCCACGGAACCAGTCCCTGGTGCCCAAAAGGTTGGGGGGGGCACTGCTCTATATTACAAAACCTTATAAAAAGTGAGTCAAGGAGCAGTTCTTCATGCCTTCTATTCACTGTTACTTGACAAGCTTTGGTTGAATCAACATCTTTTCTTCTGACCTCCACTGATCATCTGGTGTGTTTCATCTGGCTCAGCTTGAACTGTTGGAAAAGAAGGTGCCTTATCCTTTCTAACAAGAAGAAGAAGAAAAAAAAGAAGGGTTGCCATGTAATAAGCAAGGGCCTTCGTCTTGGTTGGAGTGCTTTGGATCAATGGAACAAAGTGAGGCTGAATATATAGTGGTTTTTAATCTGGTGATGACTTGGAATTCTATTTTGTGAGATAAATCCTTTCAATTATAATCCTTTGCATACAGTTACTGTGAAAGGGGGGGAACCCCCCCCACCCCTCTTATCTGGGAAATTAATTGTAAAAGTGACTGGAGGCAGGAGCTGGCTTGAAATGATTTTCTCTTGCTCTGTTGGGGTGGAAAATAAATTTCTTTCATTTGCGGTTTGATGTGATCTTTCCCACTCCTTAGCTCTTCAATACAGGTGTGAAATGGACGGCATTCTTTGGATGGAAAAATGTACATTTGTCAAGTTTCTGATCCAATTTGCAACTTGCAAGTGTATGCATAAAAATGAAGAGCTGCACACCCAAAACCTACGAAGCGCTACTCCTGAAAGGGCTGCAAGAGTCCGGATCCCTCTGTCTTTTTTCTCCCAGGCAATTTGGCGTCTTCCCACCCTCAGTCACTGGTCTAACGTCTCAGGGTCTCTCACTTTGTCCTTCGCCCTGGCTGTCAGTCAGCCTGTTCTGGTCACTCACCTGGACGCCGCCACTCACCCAGCTCAGTTCACTTCCACTCTCCTTCTGTAGATCCACTCACCTCCCTTTCCTTCTGGTGTGTGTGGAACTGCCCTCAGATCCCTGGCTCAATCACTCGTCTGGATCAGCTTCACACTCTCTCTCTCTCCTTGGATCATCTTCTCTGTTGAGACTCTAGAAAGAGTGCAGAAAAGAGCATCAAAGATGATTAGGGGACTCGAGGATAAAACATATAAAGAACGGTTGCAGGAACTGGATATGTCTAGTCTTATGAAAAGAAGGATTATGGGAGACATGATAGCAGTGTTCCGGTATCTCAGGGGCTGCCACAAAGAAAAGGGAGTCAAGCTATTCTCCAAAGCACCTGAGGGTAGGACAAGAAGCAATGGGTGGAAAGTAATCAAGGAGAGAAGCAACTTAGAACTAAGGAGAAATTTCCTGACAGAACAATTAATCAGTGGAACAACTTGCTTCCAGAAGTTATAAATGCTCCAACACTGGAAATTTTTACGAGATTAGATAACCATTTGTCTGAAGTGGTGTAGGGTTTCCTGCCTAAGCAGGGGGTTGGACTAGAAGACCTCCAAAGTCCCTTCCAACTCTGTTATTCTATTCTATTCTGAAGAGCCGAGGTGGCGCAGTGGTTAGAGTGCAGCACTGCAGGCTACTTCAGCTGACTGCTAGCTGCAGTTCGGCGGTTCAAATCTCACCGGCTCAAGGTTGACTCAGCCTTCCATCCTTCTGAGGTGGGTAAAATGAGGACCCAGATTGTTGGGGGCAATATGCTAACTCTGTAAACCGCTTAGAGAGGGCTCTAAAGCACTATGAAGCGGTATATAAGTCTAAGTGCTATTGCTATTGCTATTGCTATTCTTTCTCTCTGTGGATCAACTCTCCCTCTCCCTCTCCCTCTCCCTCTCCCTCTCCCTCCCTCCCTCCCTCCCTCTCCCTCCCTCAGGCCTCTCCCACCCAGGGGTGGGTTCTAACTTACCTCACCACAAGTTTGCTTCCTCCCGCTCCGCGTGGGCATGCGTGCTTTGTGCACCACATGGCCATGCCTCACGGGTGCATGCGTAGTGCCAAAACCCAGCTTCTGCGCATGCGCAGAAACAAAAAACAGCTTCTGCACGTGCGCAGAAGCCAAAAACAAAATGAGCCGGTTCGTGGGTGTGGCCAACTGGCGATCGCTCCCGATTCAGCGAACGGCAGGAAATTCCCACTACCGGTTCTAAAGAACCGGTCCGAACCGGGAGCAACCCACCTCTGTTCCCAACTCACATTCAGCCCCACCCCACAGGGATCATGTCCCTGAGTGGGGCAGGGCAGGCTGATAAAACCTTCCTCCCCTCTCTCCTTGCCTCCTCCTCTGCTTGCTTTCTCTCCTTCTCCACTGGTCTCCCCATCTCCCTTTCCCTCCCACTATTTCTCTGCTTCCTTTTCTCTCTCTCTCTCTCTCTCTCTCTCTCTCTCTCTCTCTCTCTCTCTCTCTCTCTCTCTCTCTCTCTCTCTCTCTCTCTCTCTCTCTCTCTCCCTTTTCTGCTCTCTTCTCCCCTTCATTCCATGTGGCTGGCTGACCCTCCCCGCTACACTTGTGGGGAAATGGATTTTGCGCAATACATTATGGTAGGGGAAAAAAGTGCTTGCAAAACTGGAATTTTTTTTAGAAAAAGAGTGAACTGAGATGGATAGGAAAAGCACCTGTGGTGCACATGCCATTTTGTGCAAATCTTCTAAATTCTTTCTTCTGGGTCTTAGATGGACAGATATATGTACACAAAAAGCTGCACACATTTTCGGGAGGAGGGAGAGGGATTTTGTTTGCAAAAGTAAAGGAAAGCAGACTTGATGGATTTAACCAACCCCTCCATCTTAGAGACTCGCAGTACCTGGAACATTTTGTTCAGCATTTGGATTAAGGGTTTGATGGGAAATCTTTAGGGATTATTAATGTTTGTAAGAAAGAACGTGAACTTTAAAAAAAGAGCTCTCAGAACAAAGCAGTAAAAATTCCAAATATTTCTATTCTTTGGTGAATAAAACCCAATAGATCCAGGAGTCGAGTTAAAACTTGAAGGAGACTTGATTTTTTTGTTTGTTTGTTACCCTTTTAAAAATAAAGTAGTTTTTTGGTCCAATAAGTATGACTAAGAGCTCCAGACAGGTTGTTAAATTAGGCAGTGTGCAAATTCCAAAGGAACTTGTAAATCTCCCAATTACAGAAACATTGCCCTGTCCGTTTCAATTTTTTTCCCCCAGCCTTAGATTTTGTTGTCTCTTGTTTGCATCCCTTTGAAAACACTGCATGAACACTTTTCAGAGTATTTCTCCAAGCGTTTGCATTTATTCATTTCATTATATTTTCCACTCCACACATTTATGTAACAAACTTCTGTACATGATTTTCACTGGTTTCTGCACTTTTTAACATACTTTATACACTCTCCTTTTTTTTTTCCCTGGTGGAGATAAAGTTGCTGTGATGGTGTAAGATTCCCCTAGGCAAGGTTGTGCTGCTTTAATGGCACCATTGTGGTTGTCACCTTTTACCTGTGGGTTCCCTGGTGCTCTATGAGCTTGATTGTTTTCTTGCAGACGTTTCATTACCAAACTAGGTAACATCATCAGTGCTAGTAGGGAGTTGCAGTTTGCTCTCATTTTATATACTAGTAGCTTTGTCTATTATATCAACTGCTGAAAGTCACTCAATAGTGAGATGGGCAGCATATATGTTTAATAAACAAACAAACAATAAATACATCTTTTTTGACCCTAACCTATGGATACCGCTGTAGTTTGCTATTAAAGTAATAGAATAACAGAATAACAGAGTTGGAAAGGACCTTAGAGTTCTTCTAGTCCAACCCCCTGCTTAGGCAGGAAACCCTACACCACTTCAGACAAATGGTTATCCAATATTTTCTTAAAAACTTCCAGTGTTGGAGCATTCACAACTTCTGGAGGCAAGTTGTTCCACTGATTAATTGTTCTAACCGTCAGGAAATTTCTCCTTAGTTCTAAGTTGCTTCTCTCCTTGATTAGTTTCCACCCATTGCTTCTTCTCCTGCCCTCGGGTGCTTTGGAGAATAGCTTGACTCCCTCTTCTTTGTGGCAGCCCCTGAGATATTGGAAGACTGCTATCATGTCTCCCCTAGTCCTTCTTTTCATTAAACTAGACATACCCAGTTCCTGCAACCATTCTTTATATGGTTTAGCCTCCAGTCCCCTAATCATCTTTGTCGCTCTTCTCTGCACTCTTTCTAGAGCCTCAACTTCTTTTTTACATTGTGGCGACCAAAACTGGATGCAGTATTCCAAGTGTGGCCTTACCAAGGCATTATAAGGTGGTATTAAACTTCATGTGATCTTGGTTCT
>QLTV01003107.1:566773-591188 GCA_003457575.1 Thermophis baileyi | reverse complement strand
TCCTCCAACTTCAAAAAAAAATAAAAACAAAATAAATAAAGCCAAAAAAAGATGGCGACCACATGCAGTGCTGGAAGTCACCTTCTGAGCATGCTCAGAAAAAAAATAAAAAAAAATTCAAATTTTTTTTCCAAAAAAGATGGCGGCCCCCACGGACCGGCAACCACCGATCCGGTTCGGATAACGTCAGTAGCAGGTCGCTACCGGTTCGGGCGAACCGGTCCGAACTGGTAGGAACCCACCCCTGGTTGCAACCCTTTGCACATTGTATAGGCTTGTGTCTTCTTTTTTATGGTGGTGGTAGTGAGGAAAGGGGCAAAAGACATCAGATTATCATACAAAGGAGAGGGTCATGATTAGTTTATAGTATTTATAATACTGTAGTTTGTAAGAGCTGCTGTGGCGCAGTGGTTAGAATGCAGTACTGCAGGCTACTTCTGCTGCCTGCCGGCTGCTTGCAATTTGGCAGATCGAATCTCACCAGGTTCAAGGTTGACTCAGCCTTCCATCCTTCCGAGGTCGGTCAAATGAGGACCCAGATTGTTGTGGGCAATATGCCAACTCTGTAAACGGCTTAGAGAGGGCTGTAAAGCACTGTGAAGCAGTATATAAGTCTTATTGCTATTGCTATTGTAGTCTCTTATTTTTCTTATTGCCCTTCTTTGAACCTATTCCAGTTTTCTAAAGGGTGGAATTCAATCTGAGGAGGGATAATTTCTCTCTCTATGGAAGGTGACTTTTGTACCCTTCCTTGATTCTGATGCCAGAATGACATAAAAAAAAATCAAAGGTCATTGTCTCCTATAATGGTCTCTGAATTACTGACATCCATTTGGGGAAAAAATATTTTAATGCACGTAAATAGAATCGTGGGAATCTTTTTTTTTTAAAATGGGGGTTAAAGGGGTTAATGGGGGTTTTAAGGGGTTAATGTTGTGTTAAAATATGTCCTGAATTTTGGAATTTGACTGTTTTGGAGGAATTATAGTTGTATCAGCCTTGGAGTGGTGCTAAGAGAATTATTTTGAAAAATGCTGATATTAAGGATTCGATTCAAGACATGTATGACTTACCTGTTTTTGAAAAAGCAATTTTATTGACTATTTTTTTAAAAAATGACTTTTTGTTGGCATAGATTGTAATGTTAGAAAATCATTAATTATTACTTTTCCCCTGAGGTAAATGTGATGTTTTGATTAATAGGTGATCTATACCAATAGTTTCTCTTTTTGTTCACTATGGTTTTCATATATTTCTTCTCCCTTTTTGGATTATGTAATATTTATTATCTCTTTCTATAAAGCTAAAACTAAAATAAATAATTAAATAACAGTTTTTTTTTAAAAAAAAGGGATTATATATTGCTTTAAGATGGCAATAACATAGAATTTAATAAAACTGAGAGCACAATTAGAGCAAAATGGGTTGTGAATTAATAGAACAGTTTGCTATGGAAATAGATTCTTCAGAGATATGACAATAGCATATACATTTTTGAGGTGGATAGCTTTTATATAAAGGTAATCCTCAACCTACGTCCACAATTGGGATCAGAGTTTCCATTGCTAAACAAGGCGGTTGTTTAATGAGTCATGCCCAATTTTTTTGCCATGGTTGTTAAGTGAATCACCAGCTGTTAAGGAACCGTGTGTTCATTAAGTGAGTCCAGCTTCCCCCATTGATTTTGTTTGTCAGAAGCTGGCTGGGAAGGCCACAAAGGATGATCACATGACCCAAAGATGCTGCAAGCATTGTAAATACATGCCAGTTGCCAACTGCTCAAATTTTGTTCACATGACCCTGGGATGCTGCAAGGACAGACGTAAGTTCCTTTTTTCAGTGCTGTTATCATTTCAAAAAATCGCTATATAAATGGTTGTAAGTTGAGGATTGTCTGTAGAGAGCCAGTTTGCTGTAGCATTCAAGGCACCAGGCTAGAAATCAAGAATCTATGAGTTCGAGTCTCACTCAGGCATGAGACCAGCTGGGTGACTTTGGTCCAGTCTTTTTCCTCAGCCTTAGAAAGCAGGCAAGGGCAAACTACTTCTGAAATAATAAAATAACAGAATAACACAGTTGGAAGGGACCTTAGAGGTCCTCTAGTCCAACCCCCTGCTCAAGCAGGAGACCCTATACCATTTCAGACAAACAGCTGTCCAATCTCTTCTTAAAAACTTCCAGCGATGGAGCATATGCAACTTCTGAAGGCAACCTGTTCCACTGATTAGAATAGAATAGAATAACAGAGTTGGAAGGGACCTTGGAGGTCTTCTAGTCCACCTCCCCCCTTTTTTAAGCCCCCCCCCCCCCCCCCCCCGCTCAGGCAGGAAACCCTATACCATTTCAGACAAATGGTTGTCCAATCTCTTCTTAAAAACCTCCAGTGCTGGAGCATCTGCAACTTCTGAAGGCAATCCGTTCCACAGATTAATGGTTCTAACTGTCAGGAAATTTCTCCTTAGTTCTAGGTTGCTTCTCTCCTTGATTAGTTTCCATCCATTGCTTCTTGTCCTGCCCTCAGGTGCTTTGGAGAATAGCTTGACTCCCTCTTCTTTGTGGCAGCCCCTGAGATATTGGAACACTGCTATTATGTCACCCCTACTCCTTCTTTTCACTAGGCTAGACAAACCCAATTCCTGCAACTGTTCTTCATCTGTTTTAGCCTCCAGCCTTCGAATCATTTTTCTTACTCTTTTCTGCACTCTTTCCAGAGTGCAGAATCTTGCCAAGAAAACTGCAGGGACTAATCCAGGCTGTTGCCAGGAGTCAAACACCGATTTGAAGGCATTTAAAAAAAAAAGAAATAAAGAAGTTTTATGGGTGCATTTTGAAGGCAGATGAACCATTTTACTCTCCTCTCTGCAATTTTGAAGGAAAATGAATTTTTTTTTAAACTTTCCTTTCTGCTAGGCTGTTTCGTTTGCTCTCCTTGCAGCTCCCTGAATTTTCTAATAGGTATTCATCTGAGTGACTAAATTTCCATGCTGTTAATCACTTCCAAGCAAGCTCATTGACAGTTTCCCAATTAGGTTTACATCTATTAAAATATCATTTGTTTTAAACTAGAAGCAACGTGATTTCTTCCTCCTAATCCAAGTCCAGGTAATTAAAACGCAATCCATTTACAAAATGGGGAAGCAAGGAGGCAAACAATGTAAGTTGAGACCCATTCCTAAAGCTATCTTAGGGGACTAGAATTGTTTCCTGGAAGCAGGAATGATATCTACAGATAACACATTGTGTAGTACATTAATTGGCGGCACTGGCATATAAATCATTTGCATTGCCTTCTACTGGGTGAAGGAACAACCTTGAAGTATGTTTCCCGTCAGCACATGGACTGCAGATTGGTAGATGAATGCATAGCAGTAATTCACACTGAAATAAAAATCAGGACAAAAAGAGTATCAATGTTTTTGAATTTTGGTGGTGGAGAAGACCCATGTCACTCTTCCCAGGGAGACCAGACAGAGAGCTTGACCTGATAAGCTAATTCTACTTTATTGTGAGACTACATTAATAGAATCTTGCATGTATGAAAGTACAAATCTCCTGCCATTTTTTTTTAACTAGGGAGGTTCCAGCCTGAGCCTCTTCTTCACCCCTTGTGCCATTGTGGGCTATGCCCTCTCTTATCTGACAATTCCCTAGGTAGCATCTCTTTGCTTGGTCTCCCAAGGTCTTTCCCATGTACCATTACATATTCTGAGAATATCCCAAAGGTGCTTTTTCAAAAGACAACTGAACTTTCTGGTTTTTCTTTGAAGAAGTTTCACTTCTCATCCAAGAAGCTTCTTCAGCTCTGACTGAATGGTGGGGAATGGAAGGATTTAGGCTCTTTGCAGACAGCTGGGAAACAAAACAACCACTTCATAATCACATGGCACAACATAGGAGAACAAACCCAGCAGGACTAGATTCAGCAGTCCATCTGCATTTAAAAGACAAAGGCATAAGTCAACCAATCAATCAAACCCCATAGAAAACAGTAGGAAAAAAATGTATCATGGCTTTTGGTAGGGATGAGCCCAGCCAAAACGTCTATGCTACAACATGGCTTAGTGTTGGTAAGTGGAGTTAATAAGCTCCTGTTATTTTCCACCAAGGTATTCATATTCAACATGGATGTATACCAGGGATGTATACCATGCTGGCTGGAGAATTCTGGGAGTTGAAGGCCATAAGTCTTAAAGTTGCCAAGTTTGGAGACCTCTGATTTATGCAAAGTATATATCTAACATTACTTCAGAAAGTTTGGTATTAAAACACATGCCATTTTAAAAAAAAGTATATTAGGAATACTGCCAATGTAAGAGGTGATCAGATGGAATAGAAGCCGAGGGCAGCCAGTGTCTCAGCAGAGTTACTGGAATAGCTGCCCTTTCCTTCCCTCTGTTGCATTCTGAAAATAAAGGGAGAAACAAAGGCATCTGTTATCGAAGGTGACTCAGCAGAATTGGTGATTTGCATGTGGCTGAGAGGATGGAGGGAGAGGAAAGATCTGCAGGAATAGAAAGCTGGGGAAAAGTGGAATGCACAAGACTCTCTGTACAACTTGGAAATAACCTTAAAAACAGACACTAAGATCTGAAGTAGAAGGGGGCACGATGGCTCAGCGGTTAAAGACGAAGAACTTATCAGCTAGACAACTGATAGCCCAGGTTTGAGACCCGAGCACCACATGATGGGGTGAGCTCCCGTTCCTGTCTCAGCTCCTGCCCACCTAGCAGTTCAAAAGCATCAAATGCAAGTAGATCAGTGGTGGGTTGCTGCCAGTTCGGACCGGTTCTCCTGTACCGGTGGCGGAAATTAGCCCCCGCTCGCTGAACCGGCACCGATGGCCGGCCGGCCACGCCCCCGAACCGGTTCTCCAGTCACCGCTCCTTGAAAGCGGCTTGCAAAGAACCCTCTGTGCATGCGCAGAGGCTTCTGAGCATGCACAGAGGGTCATTTGCGCAACATGACAGGGGCGTGCATGTGAGCGAAGCGAGAATGCGTGCACAAAACGCGCACTTCCGACGTGATGCGAACCGGTAGGGAAGGTAAGTAGAACCCACCCCTGAAGTAGATTAATAGGTGTCAATCCCTTCAGTGGAAAGGCAACACCTCGGTGTATGGTTAATGGTCATACTGGCCAAATGACCATGGAAATGTCTATGGACAATACTGGCTCCCTCGGCTAAGAAACAGAGATGAGCACCATCCCCTACAGTTGACATGACCAGACAGGGGAAACCTTAACTTTTACCTTTAAGATCTGAAGTCTTCCCAAGTGACAGTCTATACATCCAGGAAGTAGCACTTAGCCTATCTTGGCTGAGTTCAAAATATTTATGCAGGATCAAATCTGGTAGGAAATCCTAGGGCTGTGGTCGGAGGTGGTATTCACTTACCTTCCCTACCGGTTCGCAAATGTGAGCGCACACGCCCTGTCCACGCATGCGTGCGACCTTCCGCGCATGCACTTTGCTCGTGCACGCGGCTTGCACGCATGCGCGCAGCTTCAAAACATGCAGAATTTCTGGTTTAGCCATATATCTTCTATGAACATATAAAAAGCCAATAAGCATGCTCCACTCAAAGTTCTATCTCTTGGGGCCGTTCTGCTTAGAACATTGATTATACACATCCTTTGTCTATTTTATTACAAGATACAAACTTTAGAGAAATAAGAAAGAGCACCTCTAAAGTATCACCCTAAGTAAATGATTTTACGGTCGCACTTCTGGTACTAGAAGTGCTTCCCTACTGTTGAACTGCAATACTTAACACTTACTTTGTAGCAGAGGTGATATTCACTTACCTCCCTTACCGGTCAAATGTGAGCGCACACGCCCTGTCCACGCATGCGTGCGACCTTCCGCGCATGCACTTTGCTCGTGCACGCGGCTTGCACGCATGCGCGCAGCTTCAAAACATGCAGAAATAGGATGACATAGAGCCGGGGCGGGTGGGCGGGCCCACCCACACGCAGATTGCCACTACCAGTTCGCCCGAACCGGTCCGAACTGGCAGAATGCCACCTCTGGCTGTGGTCCAAAGTGACTGATTGCTTGATTATGTGCCATCAAGTCATCTTTGTAAAGAGTAAAGAGCCGAGGTGGCGCAGTGGTTAGAGTGCAGTACTGCAGGCTACTTCAGCTGTACTGCTAGCTGCAGTTCGGCGGTTCAAAT
Organism: Thermophis baileyi; assembly: GCA_003457575.1. Classification (NCBI taxonomy): domain Eukaryota; kingdom Metazoa; phylum Chordata; class Lepidosauria; order Squamata; family Dipsadidae; genus Thermophis; species Thermophis baileyi. The sequence goes on along the minus strand of QLTV01003107.1, from coordinate 585,014 downwards.
CCCACCAGGCTCAAGGTTGACTCAGCCTTCCATCCTTCCGAGGTGGGTAAAATGAGGACCCAGATTGTTGGGAGCAATATGCTGACTCTGTGAACCGCTTAGAGAGGGCTGTAAAAGCACTATGAAGCGGTATATAAGTCCAAGTGCTATTGCTATTGCAGGCTAACTCTGCCCACTGCCAGCAGTTCAAATCTCACCGGCTCAAGGTGGTTGACTCAGCCTTCCATCCTTCTGAGGTGGGTAAAATGAGGTCCCAGATTATTGGGGGCAATATGCTGACTCTGTGAACTGCTTGGAGAGGGCTGTAAAAGCGCCATGGTGGCGCAGTGGTTAGAGTGCAGTACTGCAGGCTACTTCTGCTGACTGCTGGCTGCCTGCAATTTGGCAGTTCGAATCTCACCAGGCTTAAGGTTGACTCAGCCTTCCATCCTTCCGAGGTGGGTAAAATGAGGAGCCAGATTGTTGGGGGGAATAGGCTGGCTCTGTAAACTGCTTAGAGAGGGCTGTAAAGCACTATGAAGCGGTATATAAGTCCAAGTGCTACTGCTATTGCTTTGTCTGCTAGTGACCACACAGATAGATTTTTCTCCATGGTGAGCTACCCACACCTGTTCTTTCAAGTCTCTCAGTGGTACAGTCATCATTTGTCCAGCTGAGTAGATCCACCTTGCTAGTGGTCGTCCTCTTCTCTTTCTTTCCACCTTTCCCCGCGTTAGAGCCTTCTCCAGACAATTGAATTTTTACATAATGAGTCTGAAGTAGGCTAATCTGAGTCTGGTCAAATGTCATTTGTCCCTTGAGTGAGAACTCTAGGTTGATGTGTTTGATAATCCATTGATTCGTTTCTTTGACTATCCATGGTATCTCAGGAGTCTTCTTCAACATCAAATTTCAAAAAGTATTAAGCAAAAATATAACCTGGAAGAAGGCTATGACATCCTCCTTTCCAAATAAATATTCTTGCTAGTTGAGTTTATTCCCTGTTAAGAACAAGCAAACTCTGCCCAAAGTCTGAAGTTCGAATCCCACCAGGCTCAAGGTTGACTCAGCCTTCCATCCTTCCGAGGTGGGTAAAATGAGGACCCAGATTGTTGGGAGCAATATGCTGACTCTGTAAACTGCTTAGAGAGGGCTGTAAAGCACTGTGAAGCGGTATATAAGTCTAAATGCTAGTGCTATTGCAACATTTCCTAGTTTAGTGTTTAGTCCTGCAATTTCCTGGAAGTCTCTCATCCAGGAATCAGGTTTAACTCAATTTAGTTATTTGAGATTAATCAAAGTTATTTTAATTGTGATCAATCCTAATGAAAATTGTGGAAGCAACAGGAAAGCAGATAAGCATGGGTGTTGTTTTTTTTGGACTTCTTGAACAAAGGTTGCTTTTTAAAAAAAATCAGTTTCCTTGCCATTTTTTTTTTAACTTAAGGAAGTAGCTAGCATTCAGCATGGAACCTCACCCTACCTATCTTTGTGGCTTTAGGATGAAAATGGGAGCAGAAGATAGTTTCAAGTTATTTTTGATGGAATGCTGAAAACATCTGAATTTTTCTTCAAAAATGTTTTCTCCCAGAATGGTCTGAGTTGGGCTATTTTGTTTTGAAATGAAATCAGAATCATTGACTAAGATGGGCAGCTATAGAAATTAAATACATAAATACATAAATAAAATCAATGCTTTTGCTTTCAAATTATTTTATTTTATACAATCATACAACTTAATGTTTGGAAGTCCCAAAGGTGCTTTTTCAAGAGGGAACTGGACTTTCCGGTTTTTCTTTGAAGACGTTTCGCTTTTCATCCAAGAAGCTTCTTCAGTTCCATAGGCATTAATGCTTGGAAGGTACATTAGAAATCAACTAATCTAATATACTTACAGGAAATTATGATAAAAACATACAATATTTAATATTACATGTCATAACTGCAGCCAGAATTGTGTATGTGCAAAACTGGAAAAACAATACTATACCATCAGAGGAAAGTGTGATAAGAAAAGTGTTAGAGTGTGCAGAGATGGATAGACTAACAAAAGAGATAAAAGATAAAGGAGAAACGGAATACTATTTGGTATGGAATGTATGGTATAATTGGTTAGAAGATAGGTGCAAAAGCTAAGAAAATATCAAGGAAAGAAGCCTTAGGAGTTAGAAAATAGTAATAAATCTGTATAAATGTATTTGACACAAAATGTATGTTTATAAATTAGTATATTAATATATTAGTATGTATAAAGGATAATGGAACCACATGTATAGATATATAGATGTAAAGGAAAAAATGGATATATAACGGATGCCTACCGATGCGGAAATGTTGCAAAGAGGAAAATTGTCAAAAACTTTTAAAAACTGTCTAATAAAAAAATATTAAAAAAAAAAAGAAAGAAATCAACTAATCTAACCCCATGCTCAAGAATCTACATGCACATCCTTACTAAACTGAGGGACCAAACAATAATGAATTTGCAGATACAGCAATGCTGATTTATTCTTTTGTTGACACGTGTCCATGGCTATACATTTTAATCAATAGCACTGGGCCAGCTATGGATATGGAAAAGAGCATTGCTGCAGAAAACCCTTTATCACTTGAAGAGAATAGTGTGCCTTGGACTGATGAAGCCCTAAGAAAACTGTATGACAACCAGCACACAAGTAAAGAATTCAGCAGGATTCATTTATACAAGAAACTTCGTTATATACAGTAATATAAAGCACGATGCATGTATTTACAATACCCATGCAGCAGAAGCCAGAACCAGAACTCAGAATCCAATAGCACAGAATCAATATAATCACAGAAGTTACAATGCAAGGACAAACCAACTCTTTTATACATAACAGTCAAACTAAGCCAGGCCCAGGCTCCAAACTGTCTGAGTCACCAAACAGTCCCCATTGGCTGACCTGTTGCCATGTCTATTCCAACTCATGAACTCTTATACACTGACAAGAACATATATTCCAAGCACAATAAAGCATTCTCTGAAAAACGTGCACCCAATCTGCTGCATTCATAGAACATCTGGCGAGATTCAATGTCCAAGTTTACACTTTTCTTCTATTTAGCTTTTTTTTTTAAATGCACCACATAAAACCTAATATGTAAATTTGCACATTGTGCACATAAATACCAAATATTAGAAAAGAAGCTTTTACAAGCCTTAATTTGATGCCAATCAGTGCTCAATTAATGCAACAATTATCAGACACCATCTTCTATTAAATCAGGAATGGGGAATTTGGGGGGCTGATTGAGGTCACAACTCCGAGCATGCTTTGTGATTGTCATTACTGATAGGTACAACTGAGCAACACAAAAGTTTTCTACCCTCCAATAAGGTACAGAAAAATCTATTTTTAGGGGTGGTGCGGACAGGTGTACTTCTTTGTGATACCTGCTTTATGGAATACAGGGCCCTGAAAAACTGCTCACATTAATGACATTTTATAAACTTGAAAAAGGAGTAATTTCTATAAAGACTATTGGTTATGTTTACCACCCTCAATTTATTTATTTTATTTATTGGTTTCATATTGGGGGTTTTGTGATGTCTCTTACATACTTTGTCATATGCAAACATTTTTTATTGGATTTCATTTTACATGAACATTTTAAGATAAAATAGATGATACAATATGAGATTTATTATTTTGTGGCAGGTGGGAAAACAAACGAACACCTGGCTAGAATAATAAGCATTAAGCAAGATGTTATGTTACAGATCCCCAAATTTCACAAAAAAATGTTTCACCCAATCTTTTCTGTATGATACACCTGGTCAAACACAAACAGATACAGGCTGAAAATTCCTAGCTATTTTGGGATGAGGGGGACTTCATTCTGATCACTCAAATAAATGATGCTGATAAGATTTGCAAACTAATGAGCTTATTTCATGAGTAATGCCATATGTGTTGCACTTCTGTGACTTATAATTAGGATTGTCTTGCCCACTGGCTCAAACATCCTAAGAGGTCCAGTTCGAATCCACCATCTCCAACATGTTGAGATCAGTGGTGGGCTTCAAAAATTTTAGCAAGGGGTTCTTTGCCTGGTTGTTGGGTGGGCGTGGCCATGGTGGGCGTGGCCTAGTCGGCCTCCTGCACTATGGCAGGGGCGGTGGGGGGGGCGTTTTTGCCCTCCCCAGGCTCCGGAGGCTTTTCTCGAGCCTCTGGGAGGGTGAAAACGGCCTCCCAAGGCTCCGGAGGCCCTCTGGAGGCCGGAAATGGGCCCATTTCCGGCCTTCCCAAACTTCCGGTAGGCCTGTTTTTTGCCCTCCCTGAGCCTCCGCACGCGCCCTGCACTTACCTGCATCCAAAACGGGCTGCATGGGGACTCCTGGGAGGGACAGGGTGGGGTGGGTGGGGCCAGCCAGGAGTGGGATTTGGGGGTTCTCCGAACTGCACAGAATCTTAGCTAGAGGTTCTCCTGAACCCCTGCAAACCCCCAGCAGCCCACCCCTGGTTGAGATCCAAACAGCCCAAAAGATTCTGTTGAGATCCATCATCCCCATCCTGTTGACATCCAAACATCCCAAAAGGTTCTGTTCAGACCCATCATCCCCATCCTGTTGAGATCCATCATCCTGTCCTGTTGACATCCACATATCCCAAAAGGTCCTGTTGAGATCCATCATCCCATCCTGTTGACATCCAAATATCCCAAAAGATTCTGTTGAGATCCATCATCCCCATCCTGTTGCAATCCTTCATTCTCTTGAGATCCATAGAAGTGCACAAGGTAGGCCAGGCTGGAGGCCTCACACTTTGGGGGAAAAAAGTTTGCAAACGGAAGTACGGTTGGCTCCCTCCCTCCCTCCTTGTATTTTGCAAATGTAATTAAAACCATACCTTTCAACTATGCATTTGGCTCAGACTGATCAATTTGGAGTGCTCATCTAAAGGCAGCTGACAACTATAGTTAAATAAATAAATACCTCCTTCCATGAACCTAGTTTTTAGATTATAAAAAGCACACGTAGCATTTCTAAAAAACGTGAGACCATTGGTTTTATAATATAGGATAGTCTCATTCTCTCTCTTCCAAATGTCATCCCAATTTATTTCTGTAACATTTTTTTAATTGTTAATAATACTGGATTGTTGGTTTAGCTTCTATAAAAACCAACTCTAGTACATTCAAAGCTTTCAGTAGCTGCCAAAGCAGCTGGACCCAACAAAATAACAGATGCTTTAGCTCTACGAATTACCATTCAGCTGTTTCTGGTAAACTATCATTCTATTATAATCTTCCAAAAGTTTTGAAAGTTTTATTAATAATTAACTGATTAAAATTAATCATTTTCCATCCATATTTCCCAAAAGAAAGAAAGAAACACACACACCCCCCAAGCTCAATAGGCAACTGGTGCCAAAGGAGAAATCGGGCCAGAAACTTTTCTTTCGGGATAATTTTTTTTAATTAGTATTTATTTATACCCCGCCTTTATTATTTTTATAAATAACTCAAAGTGCTGAACATACTTAATCCTCCTTCCTCCTCCTATTTTCCCCACACCAATAACCCTGGGAGATGAGTTGGGCTGAGAAAGAGTGATTGGCCCAAAGTCACCCAGCTGGCCTAATGGAGGCATACATAATGCTCCCATCAACTTTTCCCCATGATAGCAGCCCTGGGAAGTGGGTTAGATTGAGAGAGAGAGAGAGAGAGAGTGAGTGACTGGTTCAGAGTCACCCAGCTGGCTTTTATGGCTAAGGTGGGACTAGAACTCTCAGTCTCCTGGTGATTGGCCCAAAGTCACCCAGCTGGCTTTCATGGCTAAGGTGGGACTAGAACTCTCAGTCTCCTGGTGATTGGCCCAAAGTCACCCAGCCAGCTTTCATGCCTAAGGTGGAACTAGAACTCATGATCTCCCAATTTCTAGCCTGCCACCTTAATCACTAGACCAGATTGATCAGAAAACTAGAAAAAGTCATGGAACTTTGTTTTTGCATATGACAATTTCAGTGAGATTATTATTTGCTCAAAAATGGAAAGGTTCAACACTATTCACAATGGAGGGATGGCTGGGGAAGATGATGGAACTTGTAGAAATGGCTAAATTAACTTCTTTGATTAGAGAAAAGACAATATGTACATTTATGGATGGCTGGAAACCTCATACAGACTTTATGGAATGAAATGGAAAACATGATTTCTGGTTTTGATGATTAAAAAACAACAGAGTAATAGAAAAAGTGAGCTTTTTTTGTAAAATAGCATAAGAGATATTCTTGGATGAGAAGTGAAATGTCTTCACAGAAGAAAAAAAAAAAACAAGAAAGTCCAGTTGCCTCCTGAAAAAGCACCTTTGGGACAACCATGACCTGGATGACTGAGAATCTCCATAAAGAATAAGAGATAATTTTGTAATTGTACTTACATTTAATGCAAAGAAAATTGGAAGCTATTTCTTATATTTTATTCTTTCTTTCTGCATCTTCCTTCCTTCCTTCCTTCCTTCCTTCCTTCCTTCCTTCCTTCCTTCCTTCCTTCCTTCCTTCCTTCCTTCCTTCCTTCCTTCCTTCCTTCCTCCCTCCCTCCCTCCCTCCCTTCCTTCCTTCCTTCCTTTTTTTAGCAGCAGATTGGAGCAATTGTTCTAATTTAAAGTCATCTTAGACGTGGTTAAATGGTTACTTGAAACTTTGATGTAAGCTGAAGCCACAAATAAAACAATTTAGTTCCCATGAAAGGCTGTATATAATTATTTCCAAAAGCTTACAACAAAGAGTCCTGATATTCCAAAGTTGTTTGATCACTTAATTAATTTATAACTTTCTTGGATTAGAATCTGCAATCCTAACTTGTGTGTATGTATATTTATAATCAAAGGCATTGATTATTGATTATTTCCCATCAAGGCAATGTTGATTTTTAGCAACCACTTACATAAACTTTCTGATTGAATCAATTTAATTCCTTTTTCTCAACTAAATTAATCATGGATCAAGATATTAGAAAATAGTTCAAATAAAAATGTGTGTCAAATGGGGTAGATAAACAAGTATTTTCCTGTTTTATTGTTTCATATTTCAACTACTTTAAATATTCATTTAGTTGAATAGGGGCATTCTGAGGCCATTTTTGTTTTTAAATGTTATGATGCACTGCTATCTCCAAGAATAAACAAAAATAAATAAAATAGATTAAAATCCCCAGCTACAGAATCCAGCCCATCTGTGAACCCAAAAAAATATATTGCAAAACAGTTGCATAAAATATCTGACTGACTCCAACTGGATCAGAAAAATATATCCAAATTATCCAACTATTTCAATTATTCACTACTAGAGTTATATGAAACTCATCAATGTCCAAAATTTGGCTAAAACATATAATGTATGGTTGCTGCATTTGGGTATGTCTAGTTTAATGAAAAGAAGGACTCGGGGATATATGATAGCAGTGTTCCAATATCTCAGGGGCTGCCACAAAGAAGAGGGAGTCAAACTATTCTCCAAAGCACCTGAGGGTAGGACAAGAAGCAATGGGTGGAAACTAATCAAGGAGAGAAGCAACCTAGAACTAAGAAGAAATTTCCTGACAGTTAGAACGATTAACCAGTGGAACAACTTGCCTCCGGAAGTTGTGGGTGCTCCAACAGTGGAGATTTTCAAGAAGAGATTGGACAACCATTTGTCTGAAATGATATAGGATCTCCTGCCTGGGCAGAGGGTTGGACTAGAAAACCTCCAAAGTTCCTTCCAACTCTGTTATTCTGTTAAATTCTGTTAAATTTCTTACTTTGAAAATTGCTTCATTAAGATTGCCCCCGCTCTATTTTCCTTCAAATCTCCACTGATACAAATTTGGCTCACCATTTTCTAATCCAAAAATATTTTTCTTCAGAGAAAATGCAGAGTTCCTTATAGAAAATTGCCATTGGGCTTCAACAGCTTCAGCTTGTAGAACAATCTTTCTAATATGTCAGAGCTGAAGAAACTTCTTGGATGTGAAGTGAAACGTCTTCAAAGAAAAACAAGAAAGTCCAGTTGCCTCTTGAAAAAGCATCTTTGGGACAACTATGACATGGATGACTGAGAATCTCCATAGACAATCTTTCTAATAATTATTCACTTGACTCTTTGACATTCAGTAGAAATAATGTTATAATTATACACAGTGGCGTCTTGGTCAAAACAGGCAAGATGGAGGTTTCAGCAGAGCCATACAAGTCCAATCCCTTTTTAAGATGCATCATTGCTATCCTACACACATAAAAAGTGGCAGAGCTTTGATTGCATAGCTCCAGATTCTACCTTTCTGAGCCACCTGTCCCCAGTAGTATCTGTGTCAGGGTTCCAAGTAATACATCCATAATAAACAGAGCTCCGAGGCAAGTAGGTTCCTCAAAAAATTGGTTTATTGGACATATCATATTGGCATAAGCTGGTGAAAACCGACTCTGAATATTCCCTAATTAAAATTAAAAGTTACTCCCTTCTCCCACCAGTCAGTCAAATGGTCCAAGGAAGGTGTCATCCGGTTGTCAGGTGACATCGCTCCTCCTCTCCCCAGCCACCTCTGGGAATGTCCTTGTTTCCCAGGAGAAAGTATTTTGTTTTGACTACAAGCCCCCTCTATCTCTATTCCGCCCTCCCTATCCCTCAGCTCCAGTGTGGCAACACTGAAGCCTCAAAATGGCCTCAGTCAGGTCAGTTTCAGGGTTGACAATCTGCTGGGCTCACAAACTCCATTACGATGTTTCTCAACCTCAGCAACTATAGATAGATAGATAGATAGATAGATAGATAGATAGATAGATAGATAGATAGATAGATAGATAGATAGATAGATAGATAGATAGATAGATAGATAGATAGATAGATAGATATTTGTCAAACATGTACAAGATACAGGTATAGTATAAACATAGATATGAACATAGTAAATGGGTACGAAAAAAAATGGAAACAGTAGGACAGGGACGTTAGGCACGCTGGTGCGCTTATGCACGTCCCTTACAGACCTCTTAGGAATGAGGTGAGGTCAACAGTAGACAGTCTAAGGTTAAAGTTATGGGGGTTTGGGGATGTAACAACAGAGATGTTGATACATCTTTTTAAGATGTGTGGACTTCATCTCCCAGAATCCTGCAACCACCATGATATCTTGATGGCATTCTGGGAAGCACACCGACAGCCAACACAGCTCACATAGCAGTGCTGTTAAATGTAATGCAAAAAAATATAATACAGGTAATTCTCGACTTAAAACAGTTCATTTAGTGACCATTCAAAGTTACAACAGCACTGAAAAAAGCGACTTATAACTGTTTTTCACACTTACGACCATTGCAGCATCCCCATGGTCATGTGATCAAAATTTGAATGCTTGGCAACTGGTTCATATTTATGGTGGTTCTGGAGTGTTCTGGAGTAATATGATCACTTTTTTTGCGACCTTCTGACAAGCAAACTCAATGAGGAAGCCAGGTTCACTTAACAACTGTGTTATTAAGTTAGCAACCGCAGTGATTCACTTAACAACTGTCTCATTTAGCAATAGAAATTTTTAGCATCAATTGTGGTAGTAAATCAAGAACTATCTGTATATGTTGATAACGCTGTACATAAGTTACCCATGCAGAGAACTCTTAAGAATCAATAATGAAACATCTACAGTATTATGGTTTATAATCAGGAAGCGGGATGAAGAAGAAAAAGACACAAATGATTACACAAAATTTATTTGAGGAGGAAAAGCTAGCCTGGGTTTAATATAATTGTTTAATATCATTGTTAAACTGATTAAGTACCTGGGAATTTATTTAACAGACCACAATAAAGTGTTTTTGTTTGTTTATTACATTTACATACCACCACAATCCTGAAAGAGAGTTTTCAAGATAAAATACACAGTAAACCCTACACAATAAAAGCACACAATTAAACATCTACCAGCCAATTAATAAAAACAGACTTTTGTTTATTAAACCAATCAAATAGCAAAGCCAGTCTGTTAACCCAACCGAAAGGCTCAAACGCACTATTAAAAAACTCTGGTTTGAACTGCTCCTCAACGGCAATCAAAGTGGGAGTCAATCAGAGGTCTACTTGCAGGTTCCCTAAAGTGCAGAAAACATCAGCAGCTTCTCCTCAGTAGACTGAATTAGCAATAGCAATAGCACTTAGACTTATATACCGCTTTACAGTGCTTTTACAGCCCTCTCTAAGCGGTTTACAGAGTTAGCATATTGCCCCCAACAATCTGGGTCCTCATTTTACCCACCTCGGAAGGATGGAAGGCTGAGTCAACCTTGAGCCGGTGAGATTTGAACTGCCAAACTGCTGGCAGCTGGCAGTCAGCAGAAGTAGCCTGCAGTACTGCCAACTCAGATGGCAGACTACTGTCCTGCATGTAACTTGGTGTCAAGCTATATACTGCTTTATAGTGTGTGGCCTAAACCTGGAAGTGATGAAATGTAGTGGCCAGATTCTCAGGAGGGAGGAAGTGCTTTCCAGTGGAATAAGAGACAACTCAGTTTAGATAGTGTGTGTGGGAGAAAGAGGGTGACGATGGCTCCTCTCTAACTGTTTCCAAAGTACATCAAATTATTCCAAAGGGTCAAATTATTCTCTAGAGACCAGAAGGCAGCACAAGAAACAATGGTTGGAAACTAATCAAAGAGAGAAGCAACCTAGAATTAAGGAGAAACTTCCTAACAGTGAGGACAATTAACCAGTGGAAAAGTCTGCCTACAGAAATCGTGGGCATTCCATAACTGGAAGTTTTTAAGAAGACCCGTGATGGCGAATCTATGGCACGCGTGCCACAAGTGGCACATGGAGTCATATCGGTGGGCACGTGAGCTCAGGTCCGGCGTGCATGCGCGCGCCAGCCAGCTGATTTTTGGGCCTTCTGAGCCCACTGGGAGTTCGGAAACAGGCTGTTTCCAGCCTCCGGAGGGGGTGGGGAAGGTCCGTTTATTGCTCTCCCCAAGCTTCAGAGCCTTTTTAGGAGCCTGGGAAGGGTGAAAACGGCCTTCCCCACACCCCGGAGATCCTCTGGAGGCCAGAAATGGCCCGTTTCCCAACTTGAAACGAGCCATTTCTGGCCTCCAGAGGGCCTCCGGGGGGGGGGAGGCCATTTCCACCCTCCCCAGGCTCCTAGAAAGGCTCTGAAGCCTGGGGAGAACAAAAAATAGGACTTCCGGTCCAACCGGAAGTTGGCAAACAGGCCATTTTCTGCCTCCGGAGGATCTCCAGGCGGGTGGGGAAGGCTGTTTTCGCCCTCCCCAGGCTCCTAGAAAGGCTCTGAAGCCTGGTGAGAGCGAAAAACAGGCGTGCCATCACGTGCCGGGAGTGGGGGGGTCACGCGCGCATGTGCGGGGGTGGCCCCACATGGAATTATGGGTGCGGGCATGCGCGTGCACGACCCCCCCTTTTGGCACGCAAACCAAAAAAGGTTCGCCATCACTGGTCTAGACAGTCACTTATCTGAAATGGTATAGGACCCTGATGGTGAACCTATGGCACTGCGTGCCACAGGTGGCACACAGAGCCCTCTCAGCGGGCACGCGGGCACGCGGGCACGCGAGCCATCCCCCAGCTCACCTCCACTGTGCATGCGTGCGCGCCTCCCGGCGGCCAGCTGATTTTCGGCTTGTTCCCGTTCCCGGAGCCGAGGTGGCGCAGTGGTTAGAGTGCAGCACTGCAGACTACTTCAGCTGACTGCTAGTTGCAGTTCAGCAGTTCAAATCTCACTGGCTCAAGGCTGACTCAGCCTTCCATCCTTCCGAGGTGGGTAAAATGAGGACCCAGATTGTTGGGGGCAATATGCTGACTCTGTAAACCGCTTAGAGAGGGCTGTAAAGTACTATGAAGCGGTATATAAGTCTAAGTGCTATTGCTATTGCTATAACTTCTGGGAGGCCCGTTTTTTGCCCTCCCCAGGCTCCAGAGGCTTTCCTTGAGCCTCCAGGAGGGCAAAAACAGCCTCCCCCAGGCTCCGGAGGCCCTCCGGAGGCCAGAAATGGGCCTGTTTCTGGACTTCCAGAACTTCCGGGAGGCCCATTTTTCGCCCTCCCCAGGCTCCGGAGGTTTTCCTCAAGCCTCCGGGAGGGCAAAAATGGCCTCCCTTGGCTCCAGAGGCCCTCCGGAGGGGGTGGGGGGAGCGCAGGGCGTTGCACGTGCATGCGCAGGGGAGCACGGGGGGGAGTTGCACATGCATGCGTGGGGAGTGGGGGTGTCGTGTGCATATGCGCAGGGGATGTCATGCACGCATTGCATTATGGGTGCCGGCATGCACGCGCATGCGCTATCGTGCGCACGCACGCACACTTTCGGCACGCAACAAGAAAAAGGTTAGCCATCACTGGTATAGGATCTCCTGCTTGAGCAGGGGGCTGGTCTAGAAGACCTCCAAGATTCCTTCCCACCTGTTCTATTCTATTCTATTCTATTCTATTCTATTCTAATTGTTATTCTATTCTATTGTTATTCTGTTCATATTCTATTCTATTCTATTCTATTCTATTCTATTCTATTCTATTCTATTCTATTCTATTCTATTCTATTCTATTCTATTCTATTCTATTCTATTCTATTAATGGAGAGTCTTAGCATGCTTTTCTTTGGAAAGATTCTGTCTATGGGTAAGGAACAAAAAAAATCTGCTTGGAAGAATCACAACATATCTTTCTTGGTATTTGGAGTTTGACATCAACTCATCTAAAATGACCATCAAGGGATTTTAAGCTTTATTATTAGCTCAAGCAAACAGATTTAAAAGCATAACATAAGAAGCATACATGCCAAGCAAGATGATACCCAAATCTCTTAGAAGCTACCAGGAGCCCCTTAATAACAACAGCAGAGAAACCCCAAGGGTGGCCTCTTTCTAGAGTAACCAATGCTAGATGTTTATGGAGATTCTCAGTCATCCATGTCATAGTTGTCCCAAAGGAGCTTTTTCAAGAGGCAACTGGACTTTCTGGTTTTTCTTTGAAGACATTTCGCTTCTCATCCAAGAAGCTTTTTCAGTTCTGAGTTAGGTGTAAAACCTTGCTTTTCTCCATGTTAAATTTCATGTTGTTGGATAGTGCCCATTGTTCAATCTGTCAAGATCTTTTTGGATCCTGAGCTTGGGTGGCAATAAAAATTGAATGAATCATAGAATAGGAACCCTGGTGGTATGGTGATTAGAATGCAGTATTACAGGCAAACTCTGCTCATAGCCAGGAGTTTGATTCTGTCTGGGAATTACATGAGCTGTGGTGATGCAGTGGTTAGAATGCAGTATTGCAGGCTAATTCTGCTGACTGCCGGCTGCCAGCAGTTTGGCAGTTCAATTCTCACTGGCTCAAGGTTGACTCAGCCTTCCATCCTTCCGAGCTGGGTAAAATGAGGACCCAGATTGTTGGGGGCAATAGGCTGACTCTGTAAACCGCTTAGAGAGGGCTATAAAACACTATGAAGTGGTATATAAGTCTAAGTGCCATTGCTATCATAGTGGTGTAAGGGACTTTGGAGGTCTTTTAAGTCAACCCTCTGCCCAAGGATGGTATAAAGACTTCTACCTTGGGCAGGGGGTCAGACCAGAAGACCTCCAAGGCCCCTTACAGCTCTAAGATTCTATGATACTAAAATTAAGTAAATCCTGTTGGAGATACATGATGAATTCATTAAGCATGCAATCCATAAACAGTTCTACACCGAGTTCCCATAGGAAGTTTGCTGAGCAGCCGTGAGCAAAAGCAGACCAACATCTTATAAACCTTCGGTTCACTATATTTCAAACACAACAAGAAGAAAAAAGGCAGACCCAGTGAAAAGTACAGTGTGAGTGTTTCTAACAAAGCATTTGGGGGGAACTTCTTGTTCTTTGTTTACTACTGCTAGATCATATCTCAGAGATATGTTGGGGAATAAAAACAGATTGTTCCACTGGGCTATTGGGCTCTATCTGATTCCTCCCCCTGTTGTCACTTAGGGTCAATTCAGGTTGCTATGAATATTTTCTTACAAAGGACTTTAAGAAGATCACATGTATTGGTGGTGGTGAATGCAGCTTACATGTCTACCTTTTACCACCATAAGAAGTTGTACCCGGATTCCTATTGATAACCAGTGAAGGAACCTTCCCAACAGTCTGTAGAGATTCTCAGTCATCCAGATCTTGGTTGTCCCAAAGGTGCTTTTTGCAGACTACAGACTACAGGAACCAGGAGCACTACTCAGGTGACCATGAGGACACAGATAAACCTCCAAGTGATTCAACGACCGTCTAAAAGGATGCAGATTACCAGCTATCTGCAAGGAATATAAATCCTTCCATTCCCCACTATCCTGTCAGAGCTGAAGAAGCTTCTTGGATGAGGAGCGAAACGTCTTCAAAAGAAAAAAAACAAAAAAGTCCAATTGCCTCCTAAAAAAGCACTGTTGGAACAACCATGACCTGGATGACTGAGAATCTCTACAGACTTTTAGCTATACAATTTAGGATGAACACCCTTTGAATGGTGTGGGAGTAGGAATGGATTTCCAGAGGAAAAAAGTACAGACTATAGGAACCAGGAGCACTACTCAGGTGACCCTGAGGACACAGATAAACCTCCAAGTGCTTCAAAGACCTTCTAAATCTAAAAGGATGCAAATTATAAGCTGTCTGCAAGGAATATAAATCCTTCTATTCCCCACTATCCTGTCAGAGCTGAAGAAGCTTCTTGGATGAGGAACAAAACATCTTCAAAAGAAAAAAACAAGAAAGTCCAGTTGCCTCCTGAAAAAAAAACACGAGAAAAAAGGCACCTTTGGGATTTCTCAACAGTGTAATGTGCTTTCACTGGTCAATAATATTTTATGACTTTATTTTATTTGTAAACTCCCCCACCCCTCAGAGCAGGGGTGAAATCCAGCAGGTTCTAACAGGTTCTGGAGAACCGGTAGCGGAAATTTTGAGTAGTTTGGAGAACCGATAGCGGAAATTTTGAGTAGTTTGGAGAACCGGCAAATACCACCTCTGGCTGGCCCCAGAGTGGGGTGGGAATGGAGATTTTGCAATATCCTTCCCCAGGAGTGGGGAGGGAATGGGGATTTTGCAGTATCCTTCCCCTGGAGTTGGGTGGGAATGGAGATTTTGCAATATCCTTCAGATTTTGCAATATCCTTCCCCAGGAGTGGGGTGGGAATGGAGATTTTGCAATATCCTTCCCCAGGAGTGGGGTGGGAATGGAGATTTTACAGTATCCTTCCCCTGGAGTTGGGTGGGAATGGAGATTTTGCAGTATCCTTCCCCTGCCACGCCCACCAAGCCACACCCACCAAGCCACACCACGCCCACCAAGCCACGCCCACAGAACCGGTAGTAAAAAAAATTGGATTTCACTACTGCCTCAGAGTCCCACAAGAGTGATGGGTGGTACAGGAATTTGATAAATAAATAAAATAAATAAAAATTGGCTAGCACGCGGTCCATTGTGCTTTGAACCAACTGGAGTTTCTGAGTGGCTTTTAAAGGCAGCTTTATGTATCATTATTGCATAGAGAGCATTGGAGTACCTAAATGGATGGTTCCATACATGAAAAATAACATCATTAATAAAATACTCGTCGACAGCAGCAAGAACAAATTTGGTACCACCCTAGAAAAGCGACATTTTGCCAATGCTATCAGTTTCAGAGCCAACTTCAACTATGTTGAAATGGGAAAATTAGCACTATATATATCCACAATAGAAGTTTAACCAAATTCAAGCAGGAATGCCTTCCGTAGTTACATGCCAATGCAGATTTAGTCATTTGAAATATGGTTTTTGGGGCTTTGGCGGAAAGCAATAACCATCATTAATGCTCAGTGTAAAGCATAAATATTTAAAGTGTGGCTAGGAGCTGGGGACATAAATGGAAGCGATGGAGAGGATGTGTAACTATAAAGTTTTCTTATTATGCTTTTTAAAAAAATCTATATTTAGTAGTTAGTCGTTCCATCCATCTTATTCTTTTTCTTATTTTCTTTTACATTGTATTATTTCAACAGGAATACAAAATATTCTAAAACACGAATAGTGACAAAAGCAGGGCTAATACCGCTTCATACTGCACTAGTGAGGCCACAGTTGGAATATTGAATCCAGTTCTGGTCACCACGATACAAAAAAAGATGTTGAGACTCTAGAAAGAGTGCAGAGAAGAGCAACAAAGTTGATAGAGTCTGGAAGCTAAACTGCATGATGAATGATTTATTTTATTTATTTTTTATTTTATTTATTCATTTTGTCAAGCATGTATTAGATAACAGATATAGGTATAAACATGGTTATTAATACATGAAATGGATACGAATAAAAGGGGACATTAGGACAGGGACGGTAGGCACGTTGGTGCTCTTATGCACGCCTCTTACAGATCTCTTAGGAATGGGGTGAGGTCAACAGTAGATAGTCTAAGGTTAAAGTTATGGGGGTTTGGGGAAGAAACTACAGAGTCAGGTAGTGCATTCCAGGCATTGACCACTCTGTTGCTGAAGTCGTATTTTCTGCAATCAAGTTTGGAGTGGTTTACCTTAAGTTTGTATCTATTGTGTGCTCGTTTATTGTTGTGGTTGAAGCTGAAGTATTCATTGACAGGTAGTACATTGTGGCAGATAATTTTATAGTTTGGAGCAGTTTACATTAAGTTTGTATCTATTGTGTGCTCGTGTATTGTTGTGGTTTAGGCTGAAGTAGTCATTGACAGGTAGGACATTGTGACAGATAATTTTATGAACTACATTTAGATCGGTTCTTAGGCTACGTAGTTCTATGTTCTCTAAGCCCAAAATTTCAAGTCTGGTGGAATAAGGTATTGTGTTGCGAGCAAAGGAGTGGAGGACTCTTCTCGTGAAATATCTCTGGACTCTCTCAATTGTATTAATGTCCGATATGCAGTGTGGGTTCCAGACAGATGAGCTGTATTCGAGAATTGGTCTAGCAAATGTTTTGTATGCTCTAGTTAGCAGTACAATATTACCAGAGAAGAAGCTACGCAAGAACTAAGGGAACTAAGGGAACTAAGAATGTCTAGATGGGCAATTAAACTTCCCAATGAGAAACTGAGGTTGTTATGGAGAGTCAAACTGATGTAACCTGGTTTGATGTTCAAAAGGAGGGACAGAATTACTGTACATGTGAATTGCATTTTTTATTTTATTTTAAATAATTAAATAGAATTAATTGTCCCACAGCAAGTTATCCCACAGCAAGTTGCCCATGGCGAGTTGGCCATGGCAAGTTGGCTGTGATGAGTTGGCCATTGCAAGTTGGCTGTGGCAAGTTGTCCCATTCCGGTATTTCACTTCACCTCTAGTAAACTATTCTTTTCTCAACAAATGGAGTTAAGGATTGTTTTTTCTTAGAGGCTCAAGCTGAGAGGCAGGTCTGTCAGTCAGTACGTTCTTTCTAATACACACCCTCATAATATTCAGATACTGGAACAGAACACCAGTAGCACCATCCTTATGGCCTGGGGTAGCAATATGAAGCTGGGAATCATCATCATATTGAAGATACCAAACCCCAAAGTCCCAAATGAACTTGCCAGCCGATTCATGTAAAAATTAAATAGGAGGGGAGTAGCCACTGGGCCAACTTCTCTCCCCATATTCCCACAAATCGATCCATCTGCTGAGGAAAGAAGAGAACTAATACAACAATATACCTCCAATTCCCAACCCTTACAGGTGGTCCCCAAAAATGTCGTGATCAATGATATTAAAAGTTGATGAGACTTCTAAAAGAGCTACATCCTGTATCCATGTCCTGAAAGAGATCATGTGCCAATGCCATTTCCATTTCATGTCCGGGCTTGAACCCCAACTGAAGGGGTTCCACATTGTCTACTTTTCTTAAGGTACTCCCCAGTTGAATAGAATAGAATAGAATAACAGAGTTGGAAGGGACCTTGGAGGTCTTCTAGCCCAACCCCCTGCTTAGGCAGGAAACCCTACACCACTTCAGATAAATGGTTATCCAACATCTTCTTAAAAACTTCCAATGTTGGAGCATTCACAACATCTGGAGGCAAGCTGTTCCACTGATTAATTGTTCTAACTGTCAGGAAATTTCTCCTTAGTTCTAAGTTGCTTCTCTCCTTGATTAGTTTACACCCATTGCTTCTTGTTCTACCCTCAGGTGCTTTGGAGAATAGCTTGACTCCCCCATCTTTGTGGCAGCCCATGAGATAATGGAACAATGCTATCATGTCTCCCCTAGTCCTTCTTTTCATTAAAATGGCCAAACCCAGTTCCTTCCATCGTTCTT
>QLTV01003107.1:536510-554122 GCA_003457575.1 Thermophis baileyi | reverse complement strand
AGATGTCTGCCTGGCTGGTTGAAAGTGCTGAAGAAGCTAGTCACAGTTCTCCTGGCCCAAGCCCTCGTCGCCACTGTTAGATAGTGGGTAGAGATGACAGGAGACAGACTTCCAAAGCAGCTCTTTATTTCAGCTCTTGTGTAAGCAACCAGCAAAGAGCAGTCTGACAGCTTGCCCTTTTATAGGGAGCTGTCAGACAGACCAGCCAATAGCGTTTGAGCTTTTTCCCGCTCAAACGCTGGACCTGGTTGGATGAAAGTGCCGAAGAAGCTAGTCACAGTTCTCCTGGCCCAAGCCCTCGTCGCCACTGTTAGATAGTGGGTAGAGATGACAGGAGACAGACTTCCAAAGCAGCTCTTTATTTCAGCTCTTGTGTAAGCAACCAGCAAAGAGCAGTCTGACAGCTTGCCCTTTTATAGGGAGCTGTCAGACAGACCAGCCAATAGCGTTTGAGCTTTTTCCCGCTCAAACGCTGGACCTGGTTGGAACCATGTAACACAGTTTAAACAGTTAGAACATAACAATTACATTACTCTAGGATACTTAGGTTGGATTGAATTGAAGAATTGGGTATGTTTTGCCTGTGGAGAAATGACTGATAGGAAATTTAGAATTGAACAGCCCTCCCTCCACGGGGGGTGGGGGGAGGAATTCGACACCACCTATCCCCAATTTATAATGCAGTCCTTTTGGCTGTTCCAAGAAGATTCCACACCTCCAATTCAGGTGACCTTGAGCTCACAGAGAAAACCCCAAGTAACCACAACAGCTCTCAGAGAGTGTTAAGACCAGTTGACTGCAAAGAAAACATAATCTTTCCATTTCCCCACCACCATCACAATCCTGTCAGAACCTATCATCCCCACCCCCACCAACCAATCTCAACTGTCAATAACCAAAAAACATATGAAGAATGGTTGCAGGAACTGGGTATGTCTAGTTTAATGAAAAGAAGGACCAGATGACATGATAGCAGCAATATCTCAGGGGTTGCCACAAAGAAGAGGGAGTCAAACTATTCTCCAAAGCACCTGAGGGTAGGACAAGAAGCACTGGGTGGAAACTAATCAAGGAGAGAAGCAACTTAGAACTAAGGAGAAATTTCCTGACAGAACAATTAATCAGTGGAACAACTTGCCTCCAGAAGTTGTGAATGCTCCAACACTGGAAGTTTCTAAGGAGATGTTGGATAACCATTTGTCTGAAGTAGTGTAGGGTTTCCTGCCTAAGCAGGGGGTTGGACTAGAAGACCTCCAAGGTCCCTTCCAACTCTGTTATTCTAATCTATTCTATACTGCCCTTCCACCTCCCACACTATCCAATACAACTGATGAAACTTCTAGGATAGGAAGCGAAACATCTTTTTCTTCTTCTTCCTCAAAAAACAAACAAACAAAAAAACAGTCAGTTCAGTTACAAAAATAAAAAAAAAACCACTTTTGATACAACTATGACCTGAATGACTGAGAATCTTCATAGACATTCGACTGATGGGAAAACAGCCATCTTTAACAAATCTGCTGTCATACAGAAGAAGTGGATTTTATTTTATTTTATTTTATTTTTTATTTAGTTTGTCGATCATGTATTAGATAACAGGTTTATTTATTCTTTATTGTCCTAAAGGACAGGACTAGAACTAGTGAATGTCAGCCTCACTAGGTAAACCAGAGCAGGAAATCAACCCTACGGGAAAGCTAAAACTACTTTTATTGAGATTAGTTGTAATAATAACACCTTAGAAGCAGGGGTGGGTTCTGGCTTACCTCGCTGCCGGTTCACTTCCTCACGCGCCGCGTGGGCATGCACGTGTGTGCATGTGCAGTGCTAAAAACCCAGCTTCTGCGCATGTGCAGAAGCAAAAAACAAGATGGCGCCGCCTATGGCGCCGCCGAGAGAGCCGGTTCGGGGGCGTGTCCAGCCAGTCATCGCTGCCAGTTTGGCGAGCGGGGGGAAATTTCCGCTACCGGTTCTATAGAGCTGGTCTGAACCGGCAGGAACCCACCTCTGCTTACAAGCATGACTGTCCTACACTTCCTCCTTCTTATTGTACTCCTGTGAATCAGGGTGAAATCTGCCTTTTCAACTGTCAAATGTTACCTAATTTCTCTCGATTGAAAAAATGTTTTAGCTCCTTTTCCATAGGTAATGGTTGTCGTATATTATAATCAGAGTCATCTTCCATACTGTCTATAGAAGATTAGAACTATGAGGAAGCAGTTTAAGGAGATAGTCAGGAACTTCCTCATACTAATAGCCATTAGAATCAACTGCCACAAGATGTGATAAGTTTTCCTTAGCTAGAGATCGTCGAAGTGCCATTGACCAGGATTCAATTGCTGAATTTGAATTTGAATAGCCTGCTTCAGCAGAACATGTACAATCTCAGTCCAAGAAGATACAGAGTCCAGAATCACCTCAGAATAATCAAGCATAGCCATTATCTGAACAATGATGACAGGTAGAGCAAAGAGCAAAGCAAAGGTATTCTATGGGGCTCCTTCCCAAGCAAGGGAGAAAACCCCTTGATGAAAGGCAATTGGCTAAAGCCTGATGTAAGAGGCAGCCCTGATCTTTCATTGAAATTAACACTCTGATCTCTGACTCTGGTGTGACGTTTCTGTGATTTCTGCTCACGAACCTCTAATCTCTGGACTGTCTGACAAGCTTGACCTGGATCTTGGAACTCTGGACTGAATTTTGACTATTCTTCTGTGTGTTCCTGTTAAAAGCAAAAAACCATTCAGGCAAGTTTTTTTTTACCCAGAGAGTCTGGTTTGATTTGCATTCCTTGTCTGCTGTTATCTCCTTCACCTTGAGAAAACTGCTGATTTCTGCAGCAACTGTGAATAATTGAATAATTGAAGTAGAGGTAGTATTCTCATCTGTTAGTAATTTTCTAGAAGATTTTGCACTGAGGGGACTGGACTAAATGGCCTTGCATTGTTTTCCAAGCCCAGGATGTAAGAATTTAAGATGGACCCTTATTCTCCTGATTGTATGCTTATTTAAGGGAATGTGATGCGTTCACTATCTCTGTTGATTCCTGAAAAGAAAGTTACTCCAAATTGTTATGAACAAGCGTCATGCTATTTTAATTGGTCCCTTGGTGAATAGCAGTTTGAGAATGGAAGCAACTAATTGCTGTCCTTTGTGAAGTGTCTGTTCTGAAATCCATAACAGGAAACCACAATCTTGGTGCTCTTGGGAAGTTTCAAGTGAAGACTCGGCTGCGGTTTTCAAACAGCTTGCGTACAGATGACATCCCAATTGTGCAGTGTTGAGAGGTAAAGAAGTAAAAACCAATAACTGCAAATGGTTTATGATTTTATCTCTGAAAGGAGAGGCCCTAAATGAGCAAATTTGGTTCCAGTATGTCAGAAACAATTTATTTGGCGGATGAAATCTGACATCCATTTCCCTGAAGAGGTGCAGAAAAGGGATCAGGTTCACTAAGACAGACCTTGTCAAACAGATTAAGATTAAAATTGTGATGGAGAGAGACGAGAGGTCTACATTTATCTCTGAATAAGGAATTAAAGTGCATCTTTATTTCTGTAAGTGGCAGATTCAAAAGGCATCAAATACCAAGGGTTCCATGCAGACACAAAGCCTAATAGGTTAGGGAAAATATGTTCAAGCACCCTCAGGAGGCTGATTTATATACATGGCATACAGATAGGATAATCACAAATGGATTTAATGAACATTGCCTTGCTTAGGATTGACATCATGTCTGTAAGTAGTACAGACTACTGGTTTAATGTGTCCCCGTTCCATGATACATGGGGTCATGCTAAGAGGGAATTGTGGACATCTGCTGAAACTCCACATGGTGATGTGACGAAAACTCTTACATACTTGCATTCAACACCTAAGTATTTTTATTTATTAAATTTATATGTCGCCTGTATCAAACAACTTTGTGTGGCTGCAATTTTTGCCACATGACATCATGATTTGTGTGTGTGTACACACACACACACACACACACACACACACAGAGTTCTTGATTTATGAGCATAACTGAGCCCAAAATTTCCATTGCTAAACAAGACAGTTGTTAAGTGAGTTTTGCCCCGTTTTATTACGACCTTCCTTGCCACAGTTGTTAAGTGAATCACTGCAGTTGTTAAGTTAGTAACACGGTTGTTAAGTGACTCTGGCTTCGCCATTGACTTTGCTTGTCAGAAGGTTGACAAAGGGGATCACATGACCCTGGGACACTGCAACCGTCCTAAGTACATGCCAGTTGCCAAGCATCTGAATCTTGATCATGTGACCACAGGGATACTGCAATAGTTGTAAGTGTGAAAAATGGTCATGTCACTTTTTCAGTGCCATTTTAACTTCAAACAGTCACTAAATAAACAGTTAAATCCTTCCATTCCCCACTATCCTGTCAGAGCTGAAGAAGCTTCTTGGATGAGAAGTGAAACGTATTCAAAAGAAAAAAACAAGAAAGTCCAGTTGCCTCCTGAAAAAGCACCTTTGGGACAACCATGACCTGGATGACTGAGAATCTCTACAGACTTTTAGCTACACAATTTGGGATGAACACCTTTGGAATGGTGTGGGAGTATGAACAGATTTCCAGGGAAAAAGAATTGCAGACTCCAGGAACCAGGAGCACTACTCAGGTGACCATGAGGACACAGATAACCCTCCAAGTGTTTCAGAAGAAGCTTCTTGGATGAGAAGCGAAATGTCTTCAAAGAAAAAACAAGGAAGTCCAGTTGCCTCGTGAAAAAGAACCTTTGGGACAACCATGACCTGGATGTCTGAGAATCTCTACAGACTTTTAAATAAACCAGAGGTGGGTTCCTGCCAGTTCAGACCAGCTCTATAGAACCGGTAGCGTGAATTTCCCCTCGCTCGCCGAACTGGCAGCGATGGCCGGCTGGACACGCCCCCAAACCGCGCCATAGGCAGCGCCATCTTGTTTTTTGCTTCTGCGCACACGCAGATGCTGTTTTTTGCTTCTGCGCATGCGCAGAAGCTTGGTTTTTAGCACTGCGCATGCGCGCTGATGCAGCACGCTCACGTGGTGTGCCCGTGCGGCGCATGAGGAAGTGAACCGGCAGCGAGGTAAGTCAGAACCCACCCCTGAAATAAACAGTTGTAAGTCAAGGACTACCCATAGTCCCTTGTCCTACACTGCCTCCTGCATCCCCCCCCCTTGACACTTATACGTAGAATTATACCTCACAATCTGGTGATGGGGGATAATTTGCTTAACATGCTTGACAACATTATATTAAATAACCTTTATAACACTGTTTTGCAACAGCAATCTTTTCCTGCATCTGTTTTTCCTAACTCGTCCTCAGGATGCTGGAGAATTTCTTTTAAATTCTTTGTGATGGTGTTTTTGAGGCGGCTTGATTCTTGAAGGTGGCAGAGGATGTTGCTGCTGACCTTGTTCATTTCTACTTGACAAAATTTCTATTATTTTGAGGGCTTCTTGGATGACAGTGTTTTCCAATCTGAAAACACTCACTGGGGAGAATTCCGTTCAGTTGTGAATCCTAAACAAAACCCCTATTAATAATGGAGACCTTGCTTTTTAACTTGTGGCCCCACTGTTCTTAATCAGACACCCCCTAGGTGGAATCTATGGGAATATAACCTAAAACTTTGATATGAAAGTATAATTAATTGGCTCCCACAGACGCATTTTATTATAATTATTATATTAGTTGTTTTATTTAACCCCTCAGTTTTTTTTTAAAAAAGGATTATGCTTTATTGTGCATTACTCAAAAGAACGCGTGGATTAAAAATGGAAAAACAAGGATTGGGGTTAATTGCACAGTTCTAGGTAGGTGAAATTTGCCGTATTTTAATTTATTTTACCTGTCCATATATATCCACCCTCTCTTTTGAAAAAAAAAAAAACCTTTCATTTCTATTGGATAATTTTTAGAGCAGGCATGATAAACATTGTGATCCTCATAACATGGTCCCTCACCGCCTTGCAGAAGATTGAGATAAGGAAGAGACGTGGTACTTTTTCTAAACTTGTCCATCGCCCTTCTAGCTTGAGAAAATGGCCCTTTCACTTCCCGCAGAGATGTGTTCTGTGAGTCCCTTGTCTGCTGTGGTCATTCTATTA
This sequence comes from Thermophis baileyi, assembly GCA_003457575.1. Classification (NCBI taxonomy): domain Eukaryota; kingdom Metazoa; phylum Chordata; class Lepidosauria; order Squamata; family Dipsadidae; genus Thermophis; species Thermophis baileyi. The sequence continues at coordinate 548,007 of QLTV01003107.1, read as the reverse complement.
AACAATGACCCAACAGGTCACACAGGTTGTCTGGTTACATCTGAAGACAATCAAAGGCAACAGAAATGGGCAACTTGGACAGGGCTGTTATGACCCAGGTCACGTAGACAGATGCAGGCATCAATAAAGTTGTTTAATGCACTGCTATAGTATGACAGATGGCCCTACAGCGGCTGGCAAAGTTCCACCCCAAATTTTCCCGAAGGCAGCCACCCACAGTTAATGCAACCCAGTCCTACAAACTAGGTCCAATAGTCACCAGGGTCAATTCACAAGGCAAGGAGGAAGTTGGATGATTGCACAGTTCATCCGAAATGGCCTGTGTTGTTTCTCTGTGTCATATAACATATGTGGGTATATGCATAATCATTCATTCATTCATTCATTCATTCATTCATTCATTCATTCATTCATTCATTCATTTATTTATTTATTTATTTATTTATTTATTTATTTATTTATTGTCATGTTTCTGTAGTGTATATTGGAGGTGGTGACTCTTTGAGAGCTGTATGCAACGAAATTTCATTTTAATGTATGCCGATTAGTGTACATTGAAAGTGACAATAAAGTTATTCTAAGTCTCTGTTAAATCAGCCCGAGCCAGGTGTTCCTTGTGAGGAGGGGTGGGGCAGCCTACTCACCAGCAGCCTTGTAGAGCAGCGGTTCTCAACCTGTGGGTCGCGACCCCTTTGGGGGTCGAACAACCCTTTCACATGGGTCGCCTAAACGCGCGCTAGGCCACCATCTTGGTGTCACACCCCCTTTGTCACCTCATCACATGCGGGGAGGGGGCGGGGCGGGGGTCGCGGAGGCAGGGCGGGGGTCACGGCATTAGGAAGGTTGAGAACCACTGTTGTAGAGCTTCCCTCCACTCCTTCTCCATGCCCTCGGATCAGGTGGGGGAAGCAGCTGTTCCTCTCCAAGGGATCTGTTGTCTCTCATCACCACTACCTGTCTGCAGCTGATCCTCTCCAGCATTTGTGAAGGCAGGCAGCTTCCCGTCAAGTCTACCACTTCCCCCAATGCCGGAGATGCCTGGGACAGCATTGTCCTGTCCAGACATTCCAGGGGAGATGTGCCATCCCTGTCAGATGGTCCTGATTCTTCTTCCTCCTCCTCCTCCACTGATGGGCCATGATAATTACTTTCCAGAGTTCATTGTATAAATCATGTAGCAATATTATCAAATGTTAGAACTAGAAACCCCTCCTCCTCCTCCTCCTCCTCCTCCTCCTCCTCCTCCTCCTAACCGGGATCTGATGGAGCCATGACAGGTGCCAACTGTCATGGTTTATGAGTCTGAGCGTGATGAACTATTAATTTTACTTAGGAGAAAGAAACCTGTTTGCATCCTTTTAAATGGGGCAAAATCAGAAGAATGAATGTATGCATCAGCTGAAACATCATTAATAACAGAGATAAATGTTCTGGAAAACAACAAAGAAAAATTGAAAAAGGACATCCGGTTCTGCAAAGACGAAACACAAAGCTTTGCCGGACTCAAAGAAATCACCTTGACATGCCATCAACAGACACAATACAATGAAGAAAATCTGCTTTATTTAAGCAGGACTACGCTGCTTTCACAATCTCTCTGATTTGTTTTTCAGTCTTATAATTGGAGCATTGCCGTAGTTGCATATAAATGCGAGAGATGAGTTGTAGAGAGCAATTTGGAATGAGAAATGTGTAGAGAAGAATCCATAGAAGAAGTGGCTTTGAACAATGCATAGTTAATCTCTAGCCAGATGACAGAAAACCTGACTCAATATAACTCAGATATTTTGGTTCCTATTTATTTATCATGTTTATATGGGCTACTCCTCTCACAAAATTTGATTCTTGGTGGTATACCATCAAACCGTTAAAACATTCAAGAAATACAAAAATGATTATTGAAAACCTAGGATGGAGTCTCAAGTATTATGAACAATGGAGCCGCCTCATCAGATTGCCATTCTCTTGTGACCTCCAGGGTTGTGGGACACAACCAGGTTTTAAGGAATTTTGGAAGGCCTGCAGAAATGGGACAAGTGGCATGGTTAAAAGGGCCTGTCACCTGGGTCCTGCTGGATGTAACTCTTTGGCAATAGAAATCTGGCCCCCATTGCAGTTGTAAAATCAGGACAACCTGTAAGCCTTTTAAAAAAGGAAGCTTTATTTTCCCAGGAGTAATATTTTAAGGAGAAGACCAGACAGCATAATACAGGGGTGTCAAACTAGATTTCTTCAAGGGCTGTATCAGCATTGTAGTTCTCCTCCGCGGGCCGACAGGGGAGGGGGCAGGGAGCGGGGAGGGAGACAGGACGGACGCCTCCTGCAGCACCCTGCTGGCCAAAATGGGGCATGGGGAGGCCGCGTGCGGCCCCCTCTGCCCCGTTTTGAGCCTTCCCGGCCTCCAGCAGCACTCTGCCAGCCAAAACCAGGCCGCACAGAGGCCCCACGAGGGCCCCACGTGGCCCGTTTTCAGTCTCACCGGCCTCCTGCAGCACCCTGCTGGCCAAAATGGGGCATGGGGAGGCCGCGTGCGGCCCCCTCTGCCCCATTTTGAGCCTTCCCGGCCTCCAGCAGCACTCTGCCAGCCAAAACCAGGCCGCACAGAGGCCCCACGAGGGCCCCGCATAGCCCGTTTTCAGCCTCACCGGCCTCCTGCAGCACTCTGCTGCCAAAAAGAGGCCACGCAGAGGCCCTCCTTGGCCTATTTTGGCTGGCAGAGGCACCGTGGGCCAGTCCTTTGATATTTCCAGGCCAGCCCCGCAGGTCAGATTTAAGCACTCTGTGGGACACATCTGGCATAATGAGTTTGACATCCCTGGCATAATAGGTAGAAACATTTTTCACTCTCTATCCCTCCCACGGTGGAGGCTTCCCTTCGGGCGACCCTCCTCCTCCTCCTCCTCCTCCTCCTCCTCCTCCTCCTCCTCCTCCTCCTCCTCCTCCTCCTCCTCCCTTTCTTCCTTCTCTTTCTCTCTTTCCCTTCTCAATCTGATATCTTTTAATCTCCCTTTTTGCTTTCTCCCCAGGGAGTAGAAAACGGACAGATCAGCTGAGAGGTAGGACCTGATCCCTTGCACATGAGGCTGAAGCCCAGATAGGTTGTAGGTCACCTTGCCCTCTTGTAGCTATTTGTGCTGCATGCACAGAGGCGCCACTTTGTTTAAATGTTTTAGTTCTCTAGTTGGCGTGTGCTACAGTAAGCAGGAAACATATGCTCAACAGAACGTTCAGATTAAATAGGCTCCCAGGTGTATCAGTCTTGCTGTTTGCCTTTGTTTGCTTCTAATGGGTTTGAAGCTGAGGTGTTAGCGGTGCAGACCATGGAGGAAACTGTTCATTGCATGTTCCGGCATCTTTGGCCAGAACAATTGAGGCAATTCTAGCCTTCTATAGAGTTCTCGCCAGACTCTTTAATTTCTATGTACGCTGCCACAAATTGGAACCCCAAACAATAGCAGCCGCTGATTCTAGCTCTTCAAAATACTTCAGCAACACTTAAACAAAATATACCTAGCATGAAAGATGCCTAAACCATTTGCTCCATCAAGAACATTAAACAACTCAGCTCTCTCAGGCATAACGATCCATGGTAAATAGGCTGAGCGTTTCCAGAGCTCATCGTTTGGCATGCAGGTCACACTTTAATGAACTCACACTCAACAAAACCCCTCTGACAAAAGGAAAGCAGAAAATAAAAACAAGGAAGCAAGCAAGAAAAGGCCATTAGACTTGAAGGCTCCAAACATCTATAAGAATTTCTGGGGAATGAGAACGACTGGGAAAGTGTCATTTTGCAAGGTATTTAATTTTGGACATTAATTCTCGATTGGACACTTTCCTGTGAATTTTAACACCAAAGATGTACTGGCACCCCCATCTTTAACAACTAATGCTGGGAGTGGAGGGGGGAGAGAGTGAGAGAGGATCCACAAAGATGTTCAGCGGGAGAATCTGCGGGAAGTGATGATCAGAAGCAAACAATAAAGAGAGGAAACCAGCCACCTGCAGGGATTTTTAGGAGGATTAACACATCCTCTTTGTTAAAAAAAATGAATGCAGGAAAGCTGGCAAGGGCTGAAGCTACTAAGACCAAAATATCTGAGATGCCAAAAGCTGTTGATAATAGTTTGAATTGCGCTTCGGTGATACAAAAGTTCAGACTTCCTTCAGAATTTATTTCTTGGATTACAATATATTATTTTAATCTTCTAATCTGCATAGTTACTGATGGGTCTATGCCTCTTGTTATTAAAACGCAGCGTGGAACTCGTGAAGGGTTTTTTTTTCGTCACCTTTGATTTTCAGTTTGGTCTTGGAACCCTTGGTGCCAGAGGTGGGGTTCTCATAATTTCCCTTCTGGTTCGCCCAGTGCGTGCATGCTCGCTTCGGTCGCGTGCGCGCCTTCCGTGCATGCACGCGGCCTTCCGTGCATGTGCTTTGCTTGCACTCGCGGCTTGCACGCATGCGCGTGGCTTGAAAACATGGCTAAATAGGATGGCATAGCACAGGGGTGGGTGGGCAGCCCCCCCCCACCTGCAGGTCGCTACTACCGGTTCGCCCAAACCGGTCCGAACCGGCTGAATACCACCTCTGCTTGGCGCATCTAATACAACCAACTTGTGAAATTAAAAACTCAACAAGATCATGATCAAACCACGGTGCAGATGCTGACCGTGATCAAGGCTGAGAAAATGGCATGAAAATCCACTAGGACACCAGGGTGGCAGGAAAGATGCAAGGTTTAAACCCAGGGGCTAACGCGTAAATATACTAGATGCCTAGTGGACTTTTTCTGATCAGACTAAATAGTGAAGCTTTATAACTTGATTATAGACAAGAGATGAGAAGTCAGAAGAAGGGGTCTTTTGTCAATATATTACAGAAGGGGATAAGTTACTGAAATTGTTTGTACTTGTCTTATTTATTTATATCCCATCTTTATTATTTTTATAAGTAACTCAAAGCAGCAAACATACCTAATACCGCTCCCTCCTCCTATTTTCCCCACCAGAACAACCCTGTGAGGTGGGTTGGGTTGAGAGAAAGGGACTGGCCCAAAATCACCCAGCCGGCTTTCATGGCTAAGGCAGGACTCAAACTGACAATCTCCTGTTTTCTAGCAAACTGTCTTGATGAAGGGAATAGTCACTTCTTTATATATCTTTTCTTTTTTTTCCTGTTTCTTTGCACTTTTTATAATTTTCTTAGTTTGCATTAGTGTTTTACTTTGTATTTTTAAACTTTAATAAAAAATATTGTTGTTAGTTGCGAAGTCATGTCCGACCCATCGTGACCCCATGGACAGCGTTCCTCCAGGCCTTCCTGTTCTCTACCATCCTCTGGAGTCCATTTAATCTCACACCTACTGCTTCAGTGACTCCATCCAGCCACCTCATTCTCTGTCGTCCCCTTCTTCTTTTGCCCTCAATCATTCCCAGCATTAGGCTCTTCTCCAGTGAGTCCTTCTCTCTCATTAGGTGGCCAAAGTATTTGAGTTTCATCTTCAGGATCTGGTCTTCTAAAGAGCAGTCAGGGTTGATCTCCTCTAGGACTGACCAGTTTGATCGCCTTGCAGTCCAAGGGCAGGAGCAAGCGTCTTTTAATTTCTTGGCTGCAGTCCCCATCTGCTGTGATTTTGGAGCCCAGGAAAATAAAATCTGTCACTACTTCCATTTCTTCCCCATCTATTTGCCAGGAATTGAGAGGTCTGGATGCCATGATCTTAGTTTTCTTAATGTTGAGTTTCAAGTCAACTTTTGCACTCTCCTTCTTCACCCGCATCAAGAGGCTCTTTAGTTCCTCTTCACTTTCTGCCATTAGAGTGGTATCATCTGCATATCTGAGGTTGTTGATATTTCTCCCGGCAATCTTAATTCCAATTTTTGATTCATCTAGCCCCGCCTTTCTCATGATGTGCTCTTCATATAAGTTAAATAGGCAGGGTGACAGTATACAGCCTTGCCGGACTCCTTTCCCAATTTTGAACCAATCAGTGTTTCCGTGTCCAGTTCCATGACACGGACACAGAAAAAATATTACTATATATAAAAAGAATACATACTTGAATTTCTGGAGAGATTTATTGCCAGAGTCAGGGTAGAAGTCTGACAAAATAAGGTGGACCAGTCTACCTTCTGTAGCTGGCATATTCATTGTTAGCACCGTTCCCTTCTTCAAAACACTTCACAAAGACCTGGTTCACACAACATGCAATTTTATTCTTTATTTACTTGTGCAATAGAATTTTACGTCAGCATAACATTTATTAAGCTGGATTTAAGGTTTAACATCTTGTGTGAAGCCAAGTTCTATTTGTAGCAATGTACGTGTGAAGTGTTGTGGCCCGTCGGCTGCCAGCAGAGCTAGCAGCAGAATCAGACGAGGAGGATGTTGAGGGCGAGCCTGGGCCGGCTTCGGAGCCTTTGGAAGGCTCTGATGAGGAAGCAGGGTCAGAGGCAGATGCAGAGCCGGGGCCTTCCGTCCTCCCTCAGGTGGAGAGGCAGCTGTGTTCGGGGCCTGAGCTGAGTGAGGGGGAGGAACAGATGGGGCCCATCCCAGATGCGTGTCTGCATAGAGAGGAAAGGAGAGGAGAGCAATGGAAAGCAATAAGCCGGCTCTCAGGGAAAAGAAGATGTAGACACTAGCCAGCCCCTCCCTGGCTGGGAAATAAATATAGGGGTTTAGAAGTGGCCGGTTGTTGTAGACAACCGTTCATTTTCAAGTTTACATCAATCACGTTGGATTCCTTTGCCAGAACCAGGTTTGTTGGGACTAATTGCTCTGTATTTCAGGTGCCAACGGAATCTCCTTGCTGGGAAATAATGGGAGTGAATTTGCCTCAGCCTGTGTGAACAGGGCCTGTTTCTGTTTGGCTAATCATTGAAAGGACTTTTTATCTTGAGTTCTCGTGTGAACAGAGACTGTTCTTGCCCTGTTTTAGAAAAGGGAAAATACTTTCATTTGTGACTAATTACTTTTGTTGATCCAACGTGAACAAAGACTGTTCCTGCCCTGACTTAAAATAAAAGGGTTTGTGTTACTTGTGAGTTACTTGTGAGTAATGTGAGCAGTTTCTCATTACTTGAGAAGGCTAGGTCAGAACATGAAGACATTTTCCATGTAAAGAAGGACCCTGTTCAAATCCCTTTCAGTGCACAAGGATACGAGAGGAATTTCCCAATGAGAGTGATCAAACAGCGGAACAGCTTGCCTTCGGAGGTTGTGAGAGCTCCAACACTTGAGACTTTCAAGAGGAGATTGGACTGCCATTTGTCTGAAATGGTGTAGGGACTCCTGCTTGAGCAGGGGGTTGGACTAGAAGACCTCCAAGGTCCCTTCCAAAGTTATTCAGTTATTCTGTCTTCTATCTATCATCTATCTATCTATCTATCTATCTATCTATCTATCTATCTATCTATCTATCTATCTATCTATCTATCTATCTATCTATCTATAACAAATTAAACAGTTAAGGGCAGACCCAGGTTCTAGGTCAGATTCCAAGGAAAATAGTTTGATTGTTTGTTCGTTTTCACAGACTGGTGAAGAAGTATTCTGAACTGAGAGGTCTCTAGCTTGAAGTCTGATATTAACAGTTCATTCACATGTTCACTTTCTACCCCGCTTTTCCTTGTGAACAGACTCAGTGGCACATGTGAGCCTTAAGACCAAAGATGCTTGATCCTTGGAAATATGGAATCTAGAAAACTTGGTCTAGTGTCTTGCATTCAAAAATTTTTTCCTGACAGTTGAGTTCAGATTTCATGATGTCAGTGGTGTAATTTCATATGACATCCAGTTATTCATGCTCCATCTAATGCTTCTGGACATTATGTCTGTGGTCTTCCTGTTTCCTTGGCTTATTGTCCCTTTGGATCAATGTCAAAGCAGCTGAGTCGTGACACAAGCGAACCCTCCCCTTCTAGTTATGGGTAGACAAGTGGATATCTAAAGCTTGTTAACCTCTGTTTTTGGAACATAGGCTAATCAGTGGGGATGCTAACATGGTGGTGCTTGTTGCTGTGTTTGTAGCACCACCTCACGCAACTAAAGAAATAAAAATTATTATATTTAGGCAAGAAAAATGTAGGGCTTATAAAAACGTAGGGCCTGTAGACAAGATAGGTTTATCAAGAGGTAGAGAAGGACACAGAGTGGTCACTGACAATTATTATTATGGTTTGAGCTGCGGTGGCGCAGTGGTTAGAGTGCAGTACTGCAGGCTACTTCTGCTGACTGCCAGCTACCTTCAATTTGGCAGTTCAAATCTCACCAGGCTCAAGGTTGACTCAGCCTTCCATCCTTCCGAGGTGGGTAAAATGAGGAGCCAGATTGTTGGGGGCAATATGCCGACTCTGTAAACCGCTTAGAGAGGGCTGTAAAGCACTGTAAAGCGGTACATAAGTCTAAGTGTTGTTGCTATTGCTTATTGGTGCAGTCAGCCAGATATTCAGACTGGATTTGGCAGTTTTGTTTGCCTAACAAGCCCTTCCCAAGGACCTGGGTTAGGCAGATGTGCATGTTTGATGGTATTACAGATATCGTCATGGAATGTAAGCTGTTCCGGGTAAAGTTGCCTTTTGCAATTGACTGACGGTGATTTTGTCAATGCCGATGGTGTTCAAGTGGTGCTCCAGTTGTTCTGGAATTGCACCCAAGGTGCCTATGCCTATAGGAACTACCTTTGCTTTCTTTTGCCACAGTTGTTCTACTTCTATTTGCAGAACTTCATATTTTCTTATCTTCTCCAGTTCATTCACTTCTATTCTGCTATCTCCAGATACTGCCATGTCCATGACTCAGACTTTTTTTGTCTTTCTTGTAGATAATTTTTATTATTATGATTCATCGCACAGTGAGCCAGATGTTGCTTTGCCATAAGTCTACCAGATGTTCAGACTGGATTTGGCATTTTTGTCTACCTATCGACTCTTTTCCAAGGACCTGGGATAGTGGGATGGGCAGATGTGGATGTTTGATGATGTTGCTGATTATGATTATGATTATTATTCATTAAATTTATTGGCTGCCCATCTTACCACAGGGTAACTTTGAGTGGCTTACAATAACAATGCTGAATATGAGCTGGCAATATGAAACAGCTGTCAACCCTGAAGTGAACCTGGCTGGGGCCATCTTTGAGGCTTCAGGGTTGCCACTAGATGGGAGGGGGAGGAAAATAGCTAGGGTTTTGCAGTCAAAGCAAAAGGTTTTCCTGTGGGAACCAAGATCACTCCAACAGGTGGCTGGGAGAGGAGGAGCAAAGTAACCAAACAACTGGCCAGCACCTCGATTGGACCATGTGACTGATGACTTGGAGAAAGGGGGAAAACTTTCTCTTTTAATTAGGTGAAAACCACAGGAACTTTCAGAGTCGGTTTTCACCAGTTGTGCCAATATGATGTATCCAATAAATTTGTTCTTTGAGGAATCTACCTGCCTCGGAGTTCTACTTTCTATGGGTGCACTACTTGGAACGCTGACAACAGCTGCTAGAGTTGCTAATACAGTTTTGGCTTGCATTCGAAGAAGCGCTGAATCAACAGAGCCTGAAGTCCTTATTCCTCTCTACTCTGCACTGCACTTCACTGATGAGACCTCTGCTCGGGTAGTCAGGAACCACCATCCATTGCTATAGAAGTCAGGATTGGAAATAATGGATACAAGTTGTAATCACCCAGATTTTGTTAAAATATCAGGCAAAAGTCTCTGTTGGTAAGATATATTCAAGAGTGGAATAGTCTTCTTATGGAGGATAAGGATGCTCCATCACTCATGGATGAGGATGAATAGGCACATTGCAGAGTGTTGAACTAGAAGACCCTTACACAAGAGGATCCATAATCATAATAACAGAACAACAGAATTGGAAGGGACCTTGTAGGTCATCTAGTCCAACCCCCTGCTCAAGCAGGAGACCCTAGACCATTTCAGATAATTGGCTGTCCAATCTCTTCTTAAAATCCTCCAGTGATGGAGCACTCCCCCAACTTCTGGAGGCAAGGTGTTAATTCCTCCTTAGTTCTAGGTTGGCTCGCTCCTTGATTAGTTTCCATCCATTCCTTCTTGTCCTGCCTTGAGGTGCTTTGGAGAATCCAACTGCACAATTGTATGAACCAGGACAGAAAGAATTCAAAAGTTATTTTAGATATAGAAATAAATATTGCAGAAAGCAATGCATAACATTCAAAGTTGTATGCAGCCCAGAGTCCCACTGTTGTGAGATGGGAAACCGCATAAATAGTAGTAAAACAACAACAACAACAACCAGATTCATCTACCCAAACAGTGTCCTATTTCTTAAACACTTGGCTTTGCATAGTTAGTAAGACTATGAGAAGTGATAGCCTTACTAAGTACTATGAGACATGATAGCAGTGTTCCAATATTTGAGAGGCTGCCACAGAGAGGAGGGGGTCAAGCTATTTTCCAAGGCACCCGAAGGCCAGACAAGGAATAATGGATGGAAACTGAACAAGGAGAGATTCAACCTAGAAATTTTCTGACAGTGAGAACAACCAATGGAACAGTTTGCCTTCGGAAGTTGTGGGACCTTCATTGTGGGAGCTTCATCACTGGAAGCTTTCAGGAAGAGATTGGACTGCCATCTGTCAGGAATGGTGTAGGGTCTCCTGCTTGGGCAGTGGATTGGACTAGATGACCTACAAGGTCCCTTCCAACTCTGTTAATCTGTAATCTGTAAGTTTTGTTTTGTTTTGTTTTGCAGGCAAGACAATTAAATCTTTTGAATCAAACTGTCAATTTGATACATTGAATCATGCTTTCAAATTACAGAATATCAGTTGGATTTGCATACAGTACGTACAGTATGTACAGTATACTTTCCTGAAACAGAATATTTGAATCTAATTGACTTGATCCAACCATTTGAATTGAAGGACTGAATCAAATGAAATCAGCTTTCCGAATGAATCTCAAAATCTGGATTGGATCTTGGCTGATCAGCCCCTACCTAATATATTGAGCATGTTTATGTGCTGAATTAGTGTCCACTTTTAAAGAAATCTTGAGAGGCCCTGCCTCTTGCTACAGCTTTTCACCCCTTGCTTTGATGTCAATGGGTAAGGATTTGGGGTTTGGTTGTAGTTGGATCAACATTTGTGCAAATTCATCAATGCTTTTGGAATCTGACATTGAAGGGGAAAAGGAAGAGAAGGAAAAGAGGAGGAATGTAAAAAAAAAGAAAAAGAAGACATGGACAAGGAGGAGGAGGAGGTGGAGGGACCTCCAAGTTCCAGTACCCATTCTGATTTTTGTTTCTATATTTTGTATTTTAAAGAAAAGACAGGATCTACTTGGCTGTTAGTTGTTTCCTGAAACATAACATACCTATCAGAGATCATATGAGGGAGAAGAATGCTATAAAATTATTAAATCTTCATGCCTTTAAAGTTTTGTGATATCCATCCTTCCTTCCTTCCTTCCTTCCTTCCTTCCTTCCTTCCTTCCTTCCTTCCTTCCTTCCTTCCTTCCCTCC
>QLTV01003107.1:513190-527166 GCA_003457575.1 Thermophis baileyi | reverse complement strand
TAGAAAAGAAAACACGGGGAGGCACAAAACCGGGGTAGGCATGGCTGGGGGGGGGGTATCATGTGACTGGGTGGGAGTGAGTGACATCAAGTTGGCCACGCCCACCCAGGTTTTGTGGCTCTGGGTGTTTTGTTTTCTCTGGGAAACGGGCCTAAGTGGCTCTTTGTGTTTAAGGTTGCTGACCCCTGGTGTAGGGTCTCCTGCTTGACAAGGGAGTTGAACTAGAAGACCTCCAAGGTCCCTTCCAGCTCTATCCTGATAGATCCCAAACAGGGGTGGGTTCCTCCCGGTTCGGACCGGATCGCCCGAACCGGTAGCGACCCGCTGGTGACGTCACTGGATTGTGAAGTGGATTGGCTGGTGCCAGTCCGTGCGTGCTGCCATCCTTTTTTGTGAATTTTTTGCGAATTTTTTACTGTTTGGAAGGTTTTTTCCTCTTCTGCTGCTTGAAAAAGGGCCCTCCCGCCCGCCCCCGGGTTTATACTGACCTTTATTCCTTCGCCCGAAGCACAGCTGATCAGCTCCTCAGCTGTGTTTCAGGCTGATTGCAGCTACTGAGCATGTGCGGAAGCAAAATTGCGCGAGGGAACGCGCGTGTGTGCAAAACATCGCGATGCGAACTGGTGGGGAAGGTAAGTGGAACCCACCCCTGATCCCAAAGAATGTTCTCTATCACTCCACAATGCAGAGTATGGAATAATGGATGTAAATTAGAGGAAAGCAGACTCAGGTTGAACATCAGTGAACAATGTCCTGACAGTAAATCTAATCTGACCGTGAAACCAGTGGCTCAGTTGTGGGTTTCTCTTCACTGGTGGTGGTGGATAGACGGCCATCCCTCTCTGAGATGCATTTATAAGGATTGCTGCACTGCAAAGCATGACCTAGATGGCTCCTTTCAGTTCTTCGATTCTATGATCAGGATAATAGAAAAATTAAGAGAAAATACTCTCAAAAGAAGAGAACATATGTAGTTCTGAACTGGGGAGTCCTTGTTGCTCTCTGAGCTTTGTTGATTCATTTGCACCTTTATTATTTTTACAATGTTAGAGAATTTTTTCTCTGTTGTAGAAAAAAATAAATCAGAAGCTCTCACAGTTGACTGCATTTTGCTGAATCAAATAACTTCTTTATAATCATATCAAAATATTTACAGTGCCATACATTCTTCTTTACAGCAACATATCATAATGAAGTCTTCACACAGAGAAATACAGAGACAGACCCGAGACTGGAAAAACACGTCCAGCTCCTGGCTTAATTCCTTTTGCACAGACTCAGTAGCACTTTACTCACATTGGCTTGGCTGACTGAGGTACCAGAGGACTCTTCCTGCTCGTGTATATCCCAAAATACAATAGCAATAGCAGTTAGACTTATATACCGCTTCATAGTGCTTTACAGCCCTCTCTAAGCGGTTCACAGAGTCAGCATATTGCCCCCAACAATCTGGGTCCTCATTTTACCCACCTCAGAAGGATGGAAGGCTGAGTCAACCTTGAGCCGGTGAGATTTGAACCACTGAACTGCAGCTAGCAGTCAGCTGAAGTAGCCTGCAGTGCTGCATTCTAACCACTGCGCCACCTCGGCTCTTCCAATAACTCAAGGGAGCAAACTCACCTTCCTCCTCCTCTTTTCCCCACAACCAGAACCCTGTGAGTGGATTGGACTGAGAGAGAGTGACTGGCTCAAAGTCACCCAGCTGGCTTTCATGGACAAAGTAGGTGTTGAACTCTTGCTTTCTAGCATGGTGCCTTAACCACTAGACTCAATCGGCTCTCTTATTACTTGACTAGATAACATCATCAGCCCTGAAAACCAGTGGTCTCCAACCTTGGCAACTTTAAGCCTGGAGGACTTCAAATCCCAGAATTCCCCAGCCAGCAAAGCTTCAGCAAAGCTGGCTGGGGAATTCTGGGAGTTGAAGTCCGCCAGGCTTAAAGTTGTCAAGGTTGGAGACCCCTGCTCTAAACACTGTGCTTGCCTGGATGTATTTTGGTTGAGAAGGAATGAGACCCTGGCAAATGTAAGGGAAAGAACTGGGCTCGATGTATTAACATAGCAAGGAAAAACAGGAAAAAATAAAGAGCAGTCAGTTCTCACCACATTCCTAAAATAAACACTGGAGCATCCGGAAGATGAGATTGAAAAAGTCAGATCTATAAAGCAAACATACTTGCAAGTACATAAAAGAACAGAGTTTGACATACTGCTTGGTTGAAAAGTTTGGCTAGAAAACATTTGGGCAGATGCTTAATACATGCAAAAGATTTTTTTTTTTAGCCTCCCCATGCTCCCTTTGTGCTAGAAAGGCTTTTGATCTATGCTGAAGTACAGCCATTTGTTGTACCTATTTTTAATTGAGCTGTTATGTATATAACTGCACTGACTGATGTTTTTTGTCACCATCCCCGATGGAAGGAGAGCTACATCGCCATCCTGCCCTGCGATGGAAGGTTTTATTGTTGATCACAGCATGCAATGTATCAACAAAACAAAAAAAGGAAAGTAGCAGACTCATAGATGCAAAGATGAGTACAACTCCATTTTTGGCATATTGGTTTAGGAGCTGGAAAAATGCAGAAAGAAAGAAAGAAAGAAAGAAAGAAAGAAAGAAAGAAAGAAAGAAANTAATGAAAGAAACTAAGAATAATCAAAAAGATTTCTTTTGATATTTTCAAAATAAAGCGGGGAAATCATTCTTGCAATACTAGAAGACAGGAAAGAAAAGAAAAGAAAAGAAAAGAAAAAAAGAAAAGAAAAGAAAAAAAGAAAAGAAAAGAGAACAACCAGAATCTAGAACAGGGGTTTCAAACTCAAGGCCTGGGGGCTGGATCCAGCCCATGGGGTGCTTAGATCTGGTCCGTACGGCCGCCCGGGAAACAGCGAAGGACTGGCCCACGGTGCCTCTGCCAGCGAAAACGGAGTGCAGGAGGGCCGCATGCGGACCTCCTGAGCTCTGTTTTCACTGGCAGAGGGTTGCAGGAGGCCGTTGCAGTTGAAAATGGAGCTCGTGAGGGACGCGGGTGGCCCTCCTGAGCTCCGTTTTCACTGGCAGATGGTTGCAGGAGGCCGTTGCAGCCGAAATGGAGCTTGGGAGCCCATTTTTCGTTGCCGCCACAGGCACCCCCGACACGAATGATATCAAGCTCGCCATGCCCACCCCGGCCACACCCACCCTGGCCCCTTGAGGTCAAACACAACGCTGATGCATCCCTCAATGAAATCAAGTTTGACACTCCTGATCTAGAATATTTTCACTTGGGGTAAAGGAGGCTGTAAGGCCAGGCATGGTATGAGATATGTGATATGGAAAATGTCTTTGAAACCTGAAGCTTTTCTTTTAGGGATGGCAGATGAACAGGTGGAGAAAAACATAGGACTCAGTTTTTATATATAATATTGGTGTCAGGCACCAAGGACCAGGATCACACATAAATTCCAGTTCAGAAAATGTATTGCTCAAGCTTATACAAAAAAATCCGGTCAACTAATGGTCAACACTAAATTAGCCCTAGATCAGGGTCAATGGAATTCAAGAAGGGTTGGATTTAGACCATTTTTGTCTTTTAATGACCCTATAATCCTTTGCACCAGGGTGGAGTCAGGGCAACTGAATAGAGCTCAATGTTTACTGGCCGGATGCCCTTCCTATTGCCAATGCGTAGTTCGCAGCAGATATATTCTCATTGTGCCCAGAGAAAGAAATATCTGCCTCTACCTAGGATCGAACTCACAGCTTCCTGATTGAGAGGCGAGAGCTCCACCTCTAGGCCACCACACCACTACTGAATTTGTGTGAACTTAATGACTCTAGGCTGCTGACTTGCTTAACTCTGCCCCCTAGCTCTGCCTGCTCTTCTCCTACAATCGGTGGCAAGGTTGCTATATGACCAAAGATGGAAAGAAGGATACATAACCAAAATGGAAACATAGATTTTGAAATTAATGAAACTATCTGAGATGGCAAAGCTGACTGCTTCGAAACAATATTTTGGCTAAATTTTATGCGGCATGGAGGCCATAGTTAGTTTTCTTGCAAGATAAAGAGACTGAATCAATTTTTGACTCTGAGATTAGATTGGGTTTGCCTAGAGAAATACTGCAGCTTTTTAAATATAAGGTTGTTGACATTTGATAATTTACTCCCTGTTAAATGAAATTACAAAAAGTACATTTTATGAATATTGTTTTTTAATACGCTGACAGTATTGTAAGATATTTTATAGATTGCTGTTATTTGTTTAAACTTAGGGAGAGGTGGTTGCATTGTTAATATCTTTTTGCTAAAAGAAAAGATTTTGTAATATTTGTTTGATGCATACCTTTTTTATCAACTAGTTTTTTTATTCCCTTTCACCTTTATGTTAGTTTGTATTTTAATGTTTGATGTTGAAATCTAATAAAGCTATTATATGTGTTTATCTATATAAAAGAAATGTTTTTTACCTCTCTCACAAGGTTAAATATTGGAGTCATCTATTAAAGTTTTCTCTTGAGAGTTTCAATTGATAGGATGCCTTTACACAACAGGCTTGATTGATTGCCATGGAAAGCAAGGACAGATACCTCTTTACTTGATTTTAAAAGGAGATGGTAATTTTATGGAGGACTGAGAGCTCAGGTTTACGATTTCAGAATCATGGGCAACATCCCTTAAACTCTAGGTTCTGGGGTTTAACAGTGGAAGATTAACAGATTAACAGAGTTGGAAGGTACCTTGTAGGTCATCTAGTCCAACCCCCCGCCCAAGCAGGAAACCCTACAACATTTCTGACAAATGGCAGTCCAATCTCTTCTTGAAAGCCTCCAGTGATGAAGCTCCCACAACTTCCGAAGGCAAACTGTTCCATTGGTTGATTGTTCTCACTGTCAGAAAATTTCTCCTTATTTCTAGGTTGAATCCCTCCTTGATCAGTTTCTATCCATTATTCCTTGTTTAGCTTTCATGTGCTTTGGAAAATAGGTTGACCCCCTCCTCTCTATGACAGCCCCTCAAATACTGGAACACTGCTATCATGTCTCCCCTGGTCTTTCTCTTCACTAGACTAGCCATGCCCAGTTCCTGCAACCGTTCTTCATATGTTTTAGCCTCCAGTCTCCTAATCATCCTGGTTGCTCTTCTCTGCACTCTTTCTAGAGTCTCAACATCTTTTTTATAGTGTGGTGACCAAAACTGGATGCAATATTCTAGGTGTGGTTTTACTAAGGCTTTATAGAGTGGTATTAGTACCTCACTTGATCTTGATTGTATCCCTCTGTTAATGCAATTTAGGATTGCATTGGCTTTTGGTTTTTCTATTCTTGTTTGTGAGTTTCCCAACCGCATCTGACTGGCACATCAGTGTGTCATGAACAAGCTGGGCTTTTGTTATATCCCATCAGTATATGTGTGTGTCAAATCTGCAAGATGGCAGATGTGGCATCACAACCCATGACCTATCCCTTTTGTTCATATGGCAATGTCACCCACATTGGTGGAGTTTAACCACAATTTCATACTGGACATTTTCCAAATTTTTCATCTCTCCCCCCAATTGTCCTTAGAGGAATCAGTACAACTACATGGGAACAGAGTCTTGAAAAGGGATGGGTTGTGATCACAAGAAACAAATTCTGTGTGAACAGTAGGATGATGCCTACTCCACTACATGTTTCACCTTGTACTGCTTTTCAGTTGAGATAGCCATAGCATTAGCACTTAGACTTATATACCATCCTATAGTGCCGTGATGGCGAACCTATGGCACGCGTGCCAGACGTGGCACGCAGAGCCCTCTCTGTGGGTACATGTGCAGTCACCCCAGCCCAGCTCCAATCGCATTTCTCCATCGTGGTTCACTCAATCAATTCCAACTTCTCACGAAAGAAAAAGATCTCGCGAAGGTGGAATTGATTGAGTGAACTTTTTCACTCGCGCGCTTCACAATGGGGGAGATGGGGTCTCGTCCTCCTCCTGAAGCCCATTATGACACAGAGCCACAATGTGACCCTGCGTTGTCTCGGCAAAAAAAAAGCAGTTTCTTTTCCTGCAGAGCTGCCTGTGTTGGGATGCCCCGCCTCCCCGCCAGCCAGCTGAGTGTGGGCATGCTGCTCCTGGGCTCCTTGGCCTTTGGAAGTCATTCCCACCACCCAGCACCAGTTCAGGGGTTGCTTTCCCCCTTTCTTTTCCTGCAGAGCTGCCTGTGTTGGGATGCCCCGCCTCCCCGCCAGCCAGCTGAGTGTGGGCATGCTGCTCCTGGGCTCCTTGGCCTTTGGAAGTCATTCCCACCCCCCAGCACCAGTTCAGGGGTTGCTTTCCCCCCCCCCGGTGGGGGGAAGAGAAAGAAACAAAGGGAGGCAGAGATAGAGATAGAGAGAAAGGGAGGGAAAGAGAGAGAGAGAGAAAGAGGGGGGGGAGGGAAAGTGAGAGAGAGGGAGGGAAAGAGAAATGATATTACAAAAGTTTTTCTTTTTTATTGTTGCTAAACGTAATGTTTCAAAAGCAGAAAAAGTCATCCCAAAGGAGTCTTTGAGGGCTGAACGCCGAGAGGCACGGATTTCCTCTGCCTTCTGCGTTCCCACCCTGTGCTGAAGCAAACCAAATGGGCCGGGGTCTCCCTGCTAAGCGGCCCCACTGAGCCCACTTGCAAACTCCTCCAAGCGCAGCTCCAAATGTTCAGCTCCTGGCCAGCGGCAGTGCCACAGCGGCGGCAGGGAAGGTGAGCACCCTGCCTGCTCCGCTCTTGCTGGCCAGAGGTGGGGCTCCACAATGACGCCTCCCATGTTTGTTTGCTTGCTGGTCGCCTCCAAGGAGGGAGCTGTGCTCAGGCTGCCCAGGGCCCCACCGCAGGGGGAGAGATGGAGAGGGAAGGGGAGGGTCTCCCCAATAGGACCCAGGTTGGAGCTGCCTTATTTTGTGTGGATCTCTAATGCTTGGCTTTGCCTGCCAGCCTCCACTCCCCCTCCACAGCCCAAGTGGTTGGATTCACACGACACGTGAAGCTGGATAGGAGAACATAGATAGATAGATAGATAGATAGATAGATAGATAGATAGATAATAGATAGATAGATAGATAGATAGATAGATAGATAGATAGATAGATAGATAGATAGATAGATAGATAGATAGATAGATAGATAGATAGATAGATAGAGATAGATAGATAGGACAGAGAGAGAGATAAACAGAAGAAGGGAGGGAAAGAGAGAGAGAAACAGAGAGAGGCAGAGAGAGAGAGGGAGGGAAAGAGAGAGAGAAAGAGAGAGAGGGAGGGAGGGAAAGAGAGAGGGAGGGAAAGAGAGAGAAAAAGAGAGAGGGGGCGGGAGAGAGAGAGGGAGGGAAAGAGAGAAAAAGAGAGAGAGGGGATGGAGGGAAAGAGAGAGAGGGAGGGAAAGAGAAAGAGAGAAAGAGAGGGGGGGAAAGAGAGGGAGGGAGAGAAAGAGAGGGAGGGAAAGAGAGAGAGAAAGAGAGAAGGGGAAAGAGAGAGGGGGAGGGAGGGAAAGAGAGAGAGGGAGGGAAAGAAAGAGAGAAAGAGAGGGGGGAAAGAGAGAGGGAGAGAAAGAGAGAGAGGGAGGGAAAGAGAGAAAGAAAGAGAGGGGAAAGAGAGAGGGGGAGGGAAAGAGAGATAGAGGGAGGGAAAGAGAGAGATGGAGGGGAAGAGAGGGGGGAAGAGAGAGGGGGAGAGAAAAAGAGAAATGATATTACAAAAGTTTTTCTTTTTTATTGTTGCTAAATGAAGGGGCATAAAAGTGCATTTATCACATTTTTTCTTAGAACAATTAGCTGAACTCTGTGTTGTTTATCATTATTTTAGGTAGTAAAACTTCATTATTCAGATTAAATTGCCATGTTGGTACTTTGCGATAAATAAGTGGGTTTGGGGTTGCAGTCTGGGCACTCGGTCTCTAAATGGTTCGCCATCACTGCTATAGTGCTTTACAGCACTCTCTGGGTGGCGTACAGTGTCAGCATATTGTCCTCAACAATCTGGGTCCTCATTTACTGACCTCAGAAGGATGGAAGGTTGAGTTAACCTCGAGCCCTATCAGGATTGCTCCAGGCTGTGGGCAGAGTTTGCTTGCAATCTGCATTCTAACCACTGCGCCACCGGGGCTCCCAGATAGGAACTGGAATCTGTTATTGGTTGTGATGGATTGTGCACTTGGAGAAGCAGTGGGGGAGAGTGTTGGCAACACAGAGCATTTTCAGAGAGAGGCCCAGATTAAGACACTGCAATCCCAAACTAGATGGGGCAGGGAGGAAGAATTTCAGGGTAGCCACACCCTAGAATCAGGATATACAGTATCTAGTAGGTTAGGTTATAACTTTAGTTTGGCAAGAATCTGTCCATTAGGTGTAAGCAAATAAAGGATTGAACTTGATTGGACTTTGCTGTGTCATCTCTGGGTTTGGGCCTGAGAGTAGCCCAAACTGAAGCTTCCATTTACTCTGATAGGCTAAGTGACCTCATAGTGAGAGGTGGTTCAACAGTGTGACATCAGGAGTTCTGTTGCTCCATTAAGAACCATCACTAATGACATCTGTTTCCATATGCAGGAGAACATTTGGCGCATCAAAAATCCCATAAGGAAAATGATATGTTGGATGAATGAGTAAAGCTTCTCCAAGTTCCTCACAGCCAACAGGTTCACATACACATACACAAGGACTTCTTGAGGACGATTCTTAAGGGCTGGAACCCTCTATCCAGAATCTTCTCTCCTGAGTTCGTAACTCTAGGATGGTTTGAAGCTGTCCGTGAAGAAGCTGGTGGCTCACTTTTTGCTCGGTGTGCTTTTATTGATTTAATCTTGAATGAAGTAGCTGTTCCATTTATGAATTGCCTGTTTTATAATATACAATATTTTATAACACTTGTCCAAAGACACGTCCCTCTTAATCATCTAATGGCCTTTAAATATTTTTGGCTAGTCCCTCCTTTTAACTTTGGGATCAATCTTTTAATTCATCACCAGAATGTATATTATTTAGCTGTTTGTTTACTCGGCTGGTTTCACAGACCATAGCAATTTTGTGCTTGTCATTGTCATTTTGTGATTGCATTTCCAGGTCTTAGCTGACATCTGAATTTGGTGAGAAGGCAGAATATCAATTCTGATAATCAGCTATTATTATATGTATATTTTGTACTATTGGTAGTACAAAATACACTATTAAACTATTGTAATCAAAATGATAATGGAATGAAAATGTCAGCCCACATGTGTGAAAAATGGTGTGAGAAAGATTAAAATCCATCTGGTAGCTCATGAAAAAAAAAAAAGTTTCCAAGCAAAACTGACAAGGCTGGGTGTCTTTTGATGCATCTGTAGCTTGAGGAACCTTGAAATAATGTGTATCTTTCTGATTGCCACATCTCAAAAGCAAACTTGTCGAGTTAGAAACAATTCAAAATGGGCCAGTCAAAAGAAACGAGAAGGTTGGACAGCTCCTCCAGAGGCTTTGTAGCTTGGTAGGAAATAAATCTATGGGTATGATAGAAGAGTGCAGAATTATGAAAGGTAGGGAGAAAATAGAGGTCTTTTTTCTCCTTGTTTCATAAGAACTTCTATCATCCAATGAGGTTGAAGGGTGGGAGATTCTAGAAAGAGAAAGAAGAAGGTCATCTTCTCACAGTACATGTTTTAACTGTGGAGTCAACGGTCATCATCTCCTTTTTATGACCCCATAATCCCTTGTGGGGTGGAGTCTGGGCAACTGAATGGAGGAGAGTGTTTACTGGCTGGATGCCCTTCCTGTCACCAATACGGAATTTTATTCAGCAGATAAGTTCTCATTGTGCCCAGAGAGAAATATCTGTCTCTACCTAGGATTGAACTCACAGCCTCCTGATTGTGAGGTGAGAGCTCCATCTCTAGGCCACCGCATCACTCAACTGTAGAGTCAACTGTGAAGATGGTAAAGTGGCTGCCAAAGAGAAGAGGACAATTCATGGAGGGGAAGGCTCTCAGTAATCACTAACAAAAGGAAGTGCCGTATACTTGCTTTATGTGTGTATACATGTTTGTATAGTATGCCATATAGTAACTAACTATATGGCACGTTGCCATACATCAAAAACATTTCAGAAGTAGTAGAATGTAGCTTCCGAGATCTGCAAGAGAGCATCACATACCACCCAGAGGCTACAATACAAGGACAAATCATGCATTGCAAAGATCACTTGAAGGTGGGAGATACTTCTAATGTAATCTACTGGATCCATTGCATGGATTGCCCCTGTGACTATGTAGGACAGATGGGAAGGAAAATGTCTATGGAGATTCTCAGTCATCCAGGTCATGGTTTAATTTAATTTAATTTATAAAATTTATATGCCGCCCAACTCCCGAAGGACTCTGGGTGGCTTACATCATGTAAAAAAATAAAAATAAAACATATAAAAACAATTTAAAAAACCATATCCATATTAAAATAAAGCATTCACACAACCATACATGGGCCAATCAGAACAACTATTGGCCCCAGGCCTGCCGGAAAAGCCAGGTCTTAACGGCTTTACGGAAGGCCAGTAAGGTGGGGGTAGTACGGATCTCGGGGGGAAGTGTTTTCCTTTAGGAAAAATTGCCTTGGGGGTGGGTGGGGGAAACCTAATTGGCAAGCAAGAATCGCATGAATCACCTTCTCAGCTTCTTCTGAAAGGCACCCATTACCTTTTCAAAAGGTAATCGACTGGACTTTTGTTTTTCCTTGAAGGCGTTTCCCTTCTCACCCAAGAAGCTTCTTCAGCTCTGACTGGATGGTGAGGAATGGAAAGATTTATACTCCTTGCAGACAGCTGGTCATTTGCATTCTTTTAGCGAGTCATTAAGGCCACATGGAGGTTTATCTGTGTCCTCAGGGTCACCTGAGTGGTGCAAATGGGTGTAGAGCCTTCTTGGAACTGTTGAAAGGACTGTGTTGTAGATTGGAGATAAATGATGTTGTATCCCTCCCCCTCTGTTGAGAGAGGGCTGTTCAGTTTTGACATAGATGGCCTTTTTGACCCCTCTTTCAAACCAGCGGTCCTCTCTGTCCAAAATGTGGACTTTCCTGTCTTCAAAAGAGTGGCCTTTGTCTTTTAAATGCAGATGGACTGCTGAATCTAGTCCAGATGGGTTTGTTCTCCTATGTTGTGCCATGCATTCATGAAGTGGTTTCCCCAATGTAGTGAGGCATGTGCAGATCTGTACAGGAAGTTAACCACCAGATTGCAAGAACACAAGCAAGTGGTCAGACAAGGAGACCCAAATTCATTGGTAGCCTCAAATTGCAACGAAAAAGGACATGCATTCAGTTTCACAGCTACTGAGCTTGTTGGCTGAGCAAGTCTGAAGATAGCCAGACAAATGATTGAAGCCTGGGAAACGGGCCCCTTGTCATTCAACAGAAGTGCTGATTTACCTCCAGCTTATCAGGTACTTAGGAGCTGAGGAATTAGCACAGGGGTGAAATTCGACCAGCTCGGTTGGGCTCGGGTGAGCCAGTAGGGACGATTTAAATCTGTTTGCCGAGCCAGTAAAAAACACCTCTGGTTGGCCCCACCCCTGCCTGCCCGCTCGCTTGCCTGCCTTCGCAAGCTGGCCACGGGGACCGCTGGGAAGGCAGCGTGGAAGGCAGGCAAGCAAGCATGTCACGGCCGCGGGCCACGGGGAAGGGAGCTAGCAGCCTACTCCCTTCCCTGCAGCCCTGCCATGCTTGCCTGCCTTTCACGCAGCCTTCCCGGCAGTCCTCCATGTCCACTTGCCTTCCGAGGTCCGGTCCCACATCCAGCCCATGACAGGAGATGTGCCACTTCTGAGCCAGGCCGGCCAGCGGGTGGGCGGCCGGCTCTTGGGGGAGACACAGCCGCTGCGCTGGGGCTGAGAGGGGCGGTGGCACTCTGGGAGGGCAGGTGGATGTCCCAGGGCTGCACATGTGGTGCGCATGTGCAGCCCCGGAACATCCGCCCTCCCTCCCGGAGCGCAGCTGCTGCCCTGGAGCTTGCCTTCATCTCTGCAGCCTGTTGGCCCCTTGGGCAGCGCAAATACCAATTTTGCCCTTCTCTTTCTGGGCACGGCACTTCTGCCTGTTGGGCCGCTTCCCGAAGCTGGCAGCTCTGCAGCCAGCTGCTTTGCTTTTTCCCTCTTTTTGGGAGGCTCACGGGAGGCTTGCACAGCGGCACTGGCACCAGCATGGGGGAGGCAGGCAATCCAGATGCCCTGTGCTGGTGCTTGTTCGGTTCAGCTGCAGGCAAGCCAAGAGACAGTGGGACGAAGGGGCTGGTGCATTGGGATCACCTCTGCCTCCCTCATGCCTCTGCCTCCACCTTCTGCTGGTGCCACTACGCAAGCCTCCCATGAGGAAAAAGAGGGAAAAAGCAAAGCGGCTGGCTGCAGAGCTGCCAGCTTCGGGAAGTGGCCCAACAGGCAGAAGTGCCACGCCCAGAAAGAGATGGGTGAAAGTCATTCTGCGCTGAAGCAGAGGCATTCTGAGCCTTCAGCATATCCCAGGATTGCACAGCTGAAGTCTCGGAATGGAGCCATTTTTGTGAAAGGCAGGAAAATGGGGAAGGGGATTTTCCTGCCTGTCATCCATTCCTGAAGCTCAGCACAGACTGAGAGGGAAGGATGGTAGGCAGGAAAATTCCCCTCCCCATTTTCTTGTCATTTGCGACAAGGAGTGGCTGGGAGGGGAGGGGCCGGGTGAGTCCAAAAGTTTGGAAGATTAAACCTCTGGTCCCGGTGACCGACCCAGATTGGATCCCTGCAACATTATCCTGGTCCCATCAGCTAAACAGTGCCGGCTGGCGGGCCCGCGGGGGAGGGCCTTCTCTGTGGTTGCCCCAGCTCTCTGGAACCAGTTACCTCATGAGATCCGGACTACCCCCACCCTATTGGCCTTCTGGAAAGCTGTGAAGACCTGGCTTTTCTGGCAGGCCTGGGGCCGTTGATCTCAATGTTACAATCTGTGAGATCTGGCCACGAATGGTATGTATGGCTTTTTAAATTGTTTTTTTAATATTTATATTGTTTTAATGTTTTATATTTCTGTTGTAAGCCGCCCAGAGTCCCTTGGGAGTTGGGCGGCATAAAAATGCAACAAATAAAATAAATAAATAAATAAATATCCTGGGATGTGTATATTTGCCTTCATTTGTGATCGTGGAGTGAATACAAAATTGAATGACCACTGTAAGAAAAGTATGCTGGAGTGGTGTCAATTTTGTGAGGTAGGCCAGAGTCAAATCCTGCCTCAGACACATTATACAATGACCCAGTTCTCTGGAAAAAGTTCTAATGCTGGGAAAGGTGGAAGGAAGCAGAAGAAGGGGATGACTAGCAGGAAGGTGGATGGACTCAGTTACAGTGATGATACAGTGGCAATGGGTGCAATGTTGGAAGACCTGAATAATCAGATTAAGGACAAATCATCATGGAGAAAATCTGTATGGTTGCTAGTTTACTCTAATAAATTTCTTCCTCCCATGACTGATGCTGTCTCATGCATTCTCTCAGCAGCTCATCTTTGGGTACCATCATACTGATGTACTCCTGGATTATCTGTATTTTGCCCAGGACAGTAGATTTGACACTCATCAGACAGTCTCTGAATGTTGGCCTTGGAGTGAAAACCTCTCTATAGTGTGAGGAGCTTCCAGATCTACATATTCACAGCCTCCATGTCATTCTTGGGCCAGCTCACTGTACCAGTAGTGTATCAAATGACTGGCAGAGGACATGTATTGATGGCATGGATCTTGTTCTTCCCATTGAGCTGGCTCTTCAAGACCTGTCTTATCCTTTGATGCTACCGAGATATTGCTATCTTCCTTGTCTCCTTATTTTTTTTTATTTATTTATTTATTTATTTATTTATTTATTTATTTATTTGTTTGTTTGTTTGTTTGTTTGTTTGTGTGTTTGTTTGTTTGTTTGTTTGTTTGTTTCTGGCCTTTATTATTTTTATAAATAATTCAAGGCAGTAAACATACCTAATATTCCTTCCTCTCC
>QLTV01003107.1:455239-475239 GCA_003457575.1 Thermophis baileyi | reverse complement strand
AGCAAGCATATAGTTCTACTTTAGAGGGAGGGAGGAAGGAAAGAAAGAATTCATCCCTTCCACTTCAATCAGTCTCTTATCTTTATTTCTCCAGGGTAACAGCAATGTTCTTGAAAGTAATTCCAAGAATATGTTTCCTTCTCCAAACCTCCCTTTTCCAATTAAACCCTGATTATGGTGAATACAGAAATCTCAAATTGTTGCTGACTGTACTACCGATGACCAGTGCAGGTTCAGTTGGATACACTTTCTCTACAATACCATGTTTATTTACTGCTTTTCACCATCTCCTTGTAATTTCTTGCATTTCTATGGTGGTATCTGCCTTCCTTCCACTGTTCTGCTCCACATATTCTCCCTAGCCCCTCATTGCCCTATGCCACTTCGGTATCTATTAGGTGCCCTTTAAGTCATCAAGGTTTGCCTTGCCCATTCATGCAGGTGAATGGTTAGCTTGATCCTCAGAACAAGGGAAAGACTGCAAATGAGCCACTTAGGTCATTAAACGGAGAGGCTGTTACCCAAGACAAATTGAAATCAAACTGGGTTTCCGTAGAGGACGTAGGTCCATCAATAACTCTTCTTCTTAAAGGCTCTAGGACATTAAGGGTGTAAAAGAAATAATTGCCTATTTCCTTTAGAACAGAAAGATACAGTCCACCAGTACAGTCTGAGTCATAGCACGGCTGGTGGAAATATACAGAATGTCCTCAAAACTTTTTATACAAAACAACAGTGTGTTTGAAAAAGGGGTAGGCACACATCCTCCCCCCCACCACCGCCACTCCCTGGGAGTGGGGAGGAAGCCAGGTGAGGGAGTCATGATAGATGCTTGAGTAAAAAACAAACAATTATGAAGAAACAGCGTGCCAAGCAGGGTGTATATTAGGGAACTTTGTCTACAAAGATATTTTGGGGAAATTGCATAGAAAAAGGTGACCCGGTTTGATGTGTATATATGGGATAGGGATCAGTACAGGTATAGACACAGGCAGAAAGATAGGACAGAATAATAAGTAAATATACAAAATCTGATCCAGAATGTATTTGCAATAATAAACCCAATGTCCCTATGTAAGGTGTCAAGAGTCAAAGGGAGCATGATCAGAACCAAATGTGATTTGCCAATAGGTGACAAAGTAAGCAGTAGGTAATCGTGTAGAGCAGTGTTTTAAGATCACACCTGGAATACTGCATCCAGTTTTTGTCACCATATTATAAAAAAAGATGTAGAAATTCTGGAAAGAGTGGAGAAAAGAGCAACAAACTTGATTAGGGGGCTGGGGGCTAAAACATGAAGAAGGGTTATAGGAAGTGGATATGGCTAGTTAGTGAAAAGAAGGACTAGGGGTGACATGCTAGCAGTGTTCCAATATCTAAGGGGCTGCCACAAAGAAGAGGAGATCAACCTATTCTCCAAAGCACCCAAAGGCAGGACAAGAATGAGTGGAAGCTGGTTAGAGAGAGATCCCAAGCTAGAGGTAAGGAGAAATTTCCTGATGGTGAGAACAATTAATCAGTGGAATGGCTTGCCTTCAGAAATTGTAGGTGTTCTATCACTGGAGGCTTTTAAGAAGAGATTGAAGAGCCACTTGTCTGACATGGTATGGGGTCTCCTATTTGAGCAGGGGGTTGGACTAGAAGACCCTTCAAGATCCCAGATCCAACTCTGTTCTGTTAATTTTCTATGGATGTTTGGGAGAGAATTCTCATTTTCAGTCCAGCTTTGATGACCAGGCTGAAGCAACAGAAGAGGTCTAATTCAGTGGTGAAATCCAAATTTTTTTTTACAACCGGTTCTGTGGGCATGGTTTGGTGGGCGTGGTATGGCTTGGTGGGCGTGGCAGGGGAAGGATACTGCAAAATCCCCATTCCCTCCCCACTCCTGGGGGAAGGATATTGCAAAATCCCCATTCCCTCCCCACTTCTGGGGGAAGGATATTGCAAAATCCCCATTCCCTCCCCACTCCTGGGGGAAGGATACTGCAAAATCCCCATTCCCACCCACTCTGGGGCCAGCCAGAGGTGGTATTTGCCGGTTCTCCGAACTACTCAAAATTTCCGCTACCGGTTCTCCAGAGCCTGTTAGAACCTGCTGGATTTCACCCCTGCTCTGATTGCTTTAGTATCCTCTTTGTAAGCAATGCAAAGAGATCTGGTTGACCACCATAAACATGAGAAAACCTGACTGGATGGTCTTTGGTATTATCCCTCTGGATGATGCCACTTAAGTTCAAGAACTAAAATATTTAGTCTGTCCATCTAAGCCTGTTTTTTAAAGTCCTCCCTACATGTATTATACTGGCAAGAAGAATCTTTTTTACAGTATATGGCTGAAGAGAAAAGAGTGGTGAGTGACGAAAGAGAAGAAAGGCTCACAAAAAAGAAGATGAGGAAAAAGCAAGGTCCACATTGAGAGCACCAAAACTAGCAAAATGGTGGATGGAACCAAGGCAGTGAAAATATGGACATTGAAAAAGGGTGGGGCTTGCACATTGATGTTCTGTCCACTTTTTTTTTTTTTTTTTGATAATTTTGACCCTCCCAATGTGGATACTCCCAGACTCTGCTCGGGAAAGAAATGTTGACAAAAATTGACAAAATCCATTACTCTCTCTCTTTTTTTACTTTTGACTCTAGACTCAACTTAAGCTCCGCCCACCATTGACATACAAGTTGTGTTTGAGGGAATGTACTTGGGATTTTTTTTTTTAAAAAAAAGGTCATCTCTGTTTTATGTACTTGTTTCAATGTAGAAAAAATAAGACTCAAAAACATGGTGGTCTTTTTGGAAAACAAGGACGGCTACTACCTTAGATAGAAGCTTAGTTTGAAGATGGATGAGAGCAACAGGCTAGGCAGAATAATTCCACGAATGAAGGCAAATATATCCTGTGTCCCAGGTTAATGATGTGAGATCAAATTTGGGTCGGTCACCGGGACCAGAGAGAAAGTGGATTACAGATAGTCCTCAACTTTCAATGGTTCATTTAGTGACCGTTCAAAGTTACAACGGCACTGAAAAATGTGACTTATGCCCGTTTTTCAAAGTTACGGCCTTTGCAGCATCCCTACGATTATGTGATCAAAACGTGGATGCTTGGGAACTGGTTCATATTTATGACCGTTGCTGTATCCCAAGGTCAGGTGATCCCCTTTTGTGACCTTCTGACAAGTAAAGTCAACGGAGAAACCATGTTGCTAACTGAACAACGGCAGTGATTCATTTAACAACTGTGGCAAGAAAGGTCGTAAAATGGGGCAAAACTCACTTAACAAATGTCTCACTTAAGAACAGAGATTTTGGGCTCAGTTGTGGTCGTAAGTCGAGGACTACCTGTATTTACCAGGCCTGCTTTCCACTCTTCTTTAATTCTGGTTTAGTTTCCTCTTTGCAACCTGCAGAGCTTTCTGCAACTCTCTTCTAATTTTGTTCACTTGTATCTTTCCCTTTCTATGCTGCTGATGTTCATACAATACATTAAAATAAAATAAATATTGCTCTTGCCCATCGGATAAAAGCAAAATTGACGCCACTGTAATTTGATTTTCTTAAGAAGAAAAAGACCTGGCCTTTTAAAGATGGGCATTTGGTTTCTTTGTCCATTCCCCACTCCCCACTCCAGGGGAAGGATACTGCAAAATCTCCATTCCCTCCCCACTCCAGGGGAAGGATACTGCAAAATCTCCATTCCCTCCCCACTCCAGGGGAAGGATATTGCAAAATCTCCATTCCCTCCCCACTCCAGGGGAAGGATACTGCAAAATCTCCATTCCCTCCCCACTCCAGGGGAAGGATACTGTAAAATCTCCATTCCCACCCCACTCCAGGGGAAGGATACTGTAAAATAAAAAATTTTCCAGGTTTTAAATGAGGCGTTCTTTAAGGTTAGCATGATGAAAAATACATTGATGTTACTTTCAGTTATTTAAAAAGAAACAATTCCAGAAACAGCTGTATTTATTCTGGGAATAGAAAACCTGAATGGACATCACTCAGTGATCCTCAGTGGGAGTAACATTGTCAAACCTTGTTGGTACTTATAAAAATGTACAGGGACTTTTGTCTTTTGCAGCTGTCACATAGACCAGCATTTCTTAACCTTGGAAACTTTAAGATGCGTGGACTTCATCTCCCAGAATTCCTCAGTGAGGCTGGCATAGGCTGAGAGACTGGGCATGGTGACATTTCCCAGAGATTTTAAGATAGGAACAATAGGTTATGTATTATGGGAATGATAGTCCAAAATATCTGGAAAAGTTGCCTCTTTCTGTGTTTAATTTAAAGCTTTAGCTTCTGTAGGAGGGGTCAATTGAGGGGTCCTTGATCAGTGGTGGTATTCAGCCGGTTCTATCTGGATCGCGCAAACCGGTAGTGCTGACTGCGGGTGGCCCCGCCCACCTGCCCGTACGTAAGCACGTCGCATTTTTGAGGCTGTGCGCATGCGCAGAAGGCTTTGTGTATGCGTGGATGAGGCATGTGTGAGTGAAGTGTGCGTGCGCGTGCATGCGTGCGCTCACATTTGCAAACCGGTAGGGAAGGTAAGTTAATACCACCCCTGTCCTTGATGCTCCCTGAGCTTGGTTGGTTTTTTGCAGATGTTTCATTACTCAAACTAGGCAACATCATCAGTGCTAGTCAATGTTTAACACAGGGGTGTCAAACTCAATTTCATTGAGGGCTGCATCAGGGCTCTGGTTGACCTCGGGGAGGCTGGGGGGCGTAGCCAACTGGGTGGGCATGGCCGACTGGGTGGGCGTGGCCAACTTGACATCATTCCCCAAACTGCTGGCATGTTTTCTCTTCGCACTGGGTAGACCGGGCCAAAGCCACGCTGGCCCACTGTTTTCTCTTCGCATTGGGTAGACTGGGCCAAAGCGACGCGGGCCGGCCCCTTACATTTTCCAGGACAACTCCACGGGCCGGATCCAACCACATCGCGGGCCGGATGCGGCCTGCGGGCTTTGTGTTTGACACCCCTGGTTTAACATATCGTGTTTCCCCGAAAATAAGACCCTGTCTTATATTTTTTTGAACCCTGAAATAAGTGCTTGGCCTTATTGCCATGCACTCAAAAGCCCGATTGGGCTTATTATCAGGGGATGTCTTATTTTGGGGGAAACAGGGTATTCAAGATAGAAAATTTCCCATCTCATAATTCCTACTGCCCATTCACATTCTTCTTAGGGTTACCAGAAGAATCTGAATTTCACCATCCTGATTGATGCTGAACTCAAATCAGAGATTTCTTCAACACCCACCCACCCCCCTTTCCCACAAAGAGGCTTCTGTTTTTCTACCTCATTCTCAGCATGCTTAAGAGTTTCTTTAGAATTTCCCTTGGGGATGTCTTTAAGTGTATTGGATTGTCAGACATGGTGAGGGTGCTACTGGTGGTGACATCTCTTCTGCGGCATATCATTCCATTGATCTACAGCTTTCATAGTTTCCATGACATTCCCAAATATGATTAAGGCATCTGGGAAGACACCTCTCTAGAGGTCTACCATAGTTGAAGGAAGTGTAGAAAGCCAACTAAGCTGTCATTCACTGGAAAAAAGACTGCACAATGGCAGACAAGGCAATTGCACAAATAAATGTAGGAAGTTAGCACCCACCCCTCTCCTAGGAAAATGAGATATTTTAGGAAATATTAAAAGGGCAGAATTTGTTGTTGTTAGTTGCAGTTGTGTCCAACCCATCGTGACCCCATGGACAACTTTCCTCCAGGCCTTCCTGTTCTCTACCATCCTCTGGAGTCCATTTGATCTCACGCCAACTGCTTCAGAGACTCAATCCAGCCATCTCATTCTCTGTCGTCCCCTTCTTCTTTTGCCCTCAATCGTTCCCAGCATTAGGCTCTTCTCCAGTGAGTCCTCCTTCTCATTAGGTGGCCACAGTATTTGAGTTTCATCTTCAGGATCTGGCCTTCTAAAGAGCAGTCAGGGTTGATCTCCTCTAGGACTGACCGGTTTGATCGCCTTGCAGTCCAAGGGACTCGCAGGAGTCTTCTCCAGCACCATAGTTCAAAGGCCTCAATTCTTTGGCGCTCAGCCTTCCTTATGGTCCAACTTTCACAGCCATTCATTGCAACTGGGAAAACCATAGCCTTGACTATACGCACTTTTGTTGGCAGGATGATGTCTCTGCTTTCTAGTATGCTGTAGAATATTTGCCCTAAAAGGGAGGCAGAAACTCAGCCCCCCCACACATTTGTCAATGGGCCATTAAGGCCTGGGCCAGTCTATTCTACATAACAAAGATCTACCTCCTTCAGGCAGAGCCATAGTAGGAATTGTCCAAAGCCCTTTCATTACATCATCACCCAGCAAGAGTCAACCAAGCCTGGGACTCAAAAGACAACCTACAAAGTTACCCCTGCATGGCCCCATGGGAGTCTGATAACCAATCAGAACACAAGCTCAAATTCAAAGCCCAACAGAGGGCATAACACCCAAGCACTCTCAGCATCTTTGCCCTTTTTGCCCAGGATCTCAAGCCATGTGATCCTGTCCACCATTAAACCTTCTTTCCAAGCAACTTCCATGAATCCAGTGTCTTTTCCCCCACTTGGAACTGAACCCAGATGGACATTTCTTCCAACATAACCTTGGCCATCTTGTCATTAAGTAACTGCAAGAATACAAGTTTCCTTCCATGATGAATTCCCCATCTTTTTCTTCTTGAAAAGAAATGTTGAACTTAAATTCTGCTTCATCAAACTAAAGGAGAGCAGACAGCAAATAAATGCAAGAGAAATTTTTGCCGCCTTCTTCTCTAAGTTTGGCATAAGAGATAAATTCCACATGGTAACCATAACTTTATGAGAGCCAGTGGTTAAGGCAAAGAAATGGACTAGAAACTGGGAGACTGTGAGTTCTAGTCCTGTCTTAGACACAAAGCAAACTGGGTGACTTTGGGCTAATCATTCTCTCTCAATCCTAGAAAAAGGATAATATCAAACCACTTCCAAAATCTTGCCAAGAAGACTAGAGACTAGTTCAGGCAGTCACCAGGAGTCAACATTAATTTGAAGGTGTGCATGTGTGCACATGAATGCACGTGTGTCTGTGCACGCACATGTGTGCGCATCCACACACAGCAAAATCTTAGGGCATGTAAGCCCATAATCTTCTTGGATCAGATATGGAAGATCTGTTTGTCTTCCATATTTTAACAGAATTAGAACTTCACTATGTAGATCAGTCCCAAAGGTACTTTTTCAGGAGGCAACTGGACTTTCTTGTTTTTTTTTTCTTTTGAAGATGTTTCGCTTCTCATTTATTTATTTATTTATTTATTTATTTGTTTGTCAAACATGTACAAGATAGCAGGTATAGGTATAAACATAAACATAATCAAAGTGAATACAGATAGATGAGGACAATAGGACAGTAGGACAGGGATGGTAGGCACGCTGGTGCGCTTATGCACGCCCCTTACAGACCTCTTAGGAATGGGGTGAGGTCGACAGTAGACAGTCTAAGGTTAAAGTTTGTTGGGTTTGGGGAAGAAACCACAGAGTCAGGTAGTGAATTCCAGGCATTGATCACTCTGTTGCTGAAGTCGTATTTTCTGCAGTCGAGTTTGGAGCGGTTTACATTAAGTTTGTATCTATTGTGTGCTCGTGTATTGTTTCGAGAATTGGTCTAACGAACGTTTTGTATGCTCTAGTTAGCAGTGTAATGTTGCTTCTCATCCAAGAAGCTTCTTCAGCTCTGACAGGATAGTGGGGAATGGAAGGATGTATATTCCTTGCAGATCTTTTAGCAGGTAGTTGAAGCACTTGGAGGTTTATCTGTGTCCTCAGGGTCACCTGAGTAGTGCTCCTGGTTCCTGTAGTCTGCAATTTTTTTCCTCTGGAAATCCATTCCTACTCTCACACCATTCCAAGGGTGTTCATCCCAAATTGTAGATAGCTAAAACTCTGTAGAGATTCTCAATCATCCAGGTCATGGTTGTCCCAAAGGTGCTTTTTCAGGAGGCAACTGGACTTTCTTGTTTTTTTTCTTTTGAAGATGTTTTGCTTCTCATCCAAGAAGCTTCTTCAGCTCTAACAGGATAGTGGAGAATGGAAGGATTTATGCTCCTTGCAGACAACTGGTCATTTGCATCCTTTTAGAGAGTCCTTGAAGCACTTGGAGGTTTATCTGTTTCCAGGGTGGGTTCCACTTACCTTCCCTACCGGTTCGCATCGCGACGGAAGTGTGCGTTTTACGTCACGACGTGGAAATAACCCTCTGCGCATGCACAGAAGCCTCTGCACATGCGCAAAGACTTCTTTTCCAGCCGCGGTGACCGGAGAACTGGTTTGGGGGCGTGGGCAGCCGGCCATTGCTGCCAGTTCGGCGAGTGGATGCAAATTTCCGCTACCGGTACGGGAGAACCGGTCCGAACCGGCAGCAACCCACCACTCATCTGTTTACTCAGGGTCACCTGAGTAGTGCTTCTGGTTCCTGTAGTCTGCAATTCTTTTTCTCTGGAAATCTGTTCATACTCCCACACCATTCCAAAGGTGTTCATCCCAAATTGTATAGCTAAAAGTCTGTAGAGATTCTCAGTCATCCAGTTCATAGTTGTCCCAAAATTACTTTTTCAGGAGGCAACTGGACTTTCTTGTTTTTTTCTTTTTTCTTTAAGAAAAAACAAAGTCCAGTTGCTTCCTGAAAAAGTACCTTTGGGACAACCATGACCTGGATGACTGAGAGTCTCTACAGACTTTTATCTAGTTCAGTGTTTCCCAATCTCAGCAACTTTAACTTGTACGGACTGTTAAGTCCCAGAATTCTCTAGCCAGCACGTTGGGAGTTGAAGTCCACACATCTTAAAGTTGCTGAGGTTGTGAAACGGTGATCTAAACATTTAATACAAGGAAAAACAAATCGATCCCTTGGGCCCCTGGTGACCTCCCTTGACAGTCATTTCCCAGTGCTTTTATTGACCAATCATTAAAACAAGTTTGGGTGATACATCACTCGTGTTAAAAAACGAAGTAGAATAAGTCATTGCATTTTCTATTGGAAGAATCAGGGACAGAAACTCCACAATATATAGGAGAAACCTTTTGTCAATTCCATTTTGTAGAAACACGCTGGATTATCAAAATGTTGTCATTCCTCAACGTGATGATTCTGAATGTGATGTAAAAATCTATATATATTTTAAACGTGATCAAAATGATAAAAATAATGGCCAATAATTTATTTTATTTATGATTATTTATTAATAAAATTTGTATGCCGCCCAACTCCCAAAGACTCTGGGCTGCTCACAACACATAATTGTTTCCATTCCTGGTAGACAGGGAATAGGTTTTGTTACCCAACCAAATAACTTCTTCAGTGTTATTCAGCACTGAAGTTATTGCCATAATCAGATAACAAAATGTCTGCAAGAACAACCAAGTCCAGAGAGCAACAAGGACTCCACAGACTAGAATCTACCTAGCATTTTAAAAATGCTCAACTTAGCCTGAATCTCACTATTTACTTTCTTTGAATAATGAAATGCCTCATTCATTCACAGTACGGACTGTAGGATTCTTCTCAAAGGCCTCTCTGTCTTTGCAGTGTTTCCTGGATTGATCATGTGACCAAACAACCTCGCAGGCGGCACATGAACCTGTTTATCCTTAAAGAAGAGAAAAGATTGAGGGATCTTTTATTCGTTTGAAGAAATAAAATGCGAAAGAAGAATCCCCATTGCCTATGAACATTTAAGTTTCCCCCCCCTGTGAAGTCTTTGGTGCTCTCTGAGCTTGGTTGTTCGCATGCAGACATTTAGTTACCTGATCAGGTAACATCATCAGTGCTAATGAGTGTGGTGTTTGCTCCCAGGTAATATACAATAGTTTACCTTGCTGATGTTGGTGGTAGCATGGTTTTCTCCTTGGTGATTCCTTGATTAGACTATTGTTTTCTGCTTGACTATCTATATATGCAAACTCCTGCATATAAACGGGAAGCAAACACTACACTCACCAGCACTGATGATGTTACATAGTGTTGGAAGAAATATCCAGGTCCAGTTCCAAGCCGGGAGAAAGGCACTGGAGACAAAATGGAGGCTGGAGGCTGATTGGAAAGAGAGTTTCATTTATTGATGAAGCAGAAGCACGTGGATGGTTCTGGGCAGCTGACCACATGGAGTTGAGAGGGGGGGGTATTTATACCTTCTCTTGGGCTTTGCGCTTGAACTTCCTGTTCCTGAACATGTATTCTATTGGCTGTTGTAGGGGTCATAGCTGGCTCTGTAGGTTGTCTGAGCTATGTTTGGTTGACGTTTGGTCTGCTGATACAATGAAGGGGCATGTTGGGCAATTCCTATTGTGGCTGAGGGCTAATCCTACCTTTGTTCAGACCTTGCTACAGGGAATTTGCTTATGAATAGAGCTAGCTATCTCTTTATCTCTTAAGTGCTGACATCTGCTGAGGGTTATTAAGGAAGGTGGGGGCTGCTTTCCAAGAGCATGTTTCTCCAATTCTCATCCAGGGAAATATAATATTCTGCCTTTTTTAATATTTCTCAAAATATTTCATTCTTCTAGGAGAGGGGTGGGTGCTAACTTTCTACACTAGTCTGGCAATGAAATGTTTGCAAGCAAACAACCAAGCTTAGAAAGCACAGCTGATTTATTTTAAACTATATTTATTTATTTATTTATTTATTTATTTATAAATAAATAAGAAGAAAGAAAGAAAGAAAGAGAAAGAGAGAAAGAAAGAAAGAAAGAAAGAAAGAAAGAAAGAATCCGGGAGGAAATGCTTGTTTGGAAAGCAGCCAAAATGGGCCAGACTGATATGCATCCAAACTTTCCTGTTCATATCTATGGATGCTTTAATGTACAGTACGTGAAACTCTTCAATTATTCTTGACAACTCTCCATTGTGTGCCTTCTGGACAGGAGTGGTATTCACTTACCTTCCCTACCGGTTTGCAAATGTGAGCGCACGCACAGCCTCTCGCGCATGCACATTACTCGCGCGCGCACCTTCAGCACATGTGCCCAGCCTCGAAAATGTGGCTAAATAGGACGGCATTACATCTGGGCGGGTGGGTGGCCCCACCTGTAGTCGCCGCTACCGGTTCGCCCGAACCAGTCCGAACAGGCAGAATACCACCTCTGCTTCTGGAGTAACCTATTGTTAGCCAAGTTGACCTTTCTATTAATAACAGTGCTCTGTTGTATAGGTATATATTTGAGCTTCTTTACTAGTGACACTTTTACTGCAGTTATTCCAAATATAGAGGGGTGGTTGTGGGAATGGATTGTAATGGAACAAGTTACTTTCCATAATGACAGTTGTTTTGAGCCGAAATAAACGTGCGGCTAATTTATGCACCATTGCTGGAACGGTGTTAAAATAAACTAATGGAACTCAGCAGTTTTCTGACCACAATGTAGAATTCATTGCATTTGGAAACCGGCAGGAGGAGGAAACATTTCAAATGAACACAATTGGAGTTTGTCGTTTCAGTTATTAAATGTTCTTCTGCAAGACAAAAATCTGTTTCTTCTGACAGGAGGATTGCTTAATATTTATGTATCTATAAGTTAGATTTTTATCCCACCTTTATTACTTTATAAGTAATTCAAGGTGGTGAATGTACCTAATACTCCTTCCTCCACCTATTTTCCCCACAAAAACAACCCTGTGAGGTGAGCAGGGGTGGGCTTCAAAAATTTTAGCAAGGGGTTCTCTGCCCGGTTGCTGGGTGGGCATGGCCATGGGGTGTGTGGCCTAGTCGGCCTCCTGCACCACGGCAGTGGGGGTGTTTTTGCCTTCCCCGGGCTCCGGAGCCTTTCCTCGAGCCTCCGGGAGGGCGAAAATGGCCTCCCAAGGCTCCGGAGGCCCTCTGGAGGCCAGAAACGGGCCCATTTCCAGTCTTCCCAAACTTCCGGTAGGCCCGTTTTTCGCCCTCCCCGAGTCTCTGCGCGCGCCCTGCACTTACCTGCATCCAAAACAGGCCGCGTGGGGATTCCTGGGAGGGATGGGGTGGGGTGAGGTGGGCAGGGCCAGCCAGGAGTGGGATTTGGGGGTTCTCCGAACACAGAATCTTAGCTAGAGGTTCTCCCAAACCCCTGCAAACCCCCAGCAGCCCACCCCTGGAGGTGAGTTGGGCTGAGAGAGAGAGTGACTAGCCCAAATTCATCCAGCCTGCTTTCATGCTTAAGGTGGGACTAGAACTCACAGTCTCCTAGTTTCTAGCCCAGCACCTGAACC
The DNA here is from genome assembly GCA_003457575.1 of Thermophis baileyi. NCBI lineage: Eukaryota > Metazoa > Chordata > Lepidosauria > Squamata > Dipsadidae > Thermophis > Thermophis baileyi. Next base: position 463,014 of record QLTV01003107.1, on the reverse strand, counting down.
AGTACACTAAAATGGCTCTCTACAATGCTTGCTGTGCTTCGCTGCTATGCGGTGACAGGCTGCCATGAACTGTGGGGAGGGGGAATGAAAGGGGGGAATGCTTGGGAACTAGAAAGTAGAAACTGTGCTTGTTCAAGACTTGGCCTCAAGGCCACCCATCTGGAAGAAGGAGGGAGCTGCATTCCAACCTGTGTTTGGAGTGACCATTATGAAAACATCTTGCATGAACTGGATTGGATATACTGAGATGGGCAATGAGCAGGAGTGGGTTCCAACTTACCTCGCTGCCGGTTCGCTCCCTCCTGCGCCACATGGGCGCGCCTCGTGGGCGCGCGCATGCGCAGTAACAAAAAAATCCAAAAAAACCCAAAAAACAAACAAACAAACAAAGCCAAAAAAAAGATGGCGACCACATGCACAGTGCCGGAAGTCGGCTTCTGCGCATGCTCAGAAGGAAAAAAAATTAAAAAAAATTCAAAAAATGAAATAAAAAAATTTTTTAATTTTTTTTTAAAAAAAAGATGGCTGCCCCCACGGACTGGCACCAACTGATCCGGTTCAGTGACATCATGATGTCACCAGCAGGCTGCTACCGGTTCAGGAGAACCGGTCCGAACCGGGAGGAACCCACCCCTGGCAATGAGAGACAGTTAAAGTGGGGGGGGGAGTAGAACTCAGGGATTTTGGCACACGATTCTCAGTTCTGGCTATGCAATGCTGCAATACACATGATCTCTAATAAAGCTGAGCCTTGGTGGCACAATGGTTAGAGTGCAGTACTGCAGGCTACTTCTGCTGCCTGCCTGCCGGCTGCCTGCAATTTGGCAGTTCAAAATGAGGACCCAAATTATTGGGAGCAATATGCTGACTCTGTAAACCGCTTAGAGAGGGCTGTAAAGCACTGTAAAGCGGTATGTAGGTCTAAGTGCTATTGCTCTAAGTGCTATACCTTTCCCATAAAATGGAGCCAAGGATCGCTTTTATTTAGAGGTTCAAACCGTGGACAGCCTAACACTCTCTTCAATCAATATGTCAACGTTCTGACCAATGAACCCAACTGAAGCAAGTACTTTCAAAATCCTCAGATGTCCGAATGCAAGACTTTATTGAGTACATCATTTCGGCACCGATGAAGGCAAAACCAGCTCTACCTAATTCCAGCGCAAACCCACATGGTTACAATATGGATTTCCCCCTCCCCCTATGGGTGCAGGTCACATTGTCCAATTGAGTGTCATTGTATTGTTATGAGAAGACGTCTCTGGTCTTGGCAAGCACCTGCCAATGTGTCCTTGGTTCTCGTGGCTCTTCTTCTTGAAGTCTGGGACCTGCATTCCATCTCACCCTTCCCTCCCCCCTGGTTCTTTGGCAAGTTGAGAAGCGATAATAGTTTGCAAGAGCATAAGCGCACTTCAAGCTTAACACAATATACCTGACTGTTGCACATGAGTGATGGTTTTCTTTCTAATTGGAAGGAGATTGAAGTGTTCTGATGATCTAGTTTAGCCAACACAGTTCTAGGCTGCATTAACAGAGGGATAGAATCAAGATCACGTGAAGTGCTAATACCACTTTCCAATGCCTTGGTAAGGCCACGCTTGGAATACTGCATCCAGTTTTGGTCGCCACGATGTCAAAAAGATGTGGCGACTCTAGACAGAGATATCTCATGGGTTGCCATAAAGAAGAGGGAGTCAACCTATTCTCCAAAGCACCTGAGGGTAGAACAAGAAGCAATGGGTAGAAACTAATCAAGGAGAGAAGCAACTTAGAACTAAGGAGAAATTTCCTGACAGTTAGAACAATTAATCAGTGGAACAGCTTGCCTCCAGAAGTTGTGAATGCTCCAACACTGGAAGTTTTTAAGAAGATGTTGGATAACCATTTGTCTGAAGTGGTGTAAGGTTTCCTGCCTAAGCAGGGGGTTGGCCTAGAAGACCTCCAAGATCCCTTCCAACTCTGTTATTCTATTCTATTCTATCTTGGTTTAAGGCTAAAGAATTGTATCCCAAGAATGAATGAATTGGTGGGTCATTACCAAAAGGGATGTGAATTGGAATGGCTGCCTCAGGTTATTTCTTCCAAAAAATAAACTGTTTGGGAAAAGCTGGACAAATCTGCATATTTCTGCACCTTCTTCCTTGAACATGGCACCATCATCACATCTTTCCTGTAATGGTGAAAATCTCACCAAGAAAAGCCAGCCGATTGGAGAAGATGAGGACCTAAGTTACTGCTTTAGCTTAGTAAATAACACTGAGCCATTGGATTCAGGGTCAGAGTGAGGTGGCAAGTATATATGTATATCAAATATATCTTCAAAAGAAACAGACCCGTATGATGCAAGTAGGATACACAGAGAGGAAATATGTTTGTAAATGATAAGGGGAAAAAAATGTGAGGTGCTTCTCTGGTTACTAAGAAGGCAGACTGTTCTTCTCCATAAATTTGTTCTAAACCCTTTATCTGGTTGCAGAGCTATCTGACCTACATTTCAAATGAAGGATGTTAAATGGCATCTGACAAGCTATCTGCTCAAAATCATTATGAAGGATTAACTTTACTACTACATTGTCATTCTTAACATCATCGTTAGTTTGGGAGTCCATACTGTACATCTTTCAGTCACCAAGTTTGAAAAACAGAACAGAATAACAGTTGGAAGGGACCTTGGAGGTTTTCTTGTCCAACCCGCTGCTCAAACAGGAAACCCTGTACCATTTCAAACAAGTGGCTGTCCAGTCTCTTCTTAAAAGCGTCCAGTGTTGGAGCACCCACAACTTCTGAAGGCAAGCCGTTCTACTGGTTGATTGTTCTCACTGTTAGGAAATTTCTCCTTAGTTCTAGGCTGCTTCTCTCCTTGATTATTTTCTATTCATTGTTTCTTGTCTTTTCTTCTGGTGCTTTGGAAAATAGGTTGACAACCCCACCCCCTCTTCTTTGTGGCAGCCTCTCGAATATTGGAACACTGTTGTTGTGTCATCCCTAGTCCTTCTTTTCACTAGACATACCCAATTCCTGCAACAGTTCTTCATACGTTTTAACCTCCAGGCCTCTAATCTTTCTTGTTGCTCTTCTCTGTACTCTTTCCAGAGTCTCAACTTCTTTTGTATACCAAGGTGACCAAAACTGGATGCAGTATTCCAGGTGTGGTCTTAAAACACTGCTCTACACCCTCTGTTTTGTCTTGGACACATCTAAGATCAGCCCTACCACTAGGGAGAGAAAGGCTATTGTCACAACCTGTTGAGGTACAGGTTGCTCACAATTACAACTATTCCTCCCTTTTTTCAGTGCCTAAAAAATAAATGGTTGTAAGTCGAGGACTACCTATATATGGATTTGAAAGGGTGGAGAATTCGAGCATCCATGCATATAATTAGAAAGCTTCCTTCCTCTCTGGGCCTCCAAGAAACCTCAGAAGGCTTGAAGGCTGTCACTGGGCATTTTGTTTCAAGGTTCTGAACAGTAGGAGGCCTTTTCCTAGAATGAAAAGAAAACTGTTTATGTTTCGGGTAACCTTTAACCTTTTCTTGCAAACGGAAGGCAGTTTCTGGCCAGGAGTTGTCTTGGGTTTCCAAGGAGCATCTTTTCTGAAAGCAACTTGGGGGGAAGGCAAAGAAAACATGTTCCTTGTTCAGCTGTGTACAAAGAAGGCAGGGGACATTTCCACAGTGAGAGCTTTCTTTCCTTCTCTGATCGCAAAGATGTCAGGCAAAAAGTTAGGTGCCGCTTGGAAAGGGAGATAAATAGAACAGAATAGAATTTTTTATTGGCCAAGTGTGATTGGACACACAAGGAATTTGTCTCCGGTGCATAATCTCTCAGTGTACATACAAGCAACAAGTGATAAATCACCATCATAATCGTAAATACAATCCTCATAAATCATAAGACACAACACTCAGTGATAGTCATAGGATACTAATCAACATAAATCATACTAGGATACTAAATAAAAACAATTAATATAAATCATGTGACACAAACAAAGTTATAATCCTAAGAAGCTAAGGAAATAGGTAATAGGAAAGATGATAAGGATAATAGTAATACAACCCTACTAGGAGGTTTGACATCCCAGGGCATAAGACAGTGTTGTGGGAATTAGTTGTTTAGCAGAGTGATGGCATGGGGGAAAGGTTGTCCTTGTGTCTAGCTGTTTTGGGGTGGAATGCCCTGTAGGGTCATCTTGAGGGAAGAAGTTGAAAGAATTTATGACCAGGAGGTATGGGGTCTGTAGATATTTTCACAGCCCTCTTTCTAACTAGTGCACTTTTAATTATAGGAGTGTGACTTTGAAATTTTTCTTTTTCATCATGTCATGCATATTTTGGGATGTGTGATTCATCAATTTTAGGTTTTGACAGAATCTGTGCTTCTTATTAAATATAAGCTAAAAGGAGTTCATTTTTTCTGCATTAATTTTTTTTCAGCATCAGGAAGTGTAGTGAATACATGATTAACAAAATTCAGTCTACTGTGAATAAAATAGGAAACAGCAATATATTTAATAAGAATCTTAATATTTCGGCAGGGCCAGTCAGAGGTGGTATTTACCGGTTCTCCGAACTACTCAAAATTTCCGCTACCGGTTCTCCGAACTACTCAAAATTCTCCAGAACTGGTCAGAACCTGCTGAAACCCACCTCTGCCTCCCGGAGTCCATTTAAGCTCACGCCGACTGCGTCAGTGACTCCATCCAGCCACCTCATTCTCTGTCGTCCCCTTCTTCTTTTGCCCTCAATCTTTCCCAGCATTAGGCTCTTCTCCAGTGAGTCCTTCCTTCTCACTTCCTTCTAACTAGTACAGGTCCTCAATGGAAGGCAGGCTGGGTCACAATTGTTTTTTTTCTGCAGTGCTAACTATCTGTTGAAGTCTGTCTTTATCCTGTTTGGTTGCTGTGAGAAACCAGAGAGTTATAGAGGTGCAAATGACAGACTCAATCATTCCTTTGTAGAACAGTATCAGCAACAATGATAAAATAAATAATTTTAATAAATTTTAATAATTTAATTTAATTTAATTTAATTTAATTTTTTAATTTAATTCAATTTATAAAATTTATATGCCGCCCAACTCCCGAAGGACTCTGGGCAATAGCAATAGCAATAGCACTTAGACTTATATACCGCTTCATAGTGCTTTACAGCCCTCTCTAAGCGGTTCACAGAGTCAGCATATTGCCCCCAACAATCTGGGTCCTCATTTTACCCACCTCGGAAGGATGGAAGTCTGAGTCAACCTTGAGCCGGTGAGATATGAACCGCCGAGCTGTTCCACTGCTTAATCGGTCTCACTGTCAGGAAATTCCTCCTTAATTATACTTGCATCTCCCTTTAATGATCTTCCACCCGTTGCTTCTTGTGAAGACATTTTCATTTCTAGTTTGATGAAAAAGGTGACATGATAGCAGTGTTCCAATATTTGAGGGCCAATAATAAAGAAGAGGGAGTCAAGCTATTCTCCAAAGCACCTGAGGGCAGGACAAGAAGCAATGGGTGGAAACTAATCAAGGAGAGAAGCAACCTAGAACTAAGGAGAAATTTCCTGACAGAACAATTAATCAGTGGAACAACTTGCCTCCAGAAGTTGTAAATGCTCCAACACTGGAAGTTTTTAAGAAGAAATTGGATAACCATTTGTTCTAGTCAAAGCAGGGGGTTGGACTAGAAGACCTCCAAGGTCCCTTCCAACTCTGTTATTCTATTCTTATCAGCAAATTTGTAGACCTGTATCAGCAGCAATGATCAAATAAATAATTTTGTCATGATAAAATAATTTTATCAGCAATAGTAATAAAACAATGATTGGATTAGGTTACAGATAGCCCTTGATTTATGGCTAATTGTTTAGCGATCATTTGAAGTTATGATGAACCTATTCTGAGGTACTCACGACCTGGTTCTGAGGGCCAGGCCCCATGTGCAGTCATGTGACTGCATGTCAGGATCTTAGCAACCAGCCTGCATTTATGGCTGTTTTGCAATGACTTATGATTGGTCCTTACACTTACAACCATTGCAGCACCTCTGTGATCATGTGATCAAAATTTGGGTGCTTGGGAACCAGCATGTATTTATGATAGTTGAAGTATCCCAGGATCCCAGGATCTCCATTTGTGACTTTCCCAGCTGGCTGCCAATAAACACAGTTAATGGGGAAGCCAGATTCTCTTAACAACTGTGTGATTCACTTAACAGCCATGCTGATTCACTTAACAACTATGGCAAAAAGGTCATTAAATCAGACCTGACTCACTTCACAATCACCTTGCTTAACGACAGAAGTTCCGATCCTAATTGTGGTTATAAATCAAGGATTACATATATTGTGTGGAATATCTCTGGACAGGTCTTTCTATTTTAAACACAAGCCACTCAGCCTTTTGGTACTCTATTTGATTTTGGATATCCCAAAGGTGCTTTTTCAAGAGGTAAGTGGACTTTCTGATTTTTCTATGAAGACGTTTCACTTCTCATCCAAGAAGCTTCTTCTGAGCTGAAGAAGCTTCTTGAATGAGAAGCGAAAACATCTCCAAAGAAAAACCAGAACATCCAGTTGCCTCTTGAAAAAGCACCGTTGGGACAACCCATGACCTGGATGACTGAGAATCTCCATAGACATTGATTTTGGGTAGTTTATTTGATCATTGGAGCTGATATAAACATTCAGAAACTATTCCTTGAAAATCAAGACCACGGGAAAAATCGCATAGAGGGGGGGGGAAAGTATTTTAAAAAGTGCCTTTGGTAGGGATTATGGGCACTTATTTTGTTGATTTAGGAAGCTATGCAGAGTTGGACTTAGTTTGCAGTTGGCTGAGCGCCCATCCGAAAATCCCCATAGGTTAGTCCGGGAATTTGAAAAACAGCCTAGAGAAAGGCAATGGCAAACCTATGTTATTTCCAAGAAAACTATATGGATTCAATTATCATTAACTAGGCTTGGCACAAGGGCATATTTACTGCTTTAGGAATGGATAAATCAATCTATTTCCAGTTTGTGTCAGTATTACATAAGGTCAAACATAAAACTCTTCTTCATAGAGTTTTCAAAGATAGTATGAACATCTGCATTTGCTCTCTAAATGTAGATTTACTCTCTAAAATTTGCATTTCCCCTAAAGTACTCCTTTTTATCAATATTTGCCTAAAATATAGATGCTTGTGCACATTTTCTTCTAGAAAAAAAAGGGAAATGGAAAATGTGGAGGAATGTGAAATATGGATAACTATATTCTGATTTATGAATCCTGGGAATACAAATTAACTGCTTTGCTTTAAAAGAAGAACACACAGTCAACAGCCCCATTTGAGACTTGGTTGCAGTTCAGAGCTCCTGAAACAACTGGCAGTGATGTAATTTTAATGTTCCAGAAGGGGATAATTGTTAAATACATGGGGAACAATCCTTTCAACTCTATTCAATTAATTTTGCTAAGTTTTAATTAGGCTTTAATTTAAATTAAGTTTTAACTTTTCCTTGGCTGGCCCACCCAAAATCTATTTTGGTTGAAAATAGGTTAGGTAGCCAGTTTTAAAACAGGGTCTAAAACTAAATCCATTTCTCCATGGTTCCATTTTAGACACTGAAATCAAAACATCATAGAACAGAATAGAATATTTTGAATAGAGTAGAGTAGAGTAGAGTAGAGTAGAGTAGAGTAGAGTAGAGTGAGTAGAATAGAGTAGAATAGAGTAGAGTAGAGTAGAGTAGAGTAGAGGAGAGTGAAGAGAATAGAGTAGAGAAGAGTGAAGAGAATAGAGTAGAGT
>QLTV01003107.1:411862-427603 GCA_003457575.1 Thermophis baileyi | reverse complement strand
TTGATTGATTGATTGATTGATTGATTGATTGATTGATTGATTGATTGATTTTCCTAGTGCCCCAGACCCTCAGGTCTCTGGGGTTCGCTTCACCTTCAGTAATGTTTCCATGATAACATACATCATTAACATTTCTCTTCATTGTTTCCATGAAAACAAAAAGTGAGTTTGTTCCTGCTGTGATTCATTTTGAACGTGTTTAATGTCAGATCATGGCTTTGTTTGAGAAAACGATGCTATGTTTCAAATTTGAAAACAAAAGGCAAAACGAAGCATTTGGAATAACACACATCTGGTTGCCTGTGGCTGAATAGGGTGACAGCCCCAAAGAAGCCACCATCACGTCCATCAAAATGTCAAGGCAGATCATTGTAACTAGTTCTGTTTTTAACCCCAATCCCTCTTCTATGCCCTGGGGAGTCCTTCTGGGCACAGTCAAAATATTAAGATGGCAATTGCACTAAAAAAATATATCTTTTTTTATGCAACACACACACACACACACACGCACACACGCACACACACACACACACATGCACACACACACACACACACACACACACACACACACACACGTAGGCAGGATTTTAATTGTGTGTGTTTTGATCACCATCTTTTTTGACCCTTCCTCCAGATACCCCTGAGCAGATACTAATCTCTGCAAAGAGGATTAAATAACAAAAGGATTAATAAAACCTGAGTGTGGTTAGTTCCAATTTTATGCGGTTCCAGGAATTTTAATAAGGTTAGGGTTAAGAAGATCAGAGCCCTATTGGGAGAGATCAAGGGTGGGGAGTGTACGGGCAGGCCCTCAACTTATGACTATTCATTCAACAACCCAGAGCTTCCCCTATCCCCTGCAGCACCCCATGTTCAGCAAATGATTGCAAGGGGTGAGCCAGGATTGCATTGGTGCCTTGCTTAATGACAACAACAATTTAATGGGCTCCATTGTGATCCTAAGTCGAGGACTACCTGTAGGAATTTTGCATTCAAAACATTTTGGGCTCGAAACATCCCTTTTGAGGAGGAAACAATTGTCCTGAGTTTGAAACAGGTTTGTTCTGCCCCTGATAGAAATATTTTCATAGTGAGCGTAAGACATTTCCAGTTAATCTATTTTGAATGGAAGTGGGGCTGTTTTGGAGTTCAAAACACTTCCAGGATGTCCTGAATAGTATCAGAAGCCCACTGAGATGTCCAAAGAATACATTCAGATCTGAAAATCAGTACTATCGATTTTTTGATGTCTTGCCACACTCTTGAAAGGCCTAATTTTGAGCAAAGACAATGATAGAGGCGCGGTGGCACAGTAGTTAGAATCAGTGGTGGGATTCAGTTTTTTTTTACTATCGGTTCTGTGGGCGTGGCTTGGTGGGCGTGGCTTGGCTTGGTAGGCGTGGCTTGGGCGTGGCAGGGGAAGGATACTGTAAAATCTCCATCCCCTCCCCACTCCAGGGGAAGGTTACTGCAAAATCCCCATTTCCTCCCAATCAGCTGGGACTCGGGAGGCAGAGAATAGATGGGGGCGGGGCCAGTCATAGGTGGTATTTACCGGTTCTCTGAACTACTCAAAATTTCCGCTACCGGTTCTCCAGAACTGGTCAGAACCTGCTGAAACCAACCTCTGGTTAGAATGCAGTATTGCAGGCTAACTTTGCCCCCTGCCAGGAGTTCAATCCTGACTCAGGATTGACTCAGCCTTCCATCCTTCTGAGGTGGTAAAATGAGGACTCAGATTGTTGGGGGGCATACACTGACATTATAAACCACTCAGAGAGTGCAGTAAAGCACTGTGGAGCGGTATATAAGTCTTAAGTGCTATTGCTATAGAAAGAAAAGGTATCATATGGGAAAAGATCAAGTCGGTTTTCTATCTTTGCTGAATGTAACACACAAAATAACGTCTTTAAGTTACAAGGATGCAGTGTCTAAATGAACGTTTAGGAAACACATCCCAGTGTTAAGAACAACTGAACCATCAATATTGGAGGTGAACACCGCTTTGATGGGTGTGTTTTTCTGTAGGAGATGCTTTAATCTGTGCTCAGTAAAAAGTTGAACCACATGACCTAAATACAGGTAGTCCTCAATTTCTGACCAAAATTGAGCCCAAAATTTATGTTGCTAAGCAAGGCAGTTCTTAAGTGTGTTTTGCCCCATTTATGATCTATCTTGCCACATTTGTTAAATGAATCACTGCAGTTGTTCAGTGACTTTGTCAGAAGATTGCAAAAGGTGATCACATGACCCTGGGACATTGCAACCGTCATAAATGCATGCTAGTTGCCGAACACCCCCATAGGAATGTTGTAATGATCGTAAGTGTGAAAAACAGTCATAAGTCACTTTTTTTCAGTGCCCTCGTAACTTCGAGCTGTCACTAAACGAACTGTTGTAAGTTAAGGACTACCTGTAGTCTCTTCCAACTCAATGGGGTTGTTCAAACGTTATTCTTAACCTCATTTCTAAATTAACCTGTTTTCTGGATTTGTGCTACACACTGGACTATAATCCAGCCAGTAAATTAGATAATGTGCTAAGCCACCGAAAACTCAATTTTGGTTAATACTAACCAAACTTAGCCTATTATGCAAAGGGAGCTACAAGCTTTTCTACTGAGATTAGTTGTGTTGTGTGTCCAGAAGATACAATTTAGCAGTCCAAATCACAGCTCTGCCCTGCTCAGATAAACCTCACTGTCTTCATCTCTATGAAGGAAAAGGAAAATCTGCTAATGCCTTTCTCTTACAAAATGGATTTTTTTTACATGTAATCAAACTGAATTTATTTCTATCCTGTTAAAATGGACTAATGAGAGCCACAGTTTTCTCCCCCGCCATGATTTTAACCTAAAGGGAAAGTCAGAAGGGGACAGTTTGAACCCAATTATGTTGACAACTATTTAATGCCTTGTCATGCTGATGGAACATTAGAAAAAAGCCTTAGGGACTCTCCATAAATTACTTCATTAGGAGGGGATCATTACCGAGAGAGCCTATGTTCTCTTTAGGAGAATAGCATTGGATTCTTTTCATCAGACACATTTAGGGTAGTTGATAGTTGCTGCCTGCTTTGAACTGACCTTCTGTTTTGCATAGATAGGAGAAAGAATAGACTTATTCTTTCCCGGTGCCCTGATCCATAAAGGTGATCCTAGACACACCTTCTCATCCATAAGTCTCACCGGATCATGGGGCTTCCTTTCAAGTCCACATACATTTTGTTTATTTAATTTGTATCCCACCTTTGAGTGGTGTGGTGGCCTAGAGGTGGAGTTCTTGCTTCACAGTTCGATCGCAGATAGCGGCAGATATTTCTCTCTCTGGGCTCAATGAGTAATTGTCTGCTGTGAACTCTGCATAGGTGTCAGGGAGGTCATCCGGCCAGTAAACGCTCAGCTCCATTCAGTCGCTCGACTCCACCCCGATGTAAGGCATTACAGGGGAAAAAATGTATCCCACCTGTATTATTTTTACAAATATCTCAAGGTGGCAAATGTATTCAACACATCCAAGCTTCCTCCTTTTATTTGCCTCACCATAACAACCCTGTGAGGTGGGTTGGGCTGAGAGAGAGGGACTGGCCCAAAGTCACTCACCTGGCTTTTATGGCTAAGGTGGGACTTGAGCTCACAATCTCCTGCTTTCTAGCCTGGTGTTTTAATCATTAGACCAAAATGGGCCTCTTTTACTGCATTTCACAATTTTAACCCTTGCATGAAGTGAGATGAAAACCACCATTTTGCCTGTGTAATATTATTTAATGGCACATTTCTTTCAAGGGTAGAATTTGGGGGAGATTTAGGTTGGAAAGTTAGACAATCCCTTCCTCAACTTAGTGTCTTCAAATAGGTTGCAGATATATGTCCCATAAATCTCAACAAATAAGGACACTCTTTTGGGTGATTTTGTTTAGTTTCCATGGAACTAAACCACATGTTTTATACTTCCTGGAATAATAAGTAGATTGGAGTATGGTCCCTTTTAGATTTGCACAAAGTGAAATGTTGTGATTTAACTTTCAAGGGAAAAAGAACCTGTCCTGAAATATTTATAGTAATTAAGAAAAAAGATCTTTAGTAAGATTTGTTTTGAGAGATAGCACAGTACCTTCAGGCTAGGCCTTCATTGTCATATGTAATGTGCTTGTTCCATCCAAATTCCAGATCAGTCTGATTTAAAAAAAAAAAAACACTCAAAAAAGCATGCAGTTTTTTCTAGCACAAAATGGTTTTTAGCAAATCATTCTACATGCACACAAATGTACATAAATGCATACATGATATATACTTGACCAGGGGTGAAATTCAAAATTTTTCCCTACCGGTTCTATGGGCGTGGCTTGGTGGGTGTGGCAGGGGAAGGATACTGCAAAATCTCCATTCCCACCCCACTCCAGGGGAAGGATACTGCAAAATACCCATTCCCACCCCACTCCAGGGGAAGGATACTGCAAAATACCCATTCCCTCCCCACTCCTGGGGGAAGGATATTGCAAAATCTCCATTCCCACCCCACTCTGGGGCCAGCCAGAGGTGGTATTTGCCAGTTCTCCGAACTACTCAAAATTTCTGCTACCGGTTCTCCAGAACCTGTCAGAACCTGCTGGATTTCACGCCTGGGGAGAAGGCATTATTGCATGCTCTAATTCATTCTTCATGTTCAATTTTTTTGGATGGAATTAAGTTAAATATTTGACCAAACTGAGCAGAATGACATAAGGTGATGGATAGATCTTAGTTCCTGATAAAAAGTCNNNNCTCTCTCTCTCTCTCCCTCCCTCTCTCTCTCTCTCTCTCTCTCTCTCTCTCTCTCTCTCTCTCTCTCTCTCCTCTCTCTCTCCTAGAAGAGCAAATGGGGATGGGGAAGAGAAACCTTGCTGCATTCCATTCCATTCCATTCCATTCCATTCCATTCCACCATTCCATTCCATTCCATTCCATTCCATATAGCCTTTATAGGTGATTACAAGTAGTCCTCGACTTAGAAACATTCGCTTAATGACTGGTCGAAGTTACAATGGCACTAAAAAAAGTGACTTATAACTGGTCCCCTACTGTAGCAACCCCACAATCACATGATCAAAATTCAGGCACTTGGCAACCTGTATGTATTAATGATGGTTGCAGAGTCCCTGGGTCATGAGGTTACCATCTACAACTTTCATAGCTGGCTTCTGACAAGCAAAGTTAATAAAAAATCTGGATTCACTGGACAACCATATGATTTATTTAACAACTGCAATGATTCACTTAACCGGGGCAAAAAAGGTCAAAAATCAGGTGCAACTCACTTAGCAACTACCTTGCTTAGCAACAGAAATTGGTGTCCTAATTGTGGTCATAAGTTAAGGATTACTTGTATTCAGAGAAGGCCACGTTAAGAAAGGCAGTTTATTAACCTGGAAAGTATGTGTCATGTCTTTTGCTTAATATGCACATAGAGATGTACATTTATTCAAATTGATCTCAAATGTTCCAGTTCCAATAGGACCAAGTAAATTATATGAAAAGAAACTGCAGCAAATATTGTACAAATAATGACAGATATTAGAGCTGACTAGTGTTTTGGATTTGAAGACCTAATGAATCTCTACAGTGGCTTAATTCAAATTAACCTTGTCCTGTGAGAGATTCCTGGGAGCAGATTCTGAGACAGAATCTTCCAAGAATCACCAAGAAGATGGTGGCCATGACTCTGCAATTTTATTTATTTATATCCCACCTTTATTATTTTTACAAATAACTCAAGGCAGTGAACATATCCAACACACACCTTTTTCCTCCTATTTTCTCCACAACACCAACCCTGTGAGGTGGGTTGGGCTGAGAGAGAGAGGAACTGGCCCAAGGTCACCCAGTTGGCTTTCATGCTTAGCAATAGCAATAAGACTTATATACCGCTTCACAGTGCTTTACAGCCCATTCTAAGCGGTTTACAGAGTCAGCCTATTGCCCCCAACAATCTGGGTCATCATTTAACCGACCTCGGAAGGATGGAAGGATGAGTCAACCTTGAGCCTGGTGAGATTCGAACTGCCAAATTGCAGGCAGCCGGCACTCAGCAGAAGTAGCCTGCAATACTGCACTCTAACCACTGCGCCACCGCAGCTTAGGTGAGACTAGCACCCTCAGTCCCTGGTGATTGGCCCAAAGTCACTTGGCCAGCTTTCATGCCTAAGGCGGGACTAGAACTTAGTCTCTTGCTTTCTCGGCTGGTGCCTTAACTACTAGACCAAACTTTCTCTCAGTCAAAACCCACCTCTTTTTAATGTGTATCCAATACTGACACCCTTGGACACAACAGATATAATTTGACAGGATTCAGACAGCAACTGCTTTTTGGCGTTCTTGAAAGTCCTGCTTGAGACATCAGTGATACCATATTTCCCCAAAAATAAGACGGGATCTTATATTAATTTTCGCTCCAAAAGACGCATTAGGGCAGGGGTGTCAAACTCGATTTCATTGAGGGCCGCATCAGGCTTGTGTTTGACCTCAGGGGGCCAGGGTGGGTGTGGCCAGGGTGGGTGTGGCCAGCTTGGTGTCACTCGTGTCGGGGGCGCTTGTGGTGGCCCGAGAACTCTGACAGCGAAAATGGGCTCCCAAGCTCCGTTTTCAGCTGGGACGGCTTCCTGCAATCCTCTGCCAGCGAAAATGGAGCTCGAGAGCCCATTTTCACTGGCAGAGTACTCGGGCCACCACAGGTGCCCCCGACAGGAGTGATGTCAAGCTAGCCACACCATTTTCACTGGCAGAGGCACCGCAGGCCAGTCCTTCACTGTTTCCAGGGCAGCCCCATGGGCCAGATCTAAGCACCCCATGGGCTGGATCCAGCCCGTGGGCCTTGAGTTTGACACCCCTGCATTAGGGCTTATTTTCAGGGAAATATGATAAATGCATCTGTCTGACTGACGATCTTAACTGGGGCTTATTTGGGGGGGGGAGGGGAGGGCTTATATTATGAGCGTCCTGAAAAATCATGGTAGGGCTTATTTTCCGGTTAGGCCTTATTTTTGGGAAAACACGGTAGCAGCCATCTTTTGGCATCTTTTTCTATTGCTTTCAGTTTTTATCAAGATCTTTTCCAATAACTCTTTGCCTTCACAATATGGGCCCAAAGTATTTAAACTTTAGCTTTATTACTACTGCCATCCGGTTTTACTTTGTCTGGCACTGAATGATTTGTTCTTCTTGGTGTCCAAGGCATTCTTTACAATCTTTTCTAGCACCACAATTCAAAGACATCCATCACTGTCTCTGTTCACTCGTTCTAATAATGTAACTCTTACAGCTCTATGCCACAATTGGGAGAACCATGGCCTTGACAATATGTACAAGTAGTCCTTGACTTATGACCACAATTAAGCCCAAAATTTCTTTTGGAAAGCAAGACCATTATTAAGTGATTTTTTTGCCCCATTTCCTTTCCTGCCATGGTTGTTAACTGAATTACTGTAGTTGTTAAATTAGTAACAGGGTTGTTAAGTGAATCTGGCTTCCCCATTGACTTTGTTTGTCAGAAGGCCGCAAAAGGTGACCGCATGACCCCGGGAAACTGCAACCATCATAAATATGAGCCAGTTGCCAAACACCTGAATTTTGATCATGTGAGCATGAGGATGCTGCAATGGTTGTGAGTGTGAAAACCAGCCATAAATCATTGTTTTCAGTGCTGTTGTAACTTCAAACAGTCACTAAAAGAATGGTTATAGATCAAGGGCTATCTGTAATCTGAAACCTTAGCCCCATTCCTTAGTTTGTGGACATTTCTCCCAGCAATTTTAATGCCAGTTTCTAGTTTGTCATTTTTCATGATAAGTTCTACATCAGAGATTTTCAATCTTGTCCTCTTTAAGATGGGTGGACTTCAACTCCCAGAATTCCCCAGCCAGCAGTGCTTAAAGGGGACGAAGTTAAAAAACACTGTTTTATATAGATATTACAGAAGGAAAGTGAATGTAGGCAACCTTGACACATTCCTTTTCCATTTTAAATCATCTGATTATTAAGGGCCATGAAGTCGTTGTTGACTCCTAGTGACCAAATAGGTAGACTTTCCCCAAAATGATCTATTCTAACCTGATTTTTCAGGTCTTCCAATGGTACACTCATTGCCACTGTTATATTCTAACTATGTTGTTGTTAGTTGCGAAGTCGTGTCCGACCCATCGTGACCCCATGGACAACGTTCCTCCAGGCCTTCCTGTCCTCTACCATCCTCTGGAGTCCATTTAAACTCACGCCGACTGCTTCAGTGACTCCATCCAGCCACCTCCATTCTCTGTCGTCCTCATTCTAACTATAGGTCAAATTAATTACTATGATTCAAGATTCATTTCCTGCTCATCATCCAAATTGTATAATAAGCTGTTGAACTGGTTTGTTATATCCATGTTTTTAAACACCAGGCATAATTAGTTGTAATCCATCCAAAAGACTTGACATAATCAATCAAAAGTAGGCATATTTTTGAATTTCCCTTGCTTGTTCTATTATCCATCAGATGCTAAGCAATATGATCCTTTCCTTTTCTGAATTCAGCTTTTATCCCTGACAGTTCTTGGTCTGTTTTGTAAAATCCTGAGGATTATTTTATAAGTATTTGCAAGATGTGCAATTGTTTGATAATTTCAGCATTCTTTAACATTGCCCCGCCTATCATTAAATACAGATCAGTAAAAATTCTTCTCATCTCTAGCACAGGTATTTATTCAAATACCCTTAACAGTATTACAAACACAAATTATTTCCTTAGATAAAAATGTAGGTTTAATGCAAAATCAAAACAAGCTCATACAGTGGACTTATGAATAGATACAAGTTAGGGGGAAAAGAATTAGATTTCAATATTTTTTGCTTGAATTGTAATAGTTACTTTGACCTATTTACAGATGTATGCGTCTTTAATGCATTGTTTTGTGTCAAAATGAATATCTGAGGACAGATATTTTATGACTAATTTACAAAGTCTATCCTTCGTGTGTTGGCTGGGGTGGGTCTCATTGAACTCAATGGGATTTACTTCAGAGTACATATACTGTACATTGTGTTAGATTGCACAATTAAGTGTTTTGGTCAGTTGACAGTGTCATTGAATTGTGCAGCAGCTGTCCAGATGAAGTCGGAGCCACTAACACAAACTTGTAGCCTTATATACACATACCGTATTTTTCGGAGTATATGATGCACTTTTTCCCCGCTAAAAGAGGGTGAAAATTTGGGTGCGTCTTATACACCGAATGTAGTCAAAAACGTGAGGCACGGAGGAGGCGATGGTCTGTGGCAATCCCTGCAGCCTGGAACAGCTGATTGGGGGTATTCCGGGAGGCCGATCCACCCGCCAATCAGCTGCTCGTGCTGAATCAGGCTGCAATAATGTGATGAAGCTGACCTGGCTGTTCGCTATTTGCTGCAAGGACGTGTCAGAGTTTGCAGCAGCAATCACATCCAGAAAGCACACACAAGTAACTGATTCGGCAGGATTCAATAACTTCTCTTTATATATAATATAAAGTAAATATACAATACGAAAATCAGATTTTCCAACGTATAAAGTAAATATACAATACCAAAAGCAGGTTTTCCAACGTAGTAAATACAAGCAAAACATAAGCAGAGGAGAAGAGTTTCAGTTTTAGTTTTAGTTTCAGAGATCAGCACAGCATGCAGCTTTAGTACAGAACAGTTGAGATAAGCCACGCCCAGGCTCCTTGCTGTCTCCTTCCTTGTTGCTCACACAGCAAATACTGTTTCAGTTTCCAAACAGCCTTCAACTCTCTCACACAAACTGACAGGATGCTAGCCAGATGAATACCAATGGATGCTGGTAGGCAGAGGCACATTTTTTTTTCTTATTTTCCTCCCCAAAAACTAAGGTGCGTCTTATACTCTGAAAAATATGGTAAATATATTTAACAAACAAACTTATAGCAGTATTTGTCATCATCCAGAAAGAATAAAAACACAATATAGTCAGAAATACAAAAACATCATGAGGTAAATTAAACAGTATAGGTAGTCCTCGACTTTCAACAGTTCATTTAATGACCATCTGAAGTTACAACAGCACTGATAAAAGTGACTTATGACCATTTTTCACACTTATGACCTTTTCAGCATCCTCATGATCATGTGATTTACATTTGGATGCTTGAAAACTAGTTCATATTTATGATGGTTCCAGTTTCCCGGGATCACATGACCCCCTTTTGTGACCTTCTGACAAGGAAAGTCAATGGGAAGCCAGATTTCACTTAACAACCGTGTTACTAACGTGAGGGGTACGGTGGCCTAGAGGTGGAGCTCTTGCCTCACAATCAGGAGGCTGTGAGTTTGATCCTAGGTAGAGGCAGATATTTCTCTCTCTGGGCACAATGCACTCTGCATTGGTGATAGGAAGGGAATCCAGCCAGTAAACACACAGCTCCATTCAACTGCCCCGACTGCACCCCGATGCAAGGGATTACAGGGTCATTAAAAGAAAAAAGAAAAAACCATGTTACTAACGTAACAACTGCAGTAGTTCACTTAACAACTGTGGCAAGAAAAATTGTATAATGGGGCAAAACTCACTTAACAAATGTCTCACTTAGCAACACACATTTTGGGCTCAATAGTAGTCGTACGTTGAGGACTACCTGTATACAGAACACCCAGAAAAGGAGGGAAAAAAGGGAAACTCCCCCTTTATACCCACATCAAACAATCATAGCGTAGATTGCAACAGTCAGCCTTCTCTAATTAATCAACTACAACTGTGTGTTCTGGCGTCCTATACACTTTAATGTTCCAGCTACTAAATTCAATATCCTAACAGACAGTGTCATTAATCCTCTTCATCTGACACAATCTATTTCAAAAGGCCCCCAACATATTGAAAATGAAGTTCAAAGAGTGGAGAACTTAATTTCCGTCATTAGGATAGCTTCATCCCTGCTAATGTTCAGAAAGTCCCTCAGAATCTGGGTTATGTTGGAAGGATGTTTCGATTCCCACCATGGATGAATGGCTGCAAAAGCTGATGGAGTTAGCAGAGATGGCTAAACTGACTGTTTTGATTGAAGAAAAGAATATAAGTACTTTTGTTTCTACTTGGAAACCGTTTCTGGACTTTGTGCTTGAGGTGGGGGGGGGAAATGAAACTTTGACTTTGGGTTTTACTGAGGAGATAGATTGGTTGTTATAGAAATGGCTAGTTTATACTATTATGGAAAAGTAAAAAGTTGAGCTTTGATGTTAATGCCTTACTCTACTGCACCAGAGGGAGTCAGAAGTCAACCCCCTTTTTTTCTTTTTCCCTTCTTTTCTACACTTCTCTCTTCCCCTTTCCCTGCCTTTTGCTTCCAACTATTTGCTTTTGTATTTTTATATTTCATAAGCTAATAAAAAACTGTAAAAAAATAAAATAAAACATAAGGGGGCGGGGGAAGGATCTGGTTATGTCACCAGGGTTGAGGGAGACCAGTGACATTTTAAAGCTCCCCTATTGTGGATAATACTTAAAATATTTTAGATTTTTTTCATGCCACCTTTATTATTTTTATAAAATAACTCAAGGAAGCAAACATACCCAATATTCCTTCCTTCTCCTATTTTTTCCACAACAACAACTCTGAGGGAAGGAATTGGGCTGAGAGAGAATGACTGGCACAAAGTCACCCAGGCAGCTTTCATGCCTAAGGCAGGATTAGAACTCACAGTCTCCTGGTGATTGGCCCAAAGTCACCCAGCTGGCTTTTGTGCTTAAGGCAAGACTAAAACTCACAGTCTTCTAATTTTTAGCCTTGTGCCTTAAACACTAAACCAAACTGGCTCTCTATATATGGTAGATATGTGGTAACTGTAATTCTCTGTTTATGGTTTGCATACTCTATTTTTTAACGATTTTTTAATTATTAACCATTTTACTGTCTATATTTTTATAATGATTGTTTTTATATTGTGGTTTTACTTGATTGTTGAATGCTGTCCAGAGTGGCATAGTGGTGACATAGGTGGCTATATAAATTGGGTAAATACATTTTTTTTTAAAGTAGCTAATATTTACTGATGTTTACCACTATGGATGACAGCCTGATTTTCTTCACTTTCTTCCTGATTAGGAATTCCCTTTGGCGGTTATTAGAAGGCCTCAATGCCATTGTGGCTTTGCAACAATTAATTTCCCGCTGCATAATGGTTCTGACAGATCATTTTGCAGCAGGCTTCAAAATGTCAACAGTACGGCTGAAGTTTCAAATGCAGGAGACCATCACTTTGTTTATCAAACTCCAGTCCAAGGTAGGAGAGAGTCCATTGAGACCTACATTACTCATACTCATATCATCTATCATCATATTAATATTTATATAGTAAATACACATACAGACAAACACTCAGGGATTGAGAAAGGAAGACAGAAATTTACTCTGTTTCAAAAACATTCTAGAACAGTGTTTCCCAACCTTAGCCATTTTAAGATGTATAACTTCAATTTCCAGTATATCCCAGTCAGCATTGTTGAAATGTGTCCATTAAATTAGAAATGTGTCCATTAAATAAGAAATGTGTCCATTAAATAAGAAATGTGTCATTAAATAAGAGCTGTGGTGGCGCAGTGGTTAGAATGCAGGCTAACTTTGCCCACTGCCAAGAGTTTGATCCTCACCGGATCAAGGGTGACTCAGCCTTCCACCCTTCCGAGATGGTAAAATGAGGACCCTGATCAATGGGGGCAATATACTGACATTATAAACCATCCAGAGAGTGCAGTAAAGCACTGTGGAGCAGTATATAAGACTAAGTGCTACTGCTATTGTCATTCTGGGATTTGAAGTCCACACATCTTAAAATGGCTAAGGTTGGGAAGCACTGGTCTAGACTAACACTTCCATATTTCAACTTCCAGAATTGAAATAAATGGTCATCCTGGCGGGATAATTCCAGGATAACTCCAAATTCTGGAGATTGCCTGTCTTTTGTCATTTCCCCTTATTGCCACTCTTGCAGACACACAGGGGCAGATGATAAATAGATAGATAGATGATAGATAGATAGATGATAGATAGATAGATAGATAGATATAGATAGATAGATAGATAGATAGATAGATAGATAGATAGATGATAGATAGATAGATAGATAGATAGATAGATAGATAGATAGATAATTGATTAGATGATTGATTAGATAGATAGATAGAGAGATAGATATAGATAGGTAGAAAGATAGAAAAAAGGTTAGATAGATAGATAGATAGATAGATAGATAGATAGATAGATAGATAGATAGATAGATAGATGATTGATTTGATGATTGATGATAGAGAGATGGAGAGATTAGACAATAGGTAGGTAGAGAGATAGAGAGATAGATTTGATGATTGATAGATAGATAGATGATAGGTAGGTGATAGATAGATAGATAGATAGATAGATAGATAGATAGATAGATGATTGATTTGATGATTGATGATAGAGAGATGGAGAGATTAGACAATAGGTAGGTAGAGAGATAGAGAGATAGATTTGATGATTGATAGATAGATAGATGATAGGTAGGTAGGTAGGTAGCAGGGGTGGGTTCTAACTTACCTTGCTGCTGGTTCGCTTCCTCCCGCGCCACGTGGGCACTCCTCGTGGGCATGCGCACATGCGCAATCCAAAAAAAATAAAAAAAATTCAAAAACAAAAAATGCCGAAAACAAGATGGTGATGCATGCGCAGTGCCGGAAACTCAGCTTCTGCGCATGCGCAGAAGAAAACAAAAATTCAAAAAAAAAATTCAAAAAAAAATTCAAAAAAAAAGATGGTGGTGCCCATGGACCGGCATCAACCGAACCAGATCAGTGACGTCATCGTGATGTCACCAACGGGTCACTACCGGTTTGGGAGAACCGGTCCAAACTGGGAGGAACCCACCTCTGGTAGGTAGGTAGGTAGGTAGGTAGATAGATAGATAGATTGATTTGATGATTGATGATAGAGAGATAGAGAGATTAGACGATAGGTAGGTAGGTAGGTAGGTAGGTAGGTAGGTAGGTAGGTAGATAGATAGATAGATAGATAGATAGATAGATAGATAGATAGATAGATAGATAGATAGATAGATAGATAGATATGATGATAGATGATAGATGGATGGATGGATGGATGGGCAACACAAATAGAAAAAGGTGGACCTTGCATTGTGGACATCATCACACATTTCATCATGTTCACCTTCTTATGGTTAGGAATGGTTTGTTTCTAGAGGTCCTACCCTCTTTTTAGAGTACAATTTAACACTACCACTATAAAAGTATCCAAGGGCCTATATAGTAAAGTAGGGTGAGGCAGAATTCAAATTGCTCTGTTGTAGCAGTTACTATGCTGAATGGTACCAGAAGACCCAGTTTCAAATCTGACATGTGATAGAGAAAGGTCAAATTGGATGACTTTGGGACAGTCTCTCCCTCTCTTAGCGCAACCATCTTTGTGAAGTTGTGGTGGAATCTGGCATTGAGGAGAGGTGGAAAATGAAACAGTTGACTCCCTTGTGGGGAGGAAGAGGCTGAAGGGAGATCCTCCCTAAAACTTTGCAGCATTTATCTAGTAGTTATGCAGTGTGTGCTTTAGTCTGGCAAGATTCCTGTCTGTAGGCGAGCAATAATAAATATACCACTCCGATCAGTGCATTGTGTCGTTTTTGTTCCTTATGCCTGACAATTATGGGCTTAACATTGAAGAAAAAAGGTTTTAGCTTTTTACTATGATAAACTTCTGGAAAAAAAAGCAGAGTCTAAAACTAATAAGTAAATAAACTCTCATCCTATACTCCATTCTGTTCTCCTGTGCTTCTAATGCTGTTTTCAGAAGGTTTACAGATTTTTTTTAACTGATTTTTTCTTTTCTGGTTGAGCTGAATTCATTTCATGGTTTCAGAACTTCTGAGCATTTCCCCCTTGAAACTGTGTCTTATCAATGTCCATCTTCTTTAATGTTGCCTGGAAGCCATTTAAAGTGAAAGATAAACCACAGTCTGTAGGTCTGTGTCCCTAGTCTGTGTCCAAGTGTGAACACATTCATCTGTAAAAAGATCTCCAACTGCTTTTGCTAAAAAAAAGGAAGAAAGAAAAAATTCCAGTTTTCCCATTGTTACGTCAGCCATCCGCCCCTTTGACCAATAGCCCCTGAAACAAAATGATTGATTTATTTAGGAAATTATATGCCACCCATCTTGCTATCATGTGACTGGGTGGCTCAAGTAGAATAAAAATCACGGCTTCAGAGAGAGAGAGAGAGAGAGAGAGAGAGAAAGAGAGAGAGGAGAGAGGAGAGAAAGAAAGAACCAACAACCCCCCCCTTTTTTTTTTAAATCCGTTTGAAGATGCAGAAACTTTTGCTGGCATCTCCACTCGCCAACTAAACAAGAAAGAAAAAGAAGAAGAAAAAAAAAAAGAAAGGAAAGAAAGAAGGAAGGAAGGAAAGAAGGAAGGAAGGAAGGAAGGAAAAGAAATAAAAAGAAAGAAAGAAAGAAAGAAAAAGAAAGAAAGGGAGAAGGAAGAAGGAAGGAAGGAAGGAAGGAAGGAAGGAGAAAGAAAAAAGAAAAAAGAAAGAAAGAAAAAGAGAGAAAGAAGGAAGGAAAGAAGGAAAGAAGGAAAAAGAAAGAGAGACAGAGAGAGAGAGAGACAGACAGAGAGAGAGAGGGAGCGAGAGAGGAAGGGAATGGAATGGAACGGAACGGAACGGAATGGAATTCAGCAAGGTTTCTCTTCCCCA
>QLTV01003107.1:387586-400252 GCA_003457575.1 Thermophis baileyi | reverse complement strand
TGGGTCGACCAAAACTGGATGCAGTATTCCAAGTGTGGTCTTACCAATTCATTTTAAAGTGTTTATAAAGTGGTATTAACACTTCACGTGATCTTGATTCTATTCTATCCCTCTGTTTATGCAGCGTAGAACTATGTTGGCTTTTTTGGCAGCTGCTGCACACTGCTGGCTCACATTTAAATGGTTGTCCACTAGGACTCCAAGATCCCTCTCACAGTTACTACTATTGAGCAGAGTACCACATATACTGTAACTGTGCCTTTTGTTTTTCTTGCCTAAATGTAGAACCTTACTTTTTTCACCATTGAATTTCATTTTGTTAGATAGCGACCAATGTTCAAGTCTGTCAAGATCCTTCTGTATCTTAAGCCTATCTTCCGGAGTGTAGGCTATTCCTGCCAGTTTGGTGTGGTCTGCAAATTTGATGAGTTCTCCATCTATCCCCTCATCCAAATCATTGATGAAGATGTTGAAGAGTACTGGGCCTAAAACAGAGCCTTGAGGTCAGGGATGGGTTCCTCCAGGTTTGGACCGGTTCGCCCGAACCGGTAGCGGCACGATGATGTCACCGAACCAGATCGGTCGGTGCTGGTCTGTGGGGGCCGCCATCTTTTTTTTAATTTTTTTAAAAAAATTAAAAAAAAATTTTTAATTTTTTTTCCCTTCTGAGCATGCTCAGAAGCTGACTTCCGGCACTGTGCATGCGTTCACCATCTTTTTTTCGGCTTTTAATTTTTTATTTGTTTGGGATTTTTTGCTAATGCGCATGCGCGCGCGAGCGAAGCACGCACGCGCCCACGAGGTGCGCCAACGCGGCGCAGGAGGGAGCGAACCGGCAGCGAGGTAAGTTGGAACCCACCCCTGCTTGAGGTTCCCCATTGCATACTTCCCTTCTTTTGTTTTGTAGATAGGATGGCCCAGTCTTTCTTAATGGGCACAAAATATCTGCTGGGGATAGAGGGACTATTAAGAAAGACCGAGTCTGCTTTCTGTCTTTAAGAGCATGTTTCTCTCCATTTCTCATTTAGGGAAATATAATATTCTGCCTTTTTTAATATTTCTCAAAATTTCATTGTTCTAGGAGGGGGGGGGGGCTTCCCACAATAGTCTACTTTCTGTCTAGGCTAAAAAAATATAACTGCCTTACACCATGTTGTTGTTGTTCTTAGTTGCGAAGTCGTGTCCGACCTAAACTGAATAAAGGTGTGTAAGGATACTTACTCACCTGTAATACCCCCAGATGGATCGAGATGGCAGCTGAAAAACTGTGAGTGGCTTTTCTGAATGGAAGATGGAGACTGGAATGGCCTCACTTCCCTTGTCTTTCCCATCATTGCTTGTAACAGAAAATGATGATCAGGAAAAGGGAAGTAAGTAATCCCTAAACACTTCCTTATGAAAGGAACATGCTGTATCTACTTCGACCAGTAAGGTCAGGGTTGCCAAACTTACCTATAACCTAGCTAAACAGAAAGAAATTAACCCTATCCTGCCAGAGCAGCAAAAGCTTTGGGGACAGAACAATACCAAAGAGGTCAAGCTAAAGACTAGGCCCAATTCTATTCTGAGATCAATCAAGGATAGCTAAGTACTGCCAATTGCTTAGGCCAGCGGTGTCAAACTGGTGGCCTGTGGGCCGGATGCATCACACGCAGGCCACGCCCACCCCGGCTCCGTGAATGGGGAAAAAATTCGCAAAATGCCACATGAAGGCAACATGACACAGCGAGTTTGACACCCGTGGCTTAGGCTCTAAGTTCTATATTGAGAAATAACAGAGAAATGAAATGCAGAAGATGCAAACGTTAAGAAGTACCTAATTGACAGTGGCCATTTGCAAAACAGAACATACAAAATCCTTGCCGTAGACCACACAAACCATTCTGTCAAGGTATCGGAAAGAGAAGTAATCCAACAAATTTAGCAAAAATTAGGAAGAATACATTTTCACTATTTAAACAACTGTGGTTCAAACAGCAACAAAAAGACAATGCTTATGGAAACCAATAATCCAAAATATAATGGAATTTTCAACTCAGATCTTGTAGTTTTCCCCTGTGTTGCCATAAAGGTTTAGGGAATCTTTGATTACAAAGCCAGCATTAAGATGCGTGAACTTCAACTCCCAGAATTCCCCAGCCAGTATAAACAACACACTGTTATAAACTGTCTATAATTCAGATCCTTATTAGGTCTAGGAAAGATGGCTTCAATATTTTTCAACAAGGTGCTTTGCATACCAAAGGCAATATGATTCTTCCTGTGAAAATGTAACACAATTTATCTCAAGTTTTTTTGCATCACCATCTAGCCTGATCTAACAGCTCAAAGGCTTCTGCTTTTGAAAGGTACATTAAAGAGACGTATCCTGCAACTGTTAGAACTGCTGGAGGGATATGGATCCAAATGGATGCTTTGCACTGTTCTTGGAAACAGAGGTGTGGATTGAGATGCTTATGTTGTTGTATGAAGCAGCTTCAAGAGTTGCCATATCTGGATTGCAAACAAGAAAATATCTGAGTGACTGTCCCAAAGGTGCTTTTTCAAGAGGCTTTATGGACTTTATGGTTTCTGACCCGTGGATTTTCTAGATAAAATATGCAGACAGTGAGCAGTTATTTCTGTTCTGGAAATGACAGTGAAAAATAGGTTTTCAATTATCTGTAACAGGGGTCTCCAAACTTGGTGACTTTAAGACTTGTGGACTTCAACTCCCAGAATTCCCCAACCAGGCAAGAAGTAATGGATGGAAACTTATCAAGGAGAGATCCAACCTAGAAATAAGGAGAAATTTCCTGACAGTAAGAACAATTAATCAGTGGAATGGCTTATTTCCAGAAGTTGTGGGTGCTCCATCACTGGAGGCTTTTAAGAAGAGACTGGACAGCCATTTGTCTGGAATGGTATAGGATCTCCTGCTTGAGCAGGGGTTAGACTAGAAGACCTCCAAGGTCCCTTCCTCCCTATTATTCTACATTCTATGATCTAAAGTAAAATATCTAGGGTAGATGCTGGAGACAGAGCCTTTACTAACGTCTCCTTCAGCTTTTGCAGTGGTTGAATCTGTTAATATTTTCAACCAGTTTCTAACTCAATGAATCCTTTTATGAAGGTCACAGGCCTACAGAAATTTCCCAGCACCGAGGTGCCAAAGTTAAAAGCATAAATCTCAGTATAACCAAATTATCCAGCAGACACTGGGAAATAAAATAATCAGCCAGCTCAGTGACCCAGGACAAAACGTAGCCCTCTGCATGCTTTTTCATGCAGAAGACTGAAATTTAGCGATTGCTTCAGTAATACTTGTCTTTGTTTTCCACAAAAAGGAACATTAGAAACCATTGCAAGCCATCTGTCAGGGCATTTTGCCATGTCAGAGGCTAGAAATCTTATCCACTTTTCTACTTAAAAAAAAAAAAAGAAACACAAAAGAGGAAAGAGCTGACTACATTATTCCGCTAGCCTATCTTTTTATTCATCTTCACTGTGTTAATCAATTCCTTTAAAGATAGCGCTGTCAAATCACGAACTGGGCTGCCTGTCCAACACATCTCCAGTAACAACGGCGCTCAAAAGACTCAAATCCGTGCCCCAATCCATTCTCATTCAATGCGATGGGAAAGAATTGGCTTTAGAAATACTTTCAAAAGGAGAAGAGGATTCCAGAGAAATTGGGGGTGGGGGTGCCATGTGGTGCCATTGAAGCTAACTTAGGGATCACAGCCAAGAAACTCAGTGAGTGTCTTCCCAGCTTTCATTGCAAATCGCCTCTCCCTATTTTTCGACATTTCCCCTCATTCTCACAGAACAATTTAAAAAAAAAATTATTTATACATTTTTCTTTAACATACATAAGTGCTTAATGAACAGTGTATTGTCTGGGTCAATTTAGTTATACATAGTAATAGTAATAATAATATTATTCACTTGTACATAGTGGTATTCTTCCAACTTCTAATTTCTACCTCTATTATCTCTACTCACAAAACAATCTTAATGGGAGGGGGCCACTCCTTCCCAGGTTCCCCCTGAGATCTGGCTAGTCCCCCCCCCACCTGCCTAAGTCTTGTTCAGTCCAGTGAATGTCACAACAGCAGTTGTAAAATCCTTCGAAAAATTGTGAATCACCTCCCTGTAGCAGAAATGCTCATTAAAGGAGATGCTTTCTACTATACAAGTCCGATTGATTTGTTCAACGGGAAGACAAAGAAAGGCAATAAAGACTTATTGGCTGAATTATCTTCCTCCTTTCTCTAATGCTAAGGAGAATGTTCGATTTTTAAAAAAACATTGACTTCTTTCACATTCATTTCAATGAGCTCTGCTTTTTTTAATGCCTCTTTTTAATCCCAACCTAGGTTAAAATCAGCTTTTAAATTTGGAGTAATTTTTCCCCCCCATGAAGAATAAAGATGGAGGAGAAAACATCTCTCTCTCTCTCTCTCTCTCTCTCTCTCTCTCTCTCATCTATCTATCCCATATCGATCTATCTATCTCTATCATATCTATCATATCTATCATGTCTGTCTGTCTGTTTCTATCTATCTATCTATCTATCTATCTATCTCTATCAGGGTGTGATGGCACAGTGGCTAAAGACACTGAGCTTGTCAGGTGGAAAACTGACAGCCCAGGTTCGAGACCTGAACACCGTGCAATGGGGTGAGCTCTTGTTACTTGCCCCAGCTCCTGCTCACCTAGCAGCTCGAAAGCATCAAATGCAAGTAGATTAATAGGTACCACTTCAGTGGGTAGGTAGCAGCATTCCACATGTCTTTGGCATATAGCCATGGTGGATACATGACCACAGAAAATGTCTTTGGACAATGCTAGCTCTATCGGCCAGGAAACAGAAATGAGCACCATGCCCTAGAGTTGGATACGACTGGACAGAGAACACTTTACCTGTGTCTCTCTGTCTGTCTGTCTGTCTGTCTGTCTGTCTGTCCATCATCTATCTATCATCTCTACTTATCTATCTGTCTGTCTGTCTGTCTGTCTGTCCATCCATCCATCCATCCATCCATCCATCCATCCATCCATCCATCCATCCATCCATCCATTATCTCATCCATTATCTATTATCTATCAAGCTATCTATTTATCTAATCTATTATCTATCTATCTATCTATCTATCTATCTATCTATCTATCATCTATCTATCTATCTATCTATCTATCTATCTATCTATCTATCTATCTATCTATCATCTATCTATCTATCTATCTATCTATCTATCTATCTATCTATCTATCTATCTATCTATCTATCTATCTATCTATCTATCTATTTATCTATCTCTGTCCATCTATCAAGCTAGTTTCTAGTTTTCTAGTTTCTACTAGAGTTTGAGAAATAACTCTGGGAAATGTATCTTCTGAATGTACATATTATTCATTGTATTTAACAGTAATGAAGATATCTATCTATCTATCTATCTATCTATCTATCTATCTATCTATCTATCTATCTATCTATCTATCTATCTATCATCGTCTATCTATTTATTATGGCTGCCCATCTCAAATTCATGATACTGAGTGGCTACCCACATACAAAAACACTGTATGTGGGTAGCCACTCAAAAACACATGACAATAAAAACCATACAAACATAAACAGCAGCCAAGCTAAAAAGAAAATCTGCATAACCATTGTAAAAGTCAAAGCAGAAACACCTTCCATATCCCATACCCAAGTGTACAGTATACTGTAGTACAGTAGAGAAACAGATACTTCTTTCAATGAGGAAAAACATGAGGCAGATGCAGGGGTGGGTTCTGGCTTACCTCGCTGCCGGTTTGCTTCCTCACGCACCGCACGGGCGCGCACGCATGCGCAGTGCTAAAAACCCAGCTTCTGCGCATGCGCAGAAGCAAAAAACAGCTGCTGTGCATGCGCAGAAGCAAAAAACAAAATGGTGGCGCCTATGGTGCCGCCGAGAGAGTTGGTTTGGGGGCGGCCATCGCTGCCGGTTCAGCGAGCGGGGGGGAAATTCCCGCTACTGGTTCTATAGAGCTGGTCTGAACCGGCAGGATCCCACCTCTGGGCAGATGTCCATGTTAATTAAAACTTGTCATCTGTGGAAAAAGCACCTGTTTTTTTTCCCCCTCTCTCTCATGTCTCAGGATTGCTTGAGAATTTCTTGAGAATTTCTTCTGGCAGTGTTTTGAATTTATGTTATGGCTTTCAGGCAGAATGTATTTGTTAAATTTATTTGCCACCCATTTTGCTGTGGGGATACTCTGGATGGCTTACAACAAGAAATGAATTTTTTTAAAAATAAAAAATGTAAAGATAACAGTAGCAAAGGAATAAAATAATAAAAATAAACAATGGGAGTACAATAATATGAAATTAGAAAGATGGGTGGAGGGGAGTAGGAAGCACAGGGGGGGGGGAGAGGTGGGGTCAGTTAATTAGTCCACCAGAATATGCCACTGTTTATTTCTGTTGCATGTCTCTCCATATAAAGTTTACTACTTTATTTAATAAGTATCTGATCATTATCCCAAATTAGGATACCACATAATACAAAACAATTTAAAATAATGCAGTACAGCTGCTTTTCATCTTATTATCACAACTGGGACCAGAATTTCCATTGCTAAGCAAGTGGTTGTTAAGAGAGTCATGCCCAATTTTACATTTTTGCCATGGTTGTTAAGGGAATCACTACAGTCGCTAAGTGAGTCATATGGTCGTTAAATCAATCTGGCTTCCCCAGTTGACTTCGTTTGTCGGATGTTGGCTGGAAAGGTCCAGATGGCAGCCCCAGCATGCTGTAACTGTTGTAAATACAACTCAGTTCCCAAGCATCCGAATTTTGATCACACAACCATGGAGGTGCTGTGACAGTCATAAAGGGAAGGATTGATTGTAAGTCACTTTTCTCAGTGCCATTATAAGTTTGAATGCACCCAGATCAGCATGGATTAACTCCAAGGTTAACGCCAGACCAACAATCAAGCAAACAATACCCCAATCAAGAAACTGCCAAAGAAGCCAACTGTCAAGGTTCCAAATAGCATCGGAACTTAAATCAGAGTCCGAGGCAAAGTATTCCTCAAAGTTCCAATTTATTAACAGAGCCATGTTGGCACATCTGGGAGAAACCCGAATCTGAAGCCCCCCCCGGGTTTCTCCACCCAGTTGAAAGTTCAAGCCCTTGTCCCCACACCCCCAAGTCCATCACGTTAATCAATCTTTGCGAAGACAAAGGATGACCTTGCCTATCTAGAAGGAATTTGTTGTGGCTACATACAAACAGCCCTCATGCAATTCCCCCTCCCAAATTCCCACAGCAAAGAATACATATTAAAATAGTATAAAGTGTGGCAGGCCAAAGACCCCAACTAAAATGGCTTCGGCCTGACACCAACAGCAAAGCCCAATCAAAGAATCTCTAAGAACACCCCCACCAACACTGACAGGGCAAACCACCAGAATATAAACTGACAGCAAACTGCACTCCTTACTAGCACTGATGATGTTACCTAGTTTGAATAATGAAATGTCTGCAAGAAAACCAAGCAAGCTCAGAGAACACCAAGGACGACTCCTAAGTTCGAATGGTCTCTAAATGAATGACGGTAAGTCGAGAACGATACCTGTACAAACAATACCGAAACAAATGTCCAGTAAAAGAATACCAATATTAAGAGATCAAACATCCAATAAGAGGACCACTAATCACTGTAGTCCAAAATCTAAAGGAAGAACCAGGCTTCATGGCCTCAATACAGTCCAGATGGGGCCATATGGAACTCTGGAGGAGGAAGAATCATTCCTGGCAATAGCTACCATGACACTGAAGATCCACTTTTTGGGTCCCATCAGGTCACACCCAGGGGTGGGATTCAAAATTTTTAGCAACTGGTTCTCTGCTCGGTTGCTGGGTGGGTGTGGCCTACTCAGCCTCCTGCAAAACGGCGGTGGGGGTGTTTTTGCCCTCCCCAGGCTCCGGAAGCTTTCCTCGAGCCTCTGGGAGGGTGAAAACGGCTTCTCCCAGGCTCCGGAGGCTCTCCGGAGGCCAGAAATGGGCCCGTTTCCAGACTTCCAGAACTTCTGGGAGGCCTGTTTTTCACCCTCCCAGAGCATCCGCGTGGGCCCTGCACTTACCTGGCATCCAAAACGGGCCGCATAGAGACTCCTGGGAGGGGCAGGATGGGGCGGGCGGGGCCAGCCAGTCCTTGCAACTACCGGCTCGGTGAACCAGATGTAAAATTAGCATCCGGTTCGCCCGAACTGGTCCGAACCGGCTGAATCCCACCCCTGGCACACCGTTTGTGTGATTCAACAACATTAAAGTTAAATTGGACTCAAAGCACACCAATGCTATTGAATCATATACAATGTGCAGAAACCTCAGAAGGCAAAGGGATCTTTAGATAACCAGGCAGGCCCTATGTCACAAAGGGCTTTTTAGAATCATAGAATCATAGGGCTGGAAGGGAACTTGGAGGTCTTCTAGTCCAACGTTCTGCCCAAGACAGGAGCCTTATACCATCCCAGTCAAATGGTTGTCCAGTTTATTGTTGAAAACCTCCAGTGACCCACAACCCCAGGAGCAAGCTGTTCCACTGATTAATTGTTCTCAGAAAATTTCTCCTTACCTCTAGGTTGGCTCTCTTTTTAACAAGCTTCCACTCATTACTTCTTGTCCTGCCCTTTCATGCTTTGGAGAATAAGTCAATCCCCTCTTCTCTGTGACAGCCCCTCAAGTCCTGGAAGACAGTTATCATGTTCTCCCTAAACATTCTCTTCCATAGGCTAGGCATACCCTCAACCATTTATCATATGATTTAGTCTCCAGGCCCTTATCATCTTTTTGATCTTCTCTGAACCTTTTTTATTGATTGATTGATTGATTATTTATTTATTTACTTTTGGTGATAACCACTATTCTGAATGTCTATGGAGATTCTCAGTCATCCAGGTCATGGTTGTCCCAAAGGTGCTTTTTTAACAACTCGCTAAAAGAATGCAAATGACCAGCTGTCTGCAAGGAGTATAAATCTTTCCACTCCCCACCATCCAGTCAGAGCTGAAGAAGCTTCTTGGATAAGAAGCGAAACGTCTTCAAAGAAAAACCAGAAAGTCCAGTTGCATCTTGAAAAAGCACCTTTGGGACACTATTCTGAATAGTACCCAAAAGCTTTCTTGTAATGCATGCAGCTCACAAAACAAAAATATTACGCGGGCATAATTTGGCATGCCCATTACTGTTTGCTTTTCTCCAAAAATGTTCTAAACACCTCTTCTGGCATTTTGTCCACTGGAGCAACTCAGAGAACTGAGGATCCCAGATCAATTCACAGCAAAAGGCTACAAATAGGAGTAACCCTCCCCAAGGCCCTTCTCACTTACCCATTCCAAGCCCCCCCCCCCGGAGATTTACCTTATAATGGATTTAGATATAAAACAGCTGGCATTCTAAAAACATCAGTGACAAGCAATTGATGACCCTTTCATTATAAAAGTGCTGGAAACCCTATTTGTTAAAACACGACTTAGCTTTTAAGGAACATGCTCCCAAATTATTTATAGTTACCCTCAAATGTTCACTTATTATGCAGTTCCATTTCAACTCCCATCAATCTGCCGTTTTAACCAAAACACCCTTTAAAAAGGGCACATTTTAAAATGCGACTAAATACACGATGTGTGTATGGCTATGCAAACACAGACCTCTCTCCTTTAAATCAAACCTGAATTTTAGTGACTTGAGGACATGTCTGGATAGCTTTGGCAAAAATGTAAGAGCATTTTTGCTGCTGTCTTTTTCTGTGATTTGTTTTTTATGATTATTATTTTCCAGTCTAATGTCTTGTCGGTCCCAGCCCAGACCTGCTGAGACTCTCTCAAAGCATTTGCATGTGTAAATTTCATTTTTTAAATTAATGTCGGCATACATTGAACACAAAGAACTGCACTGGGACCTTTAAAAAACAACACCGAAAGAATTTATGGCTGATTAAGCTTACATACATACAGGTAGTCCTTGACTTACAACCACAATGGTGCCCAAAATTTCTGATGTTAAGTGAGACAGTTTTTAAGTGAGTTTTTCCCTGTTTTATGACCTTTCTTGCTACAGTTGTTAAGTGAATGACTGCAGTTGTTAAATGTATCTGGCTTCCCCATTGACTTTGCTTATCAGAAGGTCTTAAAACATGATCATATGATCCCAGGACACTGCAACCTTTCATAAATATGAACCAGCTGCCAAGTGTTCAAATTTTGATTATATGACCATGGAGATGCTGCAGTGGTCATAAGTATGAAACAATGGTTGTAAGTCACTTTTTTCAGTGCTGTTGTAACTTTGAATAGCAATAGCAATAGCACTTAGACTTATATACCACTTTAGAGTGCTTTACAGCCCTCTCTAAGCAGTATACAGAGTCAGCATATTGCCCCCAACAATCTGGGTCCTCATTTTACCCACCTCGGAAGGATGGAAGGCTGACTCAACCTTGAGCCTGGTGAGATTCGATCTGCCAAATTGCAGGCAGCCGGCAGTCAGCAGAAGTAGCCTGCAGTACTGCACTCTAAACACTGTGCCACCGTCACAATGGTCACAAAATGAACTAAACTAAGTTGAGGATTACCTTTATTTGACCAAATCCATTTTTATGAATTATTTAAACACTGAAAGAATTACAACCTAACAGTGAGGACAATTAACCAGTGGAACAGCTTGCCTTCAGAAATCGTGGGCCCACCGCTTCCGGCTGACATCGCGGCGAGATTGGACATGAGGACCGGGTCTCTGCGCTCCCACACTGAGTTCTCCCCATTGGAGGGCTCCGAAAGGAACTAAAGCTACCCTGTAGGGGTGGTGAAGAAAAGAGGGGCACCCTGCAGGTTGTGGAGAGCAACAACTCTCCTGCTTGACCCAGGGCTTCTTCCCTCTCATCCATGATGAGAAGAGGCAGCCATCATGGCTGCCATGAAGCTGGGACAGCCGAGGCAACAAAGCAATGTGCAGGAGCAGTGTAGATGAACAGTGACTGGAGTTGGGAGCTTTTTTATTTAGACCCTAACCTTAAAAGAAAAAAGAGGAAAATCCAGGAAAAGAGACTGAGAACTATTTCTTAAAGTGGTAAACAACCATAGAGAAAAAAATCCTAGACCCAAAACAAAGGAACTAAGGGGAGAAAAGCTAAAGACATTTTAAAACATAGAACATTGGATTTTTAAATGGAGTAGGAGTTGTTTTGGAAAGGCATTATAAAATGCTGGAACTATCTACTTGAATCTACTTGAATAGCTGACTTTACTTCCATAAATTGAACTAAATTTGGATTAATCAATTTATCAGACTTGAAACAATGCTGAAACCTAAGCTGAGGGTGCCATCTATGGGTGAATGGAAAATATACCATACCCCTATAAGACTAGGAAAATTCTTGATAAGAGAAATAAACAACATTTATCTGGAGAACTATGGTGATACTTACTGTTCTATAACTATCTACTTGATTACTGGAGACTCTATTGTGAGAATAAGGAAGACTCTAAAGTAAAGTGATTTGTGGAAGCTGCCTGGACTACTTAAATGGAACTGATTAATAATCCTGAGATATAAAGAACTATGATTATTGAACTTTCTGAGGAGCAACATTGGACTTGAATACATTGTTTTTGGACTTGAGTAAGAGTGGGACTTATTAAAATAAGACGATGCTCCATCAGGGGGAAATGAGTGAGATTTCAAGAGAAATGGCATTGATGTTTCAAAGCATTAGGGGTACTATGACAAAGAACCACAGAGAGATAACCAAATGCAATACATAAATGGGAAAATAGAAAATATGCTACAACTGATAATGGATGCCCAGGAAAGAGAGGAGACAGCAGAAATAATGGAGGAAAAGATAGAACAGACAAACCAGCAAACAAAGCAAGAAGATGAGAAGGAGAAGACGATAAAGATAATAATGACTGATGAAATAAACCAAGGGAAAAGGACTTTAAGAGATTTAAAAATGGAATCGGATAACCTGGAAGATACTTTTGAAAGGGAGATGGGGGTTTGGGTGGACACTCTGGAGACCTGGCAGCTTAGGAGGATAGAGATGGGAGAAATATTCAGACTGAATGGTGAAGACACAGATGCTGATAGAGACAAAGATCCAAGAGAGGAGTATGGGAGGCAAGCCAAAAAACGAATAGGAATTGAAGTATTAAAATGGGCAAGAGATGATGGATAGAAAGGAATTATTATTACTTTTTTTCCTTTTTCTAATATAATGATGGCCTGATTAAAAACTAGAGTAGAGGTAGAAATAAGAATACACACCTTTATATAAAACAATAGTTAGATGGAAAGATTGGAGGTTGAAAGATGGTATTATTAGGTATGTTTAAATAATAGTATGACTGGTACTTGAATGGCGTATTGTGACTTTGAAGAACCAAATAATGAAGGACTATGTCTTAATATAAACAAGTGTATTAACACTAGGATTAGTAATGGTGGCCTGACTAGAAGTTAGAATAGAGGTAGAAATAAGAAATAGGGGAAATATTAGCAGATATAATTTGTATATAATAGAATATAAGTAATAAGTAATTAATTAGATGGAAAGATTAGAGATTGAAAGATGATATTACTATGTATGCTGAATTGCTTTCATTGGCATTAAAATGGAACATTG
>QLTV01003107.1:380086-382586 GCA_003457575.1 Thermophis baileyi | reverse complement strand
GAAGGGAGGAAGGAAGGAAAAGATAGGGAAGGAGAAAAAGAAAGAAGAAAGAAAAGATGGATGATTGAGAGGAAAAAAAAAACCTGTAACATAGAGGTGGGTTGCTCCCGGTTCAGACCGGATCTATAGAACCGGTAGCGGGAATTTCCCCCCGCTCGCCGAACGGGGAGCGATGGCCGTAGGGACCGCCATTTTGTTTTTTGCTTCTGCGCATGCGCAGAAGCTGGGTTTTCGGCACTGCGCATGCGTGAGTACGTGCGACGCACAATGCACGTGTGCCCACGCGGCGTGGGAGGAAGCGAACCGGCAGCGAGGTAAGTTAGAACCCACCCCTGCTGTAACACTATACCATTTCTCAACATTGGGAAGCTAGCTTTGTATTTTTTGTTTATCTTCTATTCCATTTCCTTTCTGTTACATGGATTCAGCCCAGAGCCGCACTCCTCCTATTTTCTAACTTTATTAGCATTTTTAATGTTTAATTAGAACTTCGTTGCCCTCTGGAAAAATGTTCCAGTGCCATCATAGCAGTGGGTCAAAGAGGCAGGAAATGTTTCATTTTTTATTCTTTTGAAGATTTAAGGCAAGGAACTTCGCTTTTTTATTTTTCAGTAGAGAGAATAGTCATCTTACCCGCGGTGGGTTGCTCCCGGTTCGGCCCGGTTCTTAGAGCCAGTAGCCAGTAGCAGCGGCGGCGGCGGGAGGCTCTGCCCACCTGCCCAGGATGCTTCTGTGCGAGCATGCTCGCGAACTGGTAGTAAAGGGTTTTAGAACCCGCTACTGCATCTTACGTCTTATTTCTTGCATTTATTATATACTTTAAACATGAAACTCAGTCAACTGAACATTCAAAAATGCATCACAAATAGCATTGACTGGTGCTAATGGTTGATACGGGTTGCTGCCAGCGTCCTAGGTATCAACCAAGTACCTTCTTAAAATATATGATGTTCTGAGTAGCACAGGTTTTTGCAGTTCTGCTGGTGTTATTGCAGGAAGCTGCAATTTCTTGATGTATTTTATAAAATTCTTGGACATGGTATCAAGTGCCCCGATGACAATGGGTATCACTGTTACATGTTTCATCCATAATTGCGTAGTTTCGATGGCCAGGTCACGATATTTCGTGATCTTTTCCAGTTCTTTTTGTTCGACTCTGGCATCTCCTGGTACCGTGATATCAATAAATTGTACGCTTCGGTTTTTGACAACTGTGATATCTGGCGTGTTGTGTTCCAAATGAGGATCCATCTGTATTCGAAAGTCCCACAAGATCTTCACCTTCTCATTTTCGATAACTTTTTCCACTTTATGTTCCCATGACTTTTTGGATACAGGTAAGTCAATTATTATTATTATTATTATTATTATTATTATCCATTCTCTTTCAATATCCATATCACAACCCAATATATATTTTTAATCATACTGTTTTCCCCCCTCATTATTATTATTATTATTATTATTATTATTATTATGCTGTCAAGATTATCTTAACCTACGGTTCAGTAAACGAAGTATGCTATGGAAACAGCCTTCCTCCCAGAGACTTCAAAGTAACAGCCCTGATTTTTTCCCACTAGGTTCATGAATACAGTATCCTGAAAACATTTGGAAAAAAAAAACCCACACAACTTATTAATTCCAGAAATGGAGTGTGCATAGTTTGACTCATATATCAGTTAATTCATATACATCTTGCAAACACTAGCCTAGAACAATTTTTGTGGTTGGAGAGATGGGTTATCACTTTAGGCAAAGTAACTCATATTTTTTTCCCTTTTCACCATGACACTTTTTACTTGAGCATTGCAAAAACACATTTTATATGATCATATGCACAAAATATTGATTTGCATATAATGCATATGCATTCTATGCTTGGTGCTCTCTGAGCTTGGATATTTGCCTGCAGACGTTTTATTTCTCAACTAAGTAACATCATCAGTGCAATAGAATGCATATGCATTAAATATATATACCCAGAGGGTTATTAGCGAGCACAGTTATAATGTGGGAAATTAAACAAAAGGGTATAGAGCAGTGATGGCGAACCTTTTTTGGCTCGGGTGCCAAAAGGGTGCGCGCACATGCGATAGCATGCACGTGGGTGCCCACACCCATCATGCAATGCCCTCCCCCCACGCATGCGCACAACCCCCACGCTGCCCCCCCTGCGCATGCGCACAGGCCTCACTGAAGCTGTGGAGTTGCCCTACTACTTACCTTCAGATAGTTGCAACCAGGCCTCCCACACCTCGGCCCATTTCTTCTGCAGCCGGCAAGGCTTTCCTGAAGGCCTCTGTAGCCGATAACAGAGCTCCGGATCGATCCGGAGCTCTGTTATCAGCTGCAGAGGCCTTTCCTAAAGGCCTTTCCTGAAGACCTCTGACAGTGAAAAGGAGGCTGGGGGTGAGCACACAAATGAACTTCCGGTTGGGCTGTTTTTTGCCGTCCCCAGGCTTCAGGAGGCTTTCCTGAAGCCTGGGGAGAGCGAAAG